>JAVJIX010000014.1:8305000-8750000 GCA_036785185.1 Paratrypauchen microcephalus
TTTGTCACATTTTAACATGACGTGGGTTACATAATAAGTACTTGGTATACAAACACGGCGGGTTCTTGGGAGACAGGAAAGAACCCGTAAACAGCACAATGTGGATTTGACATGCCACAGTGTTTAGGTGGAATAATAATGTCTTGTGCTGGCTTTGTACATAAACTAAACATGTCAAAACAGTGCAATGCTTACTCACTACTTCACTACTACTTTAACACGGCTGTGCTTATACAGAACGTGCATTTAAAGAGCATTTATTACACTATTTCAAACTTCATACACCTTTATTAGAATCATTTGGACAATTTTGACTCTTTAATTGGCGATCTCCACTGTACTATATTTGCTATAACTTCAGAACTATTACTGCATGACATCACAAGGTCACAATTTTGAGGTTTGAAGACACAGACAGACTAATAAACCAGGATTACGCAAACGTGTGTGAATGAAACAAAACACAGGTATGTTTTTGAGCAGGTAACCGCATTATAACATGGCTTAAAGCTCACAAGAATCCATTTTGCATAATATACAGCAGGTTTTCACAATGTTGTAATTATTATTTACTTCACTTGGTGGCATGGTAAGATTTATCATCGTGTTACATCAATAAAGTGTTGTGAAGAAAAGAATAAAGAATCCCTCCATGTCTATACCAACAAAATTCCATCCAAAATAAAGGGACAATTTACGATCAAAGAAAATTGTTTTTTTAAGAAGAAGAAGAAGAAGAAGTGACTTTATTGATCTCACACAGGAGAAATTACTCTCTGCATTCAACCCATCCTGTTATTAGGAGCAGTGGGCGGCACATCACTGCACCCAGGGACCATCCCCATGATCTTCTTGCTTCAGTTTGGTCAGGACCTAAGCTGGAGGATTTGGTGCATGTTTTGGGTGCATGTTATGGTGCCGTGATGGTTTGAATATGAATTTGACATGGAAACAGCTCACCAAAGTTGAAATGAGATGCCATACTGAACCAGAATCGGGCTTTGTGACAGTTAATTCTTTGTGTAGGACACCAGTACTCCCACTTGTAGCTTCTCTGAGTGAAACTGTAACCATCTTCCAGTTTGAGTGGGCTCTAAACATACATTAACTCATTTGTTAACTACACTTGTAACCAGGCAACTAGATCCACCAGCCTAAAAAAAAAAAAAAGTTTACACAATATGAGTCAAATACTGAATGAATACTGACAGTTCACATCAAGACAGATTTATTTTTCATAGCAGAAGCAGGCAAGCAGAGATGCAGTTCTTGTGGGGGTTCTTGTCCTTAATCAATACTTTTAAAGTGTTCAAGACAGATCATGGTCCCTCTGCTTAGTCACATCAGAGTTTGCTGTTTACTTGCCATCTAAATGATCTTTAAAGGAAAAGTAACGTTATTTTACAATCTGAGCCTTCTTTCAGTAATAAAACAAGTCGTTTGACTCACCCATAGCACGTTCGTGTCATTTGGAGCTGTTTGAAGAAAGTTATGTTGTGGCGTTTCTGTTAGCATTTGTTAGCATTTGTATTCGGGGCATTACTTTGCGGTCTCCAAATAACACAAACTTTAGCACTTTTCAAATCATAGAAGCCCGATGTCTTAATGAAAAATTTCGTTTGAAGCAAAAGTGGCCTGTAATCCGAGGTTTATCCATAGTTTTCAGCTTTGCGTTTCATGTTTGGGTCCCAGGAGCAGTCCGCGCATGCGCACTGGCGTCCTCATCTACTCGAAACTATGGCTAAATCTCGGATTACAGGCCACTTTTGCTTCAAACGAAATTTTTCATTAAGACATCGGGCTTCTATGATTTGAAAAGTGCTAAAGTTTGTGTTATTTGGAGACCGCAAAGTAATGCCCCGAGCAAATGATACAGCACCATGTTAACGGATACGGGATCATTAGTAGAACAGAACGGCTCAACATAAGTTCTGCGATACTGCTCCAGTTGACAGAAAAATGCTATGGGTGAGTAAAACTACTTGTTTTATTGCCGAAAGAAGGCTCAGATTGTAAAAAAACGTTAATTTGCCTTTAAGCTCCAGAAATCAGATTATAATAGATTATGGTGTGTATGTAAACAGTAAAAAGTGGTGGATCTGTTGATGCCAATGGGCAAAGACCAAATCTTCACTTATCTTTTCTCTGATCTACACAGTCCATACATATGGAATTAAATGAGCTTTAAGACACATTAGAATGTTACCTCATGTTACCTGAGTAATCCTTTATCATTAGTTTGTCTACATCTCGAAAGCTCAAAATGCTCTGTTCCACCTTGTGATGTCATGTAGTGGTAGTTTTCAAGTTAACAACTCTTTTTACCTTATGTTTAATGGAGACTGGCAATTCTGAGGCTGAAATGATTCTGTATTACCACATGACATGAGTGTTTTCAGTTTGAGTGAACTTAGCCTATGATCCCAGCTCCCACAGATGAGCGCTGCCGTTGTGTCCTTGGGCAAGACACTTAACCCCACCTCGCCCCCAGTGTCTGTGGACACTGGTAGCCCCCATGGCAGAAGATACATCAAGGCCCGTTGTGACGTGAGCCATCCTCCTGTGGACCCACCACCCGCGGAAGGATTCATGGGGCTGGTGCATTGTGTTCTGGGCAGCAGAACACTGCTTGGACTGCTGCCCCCGTGACCCAGAAAACGGAAAAAGCGGAAGAAAATGAAGGAATGAATGAATGAATGAACTTAGCCTGTGTGTTAAACTTGTAAACATGTGTGAATGAAACAACACACAACTCCGGGTATGTTTGTGATAAGAAAGCAACATTATAATATAGCTCAGGAATTAGTGTAATATGAGCCCTTTAAACACAAGAACAAAACAATTTGACAGAATTGATGATATAACAAATGGTGTGATTCAGTTCTGCCATTGTAGGACTGTTTTGTTTTTAACTATGGCTATGTTCAGTGTCACAGCAGGTTGTTATAAATACTACAAAATAAATCACCGAACCACATTCATGCATCACTTATTGCATAACTCTCTCACTGCGCTGACATAAATACAGCGTCTGCATCATAAACACATTGTAACACATGGGGTGAGAGGATGTTATAGCTGCAGCTTGACCCTCCCCACCACAGCAGTATATTCAGTACGTTGAGTGGTGAGGGATGGAGAGATTACATGTGCAAGAAGGTCACCTGAGAAGAAAGAGAGACACAGGAGCAGAGCCGAGCATGTGTGCCCTGTGTGTGGGGCCTCCTGCTGACTGATGGTCACATTACACTGTACATCACTGATAGAGAAGGTCACATGCTCCACTTTACAACGACAGTCTCACACACACACAAACACCAGCTGATTTGTACCGGTTGTAAATGAGAGCACAGGAAAACAATATCAAACCTGGACACAGAGAAGTATTATGTTTTAAAGAACCCATATTACGAAATTGTCTGATTTATGTTATGATGTAGTTTCCTCATCAAAAACACACCCAGAGTCGTGTTTTGTTTCATTCCCATGTTTAACACACAAGATAAGATAAGATAAGACTTTATTGATCTCACACAGGAGAAATTTACTCGCCACAGTAGCTCCAGGACAATTGGACAGGAGGGAAAAAGTGCATGCAGGCAGGGAGGGGATAAAGTAAGTAATAAATAGTGCAAATAGTAATATGTAATAATAATAATAATAATGGAAAATAGTAATAATGATAATAGTAACAACAAGCATCAACATGAAAAGGAGGATATTGCATGTCTGGCCTATATGTTAGAATTATACAGTCTGATGGCGGTGGGGATGAAGGATCTGCGGTAGCGCTCCTTCTTGCACTGGGGGTGCCTCAGTCGGCTGCTAAAGGAGCTGCTCAGCTCCTCAATAGTCCGGTGCAGAGGGTGAGAGGTGTCGTCCTTAATGGACATGAATTTGGCCAGTACCCTCCTCTGGCCGAAAATCCTGCAAATCCTGCATATTTAGAATGAGTTCTTCTCTCAAACAGAAAACATTCTTCCACCTTGTGATGTGTCATGGGGTAATACACAAAGTACTCCACTGTCTTTTTAAACTCCATACACCATCACTAGGGGGGATATTTCAAAAGTAGTTAACATAATTAGGGATGCATTGATCCAGCTTTTTCAGATATCAATACTATGGATTGGATACTATGGATATATAAAGTTTTGCATGGGCTCCTCTACAGGATTTTATTAAAACAAAGACTGTCAGTGGGATGGGAACTAGGGCCACGGTCCGGGGGTACTGTGAGGTCCACACAGACCCCGGGGGAACTGTGAGGTCCCACACAGATGCACATTTGGACAAATTGTGCTCTCAGTCTGAGGCACTAAGTTCTGGAACACTCTTCCATCATCAATAAGAGAGACTCCAACACCGGACACTTTCAAGTCATATTTCAGGGCTCTCAAGTTTTGAGCGGGGTCGTGGGTGAGACTGTAACTTCATATCAATGAAGTTATTACTTGATGGTTCTCAGTTTGTCTTATCATCACCGTTTTGTCGTTCCTCGTGTTCGTGTTTGCTGTCCTTATCACTGAGTGCAGTGCGCGCTTAGACACTCGCTGAGCGGGGCGGGGAGGAGGGAGCGGGGCGGGGAGGGGGGGGAGGTTTTTTCGCTCAAAACGCGCGGTGCCTGCATAAACTGAGCCACACAGACCGATTTTCTGGGCACAAAAAAAAAATTTGAATTGCGTGTGTCACACTCTCAATGCGTGAGACTTGAGAGCCCTGCATATTTGAAACAGAGGCTAAATGAAAACCAGACTTGTGGACACTTTTAATCTTTAACTGCTGTTATTGTCACTTGTCATTGTTTTTGTTGTTTTTGCTGTGGTGTCGCCTGCCCAGGGACTACAGATGGGAAATTAGCATTTTTGCTATAATCTGGCATATTTACACTGTAGTGTTGTAGATGTTCATTAATATGCACTGTCCCTATTAAATGAAGAATACATAAAATAATAAAAAACTATGGATGTAAGTATCTGCCGATACCCACTAACCGATATTAGTGCACAGAAAACCAAAACTGATCCAACATTCAAGATTCAAAGCTTTTATTGCCATATGCACAGTAAAGAAACACGTTTCCCTGTATGATGAAATTCTTACTTTGCTGCCCACACTGGATGCCAAAAGCATACAAAAATTAAAATAGATAAATAAGATAAAGCCAAAATGTGATCCAGATCCAAATGTGTCATGTAACTGTTATGTGTCCCAAGTAACAACTCTGTATAAAAGTATAAGAGTCTTTCTAGGCCAATTACAATCAGTTTTCATCAAATTTTTCGGCCCAACCAGGATATCGGCTAAACCAATATTTGAAATATGATAGTCGATCCAGCAATTTTTTTTCAGTAACAGCGCTGATTTCCAGTCCCTAAACCATTATAAACATCTCTAAACATAACAACATTACAAAGTTTACATATTTATACTTTGGCATCACCTTTCTTCATTCTCTCTGAGGTCACCACGGTAAGCCATTTGCATTCGACACGCTGCGGTTGTACACAGATGCTCAACTATATTTCCATTACTGCCTCTAACTATTTTATGCTCCAACTAAATGTATCCATTCAGATCAGCTCGAAGCCAAATTTGCCTTCTAATTTAGACCGCTTTTAAGGAAGCAATAAACCCTAACTACTACAACAGCAATATAAATGGTTGTGAATGAGCAGAGGAGGGAGATAAGAAGTTATGGCTTATATTTAAATGACCTCTGTATAATAAAACGCTAAATTGAGAGCCAGTGTTGTCTTCTGCATCCTGGGACGTGTTTGTGTCCAACCACTGTGAAAGAATAACCTAAACCAGAGGGGTCATAATCATATTTTTAGCTAGCTGTGCGCTTCCCCTTGCCAAATGACATTTAGCTCAAAATACTCCTGTGACTCTGGGGCACCTGGCCTTTGTAAAGCGTGTATTCAAGTGTACATCGCAAATGCACGAGAGACAGAATCGGGTTCACACCATAGCATCTCGAAGGAAATGTCGAATAAGAACATGTACTGTATGCAGGTCAGAGGGGGCATGTTTTCCTTTGGGGTTTATCTGTGATGCGTCTTGGGGTGTAGTTTGACAAGAGCAGAGCGTCCAGTGTCAAAAGTAATACATGAAGAAAATGGCTGCTAGCGTCTGTGTATCTTGTCCAACGTCCCATTTCACACAATCTGTTCAGTGGCACTTTCCACATTTTGCCAACAGCTGCCCACAGGAACAAGCTTCAGTTTTGCATAGTTTGACTGACATCCTCTGCCTGGTAACTTGGAATATTATCAAGAGCTAAATTAAGTGGGACAAGTAAAAAGTCAAGAAAGAACTGTTTAAAATGTTTGGAGGACATTTTAAATATCGCAAAGGGCGTAGTTGCTGTCTCTACAGTTATGTTTTGAATTGCTTTATTTGTTATAAAATATGTCTGATTTCTGGAGTTCTCAGATTGCTTTAAGGGCCCATATTATGCAGGTTTCTGATCTTTGTTATAATGTTTCCTCATCACAAACAAACCTGGAGCTGTGTCTTGTTTCATTCCCAGATGTTTAAAAAATACAAACCCCATTTAAAAAGCCACTTTTTTAATGATTCACTGTGTAAATTGGTCTAAAATAGAAGTGTATATCTATCCCTGGCCTTATTTTGGCATTTTAATGAATATTTGTTGAAAATCTGACTTTTGGGTCAAAAGCCGTGTCTGTACCGGCCTCTTTAGAATCACTACGGCCACTACTTTTGAATTTCTGGGTTGGACAAACAGCCGCCATTGAGTCAGATGCAGGTTATTACGTGATAACCACAGCCACTCACGGTCAGCTCACGGTCTGTGGGCGGTACGTGAGGAACCCCTCTTAGCCCCGCCTATACCTCGCTGCGCTGCTGTCACTCTTCACTGGCAGCATGCTATTGCTCGCTCTCACCGGCGCTGTCACCCGGCTGTCACTCATAGGTCAAGCCCCGCCCCACGCCATCACCCCACCCTGCTCCCCAACCCGCCAACTAACGGCCACTTTGTTGGATTTTTCAAATTTTGACTGTGGGCAGAGTTAACTCTAGCATACGTTTAGTGGCTCCAAAACAGAAAACACTCACCTTGTGATGTCAAGATCCATGCACCTTCACTCGATTGATTTAGATCATTTCAGCCCTGGAATTACAAGTTTCTACTGAACAAAAGGTAAAAAGTGCAGCTTCATGACATCACAAGGTGGAACAGAGCATTTTGGGCTTTGGAGATGTAGGCAGATTAATAATAATAATTCATTCACTCAAACATGTCTGAATGAAACTAAACACAAGATTTGTTTTAAAATGTGTCTTCTAAATACAGGAATTGTTCAGATGATTTTGATTATCAGATTTCTTTTGCACATGGGACAACCTAATTATTGGGTGATCTGATTAGTGTAGTTATCTGATTTGGCTGTAAATGTCCCCACTGAGAGTTCAATGGCATTAAGAAGAAAGAATATAACCACAAAGAAATCCCAGATAGATATATATACAAACCAGAGCATGTTTGTTTCAACTGTCACTTTTTAACTAGAAGATAATCCGTTCAACTTTATACCTAAACTTCGGGAACAGGTGTGGGTCAGGGTCCGTGTCTTTGTTGAGATGTGTGTACTCATTCTGTTTTTAGTTTACATAACAAACTGCCAATTTAAACTACCTGATTTAATACTGAAGGACTCATTGACTATTTACCTTTAGACAAACAGACACATGAGAATGATTGAACCATTAAGCCTGTGTGATAGATGGAGCGTGAGGAGGTGAGAATACAATCTGGGGAGGTTAATCGTTTGCTTTGAAGGGAGCGTTCCGCTGGTTGATTTGAGCACTGCCCAAACCACTGTGTGTTAGTCATCGGTAAATCTGTTCAACTACTCTCGGCAGAAGACACATACAGCTCTGGAAAAAAATAAGAGACCACTGCAAAATTATCAGTTTTTTTTTAATTTTTGCTACTTATAGGTATGTGTTTGGGCAAAAGGAACATTTTTTGTTTGAGTCAATAAACCACTGACAACATTTGCCCCAATTTCCAAATAAAAATATTATCGTTTAGAGCATTTATTTGCAGAAAATGCAAAATGGTCAAAATAACAAAAAAGATACATGTTTTCAGACCTCAAACAATGCAAAGAAACAAGATTAAATTCATTTTAACACAACATAATACTAATGTTTACACTTAAGAAGAGTTCAGAAATCAATATTTGGTGCAGTAACCCTTATTTTTAATCACAGCTTTCATGCGTCTTGGCATGCTCTCCACAAGTCTTTCACATTGTTCTTGGGTCCTAGTTTAGACCTGGTTTAGTCTTGGTTCAGACCAGGTTTAGTCCTGGTTTAGTCCCTGTTTTAACCTGATTTAGTCCTGGTTTATCCCTGGTTTAGTCCTGGTTCAGATCTGGTTTAGTGCTAGTTTAGACCTGGTTTAGTCTTGGTTCAGACCGGGTTTAGTCCTAGTTTAGACCTGGTTTAATCCCAGTCTTTCACAATGTTCTTGGGTGACTTTATTCCACTCCGGGTGCAAGAACTGAAGTAGCTCAGCTTTGTGTTTGTGTTGGATTCAACAGACGCTGGAATGGAATGGCTGTAATACATGTAGAGATGCTGATTTTAAGAAAAAATGCAGTGGTCTCTTATTTTTTTCCAGGGCTGTACATATTAGGGATCCAACTTTTTCAGTTTTGACACCAAATTCGATACTGTAGCTTTAAGTATCTGCCGATCAACAGATACCAGTGTAGAGACTGAAAACAGGATTTATTTCTTTAAACAAAAACAGAATAAGACAAAACTGACCTGAATGTGTTATGTAACAGTTATATCTGTCTCTCAAGTAACTACAGAACATGTTAGCATAAATTCTAATTCAAACATTATGAGATTTTTAAACTACGACTAGTAAATTGTTGTATTACATCATTTTGTAGTATGTCCAATCAAGATGTCAGGTGAACCAATACCCACTCTTGAAAACCTGATACAAAAAGAAGATATTTGCATTGTAAGCTTTAAATCTCTGCGGTAAAATATGACTAGTTTAGCCTCCTCACATTTACGCAGGTTTTGATGTATTATGTACGAATCGTCTCTTTTCTGCTCTCAGCACAAAACTCCCTTACATCATCACACCGGTGCACAACCTCAGCCCCAAATAGATTCTCCTTCTACAAAACACAGCCGCGGAAAACAGATGAGGCAGACAAAGAGACGTGGTGTGGCGCTAAACAGGAAAAAACTCAACAATGGAATAATCAGGGTGAATCACTGTACCTCACCTCTACAGATGGGGGGAAGAGCCAGATTTTCCTATTGATAACATTGTACTTTGCTATGAAATATTCAAAAGGTAAATGCAAAATGTTGAACCTGATCATTTCTATTCCTGACTGACTCAAGCACTGTATCACAACAAAAAGCAGCATTTTATCAATATGAATTTTATTGCACCAAACCTGTATTATACAGCTCTGGAAAAAAATAAGAGACCACTGCAAAATGATCAGTTTTTTTATTTTTATTTTACTGCTTATAGGTATGTGTTTGGGCAAAAGGAACATTTTTGTTTGAGTCAATAAACTACTGACAACATTTCCCCCAAATTCCAAATAAAAATATTATCGTTTACAGCATTTATTTGCAGAAAATGACAAATGGTCAAAATAAGAAAAAAGATACATGTTTTCAGACCTCAAACAATGCAAAGAAACAAGATCAAATTCATTTTAAAACAACATAATACTAATGTTTACACTTAAGAAGAGTTCAAAAATCAATATTTGGTGCAATAACCCTTATTTTTAATCACAGCTTTCATGCGTCTTGGCATGCTCTCCACAAGTCTTTCACATTGTTCTTGGGTGACAAATTTATTCCACTCCTGGTGCAAGAACTGAAGTAGCTCAGCTTTGTGTTTGTGTTGGAATTCAACAGACGCTGGAATGGAATGGCTGTAATACATGTAGAGATGCTGATTTCAGAAAAAAATGCAGTGGTCTCTTATTTTTTTCCAGAGCTGTATATTATAGACTTATTGTGAAATCTAGCACCTTTGAAGCACATAAGCAAACTGTAAGATTGTAAGGGTTTGAGTACAGAGGGCAAACACGCTTTTGAGGAAACCAAGATAATAGAAAAATAAGGGTTGAAATAGCATTAAATCAGAAGTATTCAATTCTCCTCTTTTTTCATTTCCTGGTGTTATTATCTAAAAACTGTGACAAGGTTTTGTTTCCTGTACTGGCTTAAGTTCTGGATAGTGTTTTGAGGTTTTTTTTGTTTTGTTTTTTATGACACTGAAGCGATTTTATTTCACAAGTACACTTCAAGTTTAACAGTTTAGTTCAAAGCAATCTCGCAGTCACACAGCAGAAAATCCCAGAGTGCCTCCAGTGAAGTGCATGCACATTATGTCCGTGATAGCACAACATTTTCTTGTAAAGACTCTCACAGACCCAGGAAACGTTTTAACTTAATTTCAGATGCACGGATCTCTTCCTACAACAATTGTCTTTTAAGTGACCTTGGATCATTATCATTATGAATTCTTACATATTTTCTAGTGTTGCCCCAATACTATAATTTCAGACTTGATTTTGATATAAAAAAGGCTCAATTCAGGATATGATACCACAAATGATTAAAAAATGTATTTTTATATAATAGGATGTCATTTTAACATGTGCTATAGTTATGCTAGATCAGGACCATGTAAACTATTGTAGAGAAGGTTTCAGCAGTGGTCAGATTTCGTCCAATTTTTTCCGCATTGAATCAAATGAGTATCTAATTTCAAGACTATGTTTAGTATTGATTTTGGTATACATTTTTTACAACCCTTTACTCCATTTTACACACCTTCCCTTGCCTCACCAAGTGTAAAACAGTCTGCTTTTGATCAATATTTCATGTGTTTGAGTGAGAGCCGCTGAGCGCTTAGATGAATGCTAGATTAGCATGGAGAACATGTAAGGTGTTTTTCATTCACCCACAGAGCGTCCAGCATTGTGGGTGACCTGAGCCCTCACACAGCCTCTTCAGCCTCCTGCCCTCGGGGAGAAGGTCTCTGGGCCCACTCCACCAGACTGTCAAACAGCTTCATCCACCAGGCTGTCAGGAGGCTGAACTCACACCTTACCCGTCTCCCACTCCCCCCATAAAAGACATATCACTCTAGATATTTTAAAAACTCCTGCTAAGGACTACTGTTGCACATGTACTACTGAAATTATTACTGTTGCACATTTATTTAAATCCTTATTTTCAATGCACATTCCATTGCACATTACTGCACATTTCACTGCTGTATCTTCCATTGCACATTTTTGCACATTTAGGACATCTGTTAATAGGTATTTATTTATTCTTTGCACTGCTTTTAGATTTTAGATTTTGTCTTAGAAGTTTTTGTATTGTCTTTATATTAGTGCTGTCAGGCGATTAAAAAAATATCTAATTAATTACAGGATTTGTAATTAATTAATCGCATTTTAAGAGTGTGAGAGATAGAGAGAGATTGTGAGTGAGTGAGTGAGTGAGCGAGCGATCAAGCGAGTGAACCCACTTTGCGATTGAGTTTGTCAGTTTTTCTGCGGTCGCTTTGCTCAATCGTTTCCCAAATTCTGCAATCGTGGTTTGGTGGTTTGGTGAAGTGCGCTCTATCACCGGTAACAATGGAACTTGTCCGGACGTGTTTATCGTTCAAATCAGACCCCCCAGGATTTCGCGGGCATTTTTTGTGATTGTTGCGGGCTAAAATGCCTGAATTTGCATGAGCTTTTCCAAAAAGCTGCAATGAAAGTTGCGTTGCTTTTAAGGTTTTTGTTGTGATTTTGTTGCAGGAGGAAGTGAAAGTTGCGATAAATAGTTGCGATTTTCCCTTTTTGTAATTAAAATTGAGTAATATTTTGAATACTGAGTTATTACTGACAAAAAATAATACAAAGACACAGAGATCACAGATATGGTCCTAAAACAACCTTACCAACATCGAAAATAAATTACTACTAGGAGGGGAACTGTTTTGCGCGGTCTTTTGCTGTTATTTTTGTGGGCAAATGGCGCCACAGACATGTTTCTTTGCCATTAGAAGCCGTGTCTTAATTCCCAGAGTGCACAGTTCAGAGCGTGGTTTGAAGGGCATGTGCGTCATTTCTTTTTTGTCCCATGCGCAGTTAACACGCGTTCGCAGACCGCAGTCGTTTTCATGGAAATCGGGGCGTGGACCAAGCGCGTGGAAAAAGCACGCTTCTGGCACTCATATATCCCAGTATGCACCACGCGCTACTTCTTCTACGGGAGAAAATGGAGTCGGCGGCTGCTTCCCGTAGTTACAAGACCTGTCGCATTTCGCAGACGGCCATGCGGTCCGCGGAGTGCACTCAGGACTGAGCAAGTGTGCACCGCCTTGACTGCAGTCTGAGCCCCCTTCAAACCACGCTCCGAACTGGGGACACGGCCGCAGTTTCGTTTCGTCACACGGAAGTAAGGCAGAAGGAAGTTGGTCGACGTGAGTTCAATACGTCGCAGATAGCCGTTTCCCAATTCAGCGAGTGCACGGTTCTGAGCGTCCTTGGAGGGGGATGTGCGTCATATCCGGCGCGACAACCGCTGTTCCATTCGGTTTTTGTCCCCTGCACAGTTAAGACGTGGTCTGAACAGCGCCGTCGTTTCCATGGAAATCGGGGTGTGGACCAAGCGTGCAAACATGCACGCTTCGCACACTTAAAAGCCCCAGCATGCACAGCGCGGCAGGATATATGACTACAATGATGGACTCGCCAGCGACATCCACATGTGACAGTTGCGACGTCACTATAAAATATACGTACTGGTTCACCTCACCTACAACTATGCTACATGAAACTCTTCATAAACTACGCTAAACATGTGTGACGGTAGACGTTACGGCATAGATCACGGCACCTGTATTATCGTTCACATGCTTTTTCCCTTACACTTCTATATTTCCTTTGCTGTTGTAATGCTGGATATTCTACAGTGTAGCCATGCCCAACGTTTACTCTAAACTGCGGGTCTGCACAATTGTGCACTGCTCGCACATTCTCAGCGCACAAGAAAACCTATGCAGCGCACTGTAAATCAGGGATGAAAGAGCTTTTAGCGGATCTCCACTTTTTATTCAGCCGCAGGGTCATTTTTTTTATATCTGCAAAGTGCGAGCCGCGCGGGGGGAGTCCAAGGAGCGCTCAGGGAGTTAGTGTGTTTGCTCAGACACATTAAAAATTAGGGGGAACATTGACCATGTCCCAATTCCAAGTATTACTAGTCGCAATAGAATAATATTTTTTTTCTTTAGGGAATAAGGAGCAGACCACCCGGCTCATTGAGCTAAGGCGGGACTTGTTCCATTTCGCAGACGGCCATGCGATAGACGTACTGCACTAAGGACTGAGCGAGTGTGCGCCGTCTCAACTGCAGACCGAGACCACACTCAGAACCGTGCAGTCGCTGGATTGGGAAACAGCTAAAGACTGGTCAAAATTGGTAAAAATTGCGGGAAAGTTGTGGTGATTGGTCAAAATTGCAACACCGCCCTGAATTCACGGGGAGCGATTTGCTCGCCGCACGCCAAATTTAACATATGCGCACATTGAATTGCCGCTCATAATTAATTGCGTTCATTTTTATAACACGTTAATTTGCAGTGTAATTAATTAATCTAATTAACATGTTAAACTGACAGCCCTACTTTATATTGTATTTTGTACACTGTCTTTTTGCACTGCTTGGCCAGAGAGAAACGAAATTTCGATTCACTGTATGTTGAACACATATGGCAGAATTAACAATAAAGCTGACTTTGAACATGAAATTTGAACTGGTGGAACTATTTCAGACAGGTGTAGTGACATATTATGTGCAATACAACTCTTCTATTATTTACTCATGTATTTAAGTGGGGAAAAGGTTGAAAGAGGCATGTTAAAGAAGTTTATAGGTAAAATATAAAAAAATGCATTGTTGGTAGTAGTTTTTATTTTTTTAAATGAAGTACTATTTTAGTACAATACATTATCAAGTAGTTTTTTTTTTTTTTCCCCAATAAACTTTTCTAAAGAATTGGAAAACATGTAACTGCTGCCAGGCTGTTTCTGATGTTTATAATGACAGTGTTATCAAATAAACAGTTATTTCCAAGATAAGCCAGTTGCACAATGATGATTTTATCTCCAAGTTTTGCAGGAAGTTTTAATAAAGATGACATTATTTGTAGTAAATAGCTTCATAACTGAGTGAGATATGTATAGATAGCATGCCTAGAGATGCGCTTCTTTATTTAGTGTCCTGGTTTTCTACTTGCACAACTCAGTGAGCGGCAGCGGCACAAATGGAACAGAATGCGGGTTAAAAGGAAATGGAGTGAGATAATGGGACAGATGTATAGATACGTGTCATTGCATCATGTTTTAAACTAGAAATTGTTTTTTTAAAAAGTAAGTAAAGCTCTAATGTGGTGGTATGTCTAAATATTAAATAATAATGTCTAAAGTGCAGTGCTAGCATAAAACTGGATATACAAACTAGACTTATATAATAGTGTGTCAAATTCATGCTTTGTGCTTTCAAAATGTCATTTTCAAAGCATCTGGTGCCCATTTCATGTCAGAATAAATGTATGTATAGGACTGTCAAGGATTCCCATATCACGCTAATTTCTCATCTATGTTCTAATGTTGTTTCCGCATCACATATTTGGAGTTGCGTTTTGTTTCATTGACACAAACCCCGTATAGTTAGGCTGAGTTCTTTTCTCAAACAGAAAAATACTCTTTTCCACCATGAGGAGGTGCTTCACTGTGTTTTTAAACTCCAGACACCTTTGTGAGAATCCATCCATCCATCCATTTTCTTCCGCTTATCCGGGGCCGGGTCGCGGGGGCAATATTCTAAGCAGGGACTCCCAGACTTCCTTCACCCCGGACACTTCCTCCAGCTCCTCCAGGGGGACCCCAAGACGTTCCCAGGCCAGCCGGGACACATAGTCCCTCCAGTGTGTCCTGGGTCTTCCCTGGGGCCTCCTCCCGGTGGGACATGCCCGGAACACCTCCTGAGGGAGGCGACCAGGAGGCATCCGGAACAGATGCCCGAGCCACCTCAGCTGGCTCCTCTCGACGTGGAGAAGCAGCGGCTCTACTCCGGGCCCCTCCCGTGTGACTGAGCTCCTCACCCTATCTCTAAGGGTGCGCCCAGCCACTCTGCGGAGAAAACTCATTTCGGCCGCTTGTATCCGCGATCTCGTCCTTTCGGTCATTACCCAGAGCTCATGACCATAGGTGAGGGTAGGAACGTAGATTGACCGGTAAATTGAGAGCTTCGCCTTTTGGCTCAGCTCCCTCTTCACCACAACGGTCCGGTACAACGACCGCATCACTGCCGACGCTGCACCGTTCCGCCTGTCAATCTCACGCTCCATCCTCCCCTCACTCGTGAACAAGACCCCGAGATACTTGAACTCCTCCACTTGAGGCAAGGACTCCCCACCCACCCGGAGAGGGCAAGCCACCTTTTTCCGGTCGAGAACCATGGCCTCGGATTTGGAAGAGCTGATCCTCATCCCAGCCGCTTCACACTCGGCTGCAAACCGCCCCAGTGCACATTGGAGGTCCCGGTTCGATGAAGCCATCAGGACAACATCGTCTGCAAACAGCAGAGATGAGATCCTGTGGTTCCCAAACCGGATCCCCTCCGGCCCCTGACTGCGCCTAGAAATTCTGTCCATAAATATAATGAACAGAACCGGAGTCCAACATGCACCGGGAACAGGTCCGACTTACTACCGGCAATGCGAACACAGCTCCTGCTCCGGTCATACAGGGACCGAACAGCCCTTAACAAAGGGCCCCGAACCCCGTACTCCCAGAGCACTCTCCACAGGACCCCACGAGGTACACAGACAAATGCCTTCTCCAGATCCACAAAGCACATGTGGACTGGTTGGGCAAACTCCCATGCACCCTCGAGCACCCGATGGAGATTATAGAGCTGGTCCAGTGTTCCCCGGCCGGGACGAAAACCACACTGCTCCTCCTGAATCTGAGGTTCGACTATCGGTCGAATTCTCCTCTCCAGCACCCTGGAATAGACCTTACTGGGAAGGCTGAGGAGTGTGATTCCCCGATAGTTGGAACACACCCTCCGGTCCCCCTTCTTAAACAGAGGGACCACCACCCCGGTCTGCCAGTCCAGAGGTACTGTCCCCGACCACCACGCGATGTTGCAGAGACATGTCAGCCAAGACAGCCCTACAACATCCAGAGACCTGAGATACTCAGGACGGATCTCATCCACCCCCGGGGCCTTGCCACCGAGGAGCTTTCCAACCACCTCAGTGACTTCAGCCAGGGTGATGAGTGAGTCCGCCTCCGAGTCTCCAGCCTCTGCTTCCTCCTCGGAAGACGTGACGGCGGGATTGAGCAGATCCTCAAAGTATTCCTTCCACCGTCCAATAACATCCCCAGTCGAGGTCAACAGCTCCCCACCCGCACTGTAAACAGTGTTGGTGAAGCACTGCTTCCCCCTCCTGAGGCGCCGGACGGTTTGCCAGAATTTCTTTGAGGCCGTCCGATAGTGCTCCTCCATGGCCTTTCCGAACTCCTCCCAAACCCGAGTTTTTGCCTCTGCGACCACCCGGGCTGCAGCACACTTGGCCCGCCAGTACCCGTCGGCTGCCTACGGAGTCCCGCGAGCCAATAAGGCCCGATAAGACTCCTTCTTCAGCCTGACGGCATCCCTTACTTCCGGTGTCCACCACCGGGTTCGGGGATTGCTGCCGCGACAGGCACCACAGACCTTACGACCACAGCTACGGGCGGCTGCATCGACAATAGAGGCCGAGAACAGAGCCCATTCGGACTCTATGTCCCCAGCCTCCCCCGGAATCCGGGAGAAGCTCTCCCGGAGGTGTGATATGAAGGTACCCCTGACAGAGGGATCTGCCAGACGTTCCCAACAGACCTTCACTACGCACTTGGGCCTGCCAGGTCTTTCCGGCTTCCTCCCCCGCCAGCAGACCCAACTCACAACCAGGTGGTGATCAGTTGACAGTTCTGCCCCTCTCTTCACCTGAGTGTCCAAGACACGCGGCCGGAGGTCAGATGACACGACAACAAAGTCGATCATCAACCTCCGTCCTAGGGTGTCCTGGTGCCACGTGCACTGGTGGACACCCTTGTCTCGAACATGGTGTTCGTTATGGACAAACTGCGCAGGCACAGAAGTCCAATAACAGAACACCGCTCGGGTTCAGAGACGCGACCCTCTCGTTCACCGGGGTGAACTCCAACACTCGGCGGCTAAGCTGTGGGGCAATGAGCAGGCCCACACGAGCCCGCCGCCGTTCCCCGCGGGCAACGCCAGAGAAATGGAGAGTCCAGCCCCCTTCAAGGAGTTGGGTTCCAGAGCCCAAGCTGTGCGTGGAGGTGAGGCCGACTATATCTAGTCGATAGCGCTCAACCTCCCGCACGAGTTCAGGCCCCCCCCCAGCGAGGTGACATTCCATGTCCCCAGAGCTAGTCTCCATGTCCGGAGATCTGGTCGCCGAGGCCCTTGCTTTCGGCTGCTGCCCAGATCTCTCTGCACCGGCCCCTTATGGATCCTCCTGCGGGTGGTGAGTCCACGGGACTCATTGGGACTGTGAGAATCATTTGGATCATTTCAGCTCTGGAATTACCCAATTCTACTGAACAAAAGGTAAAAGATAGCTGTTAAAACTACCACTTCATGACATCACAAGGTCGAGCAGAGCATTTTGAGCTTTGGCGATATAGACAGACTAATAGTAAAAGGCTATTCAAATATGTGTGAATGAAACAAACAACATTCTAACATGGCTTAAAGCTCCCATCCAGTTTTGTGTAATATAGGAGCTTTAAAAAAAAAAGTGACACATTTACTAAACTAACGTTTTTCTAAGGCATCTTTTACTCTTGCCAATATGAATACATTTTGTTACGCAATTGAGCTTGAGGGCTAAATCTTCCCTGCACCTAGTCACTGAATATTAAAGTGGTATTTTGTTCAGCGGCAGCTATCAGCAGCATCTCTTTGTTGTGCACTGGTTCATCGTGGTGTCACTTCAGATTTTCTCTCACATTTCTATTCAGCCTCTTTTGTCAGTGCATGGTCTCGTGTGTGGTCTTAGCCTCTGCAGCAATTGTTAAAGGATCATCTTTCCCAGAGAAGACAATGAAGCAGGGAGTGTTCGGAGGCACCAGGCAAAATCTCAAAAGCACCGGAACACCACAAGTATGTCTTTACCCAGAATGCAGAGATCAGAGAGAATGCAGAGAAAATGTTCACTTAAAGGCGGAGGGTTCGTCACCTGCTTGTGTCCATGGTCATTGCTTTGTCTGGGATGTTTCATAGTATGGCATTAAACGTTTCTATCATCATGGAGACCAAACCAGTTGCAGGTCAGATCTGTGGAGAGGCAACCCCACTCCCACTCCGAATGGCTGTTTTTCTAGGTATTTTTGAGCTGTAAAACCACCAGTAATTTAATAAATGTAAGGCAGACCTGTTTAATGTCATACTGTGGGACATTCTAAACAAAGCAATGATGTCTTCATGGAGGAAAGTGTTTGATATAAAACAGGACTAAACAGGACTAAACCAGGACTAAACCAGGACTAAACCAGGACTAAAACAGGACTAAACCAGGACTAAACCAGGACTAAACCAGGACTAAACCAGGACTAAAACACGACTAAACCAGGACTAAAACAGAACTAAACCAGGACTAAAACAAGACTAAAACACGACTAAACCGGCACTAAAACAGGACTAAAACAGGACTAAAACAGGACTAAATCAGGACAAAATCAGGACTAAACCAGGACTAAACCAGGACTAAAACAGGACTAAACCAGGACTAAAACAGGACTAAAACAGGACTAAAACAGGACTAAAACAGGACTAAACCAGGACTAAAACAGGACTAAAACAGGACTACACCAGGACTACACCAGGACTAAAACAGGACTAAAACAGGACTAAAACAGGACCAAAACAGGACTAAACCAGGACTAAAACAGGACTAAATCAGGACTAAAACAGGACTAAAACAGGACTAAAACAGGACTAAACCAGGACTAAAGTGTGTATGTATGTCCAGTGTGTGTGTGCATGTGTGTGTGTGTTTGTGTGTGTAGTGTCCTATACTATTTTGTATTGTATTAAATTGACAATACAGGTGATTTTTAACTTAACATATCCTGGGTATTATTGAATTATTGAATGATTATATGGACTTTTTGTTATAAAAGCATTTCAATTTTAACAAAGTACCTTCTAATTCTGACCTGCCCTGAAACACCACACCACAGTCATGTCAGTGATGAGGGAGGGCTTAGCTTAATGTCATGCAAATGAGCTCTGAAGGCCTGGAGTTAGAGAATCTTTAGAGGGGCTTTTCTCAGCTTGTTTTCAGATGTCCCGCTTTCAAATGGCCACAAATTCTTCAAATGTTCTCAGATTTCCATCTGTAATGCATCGTTGGAAAGCTTAGAATCTACACTTTCAGAATCTGTGAATAGCTCAAAACGCCTCCGGGATGACTTGTGTCTGGCTTTTTCGTGGCTGGGAACATATCCTCCACCAGTAAGTTGTGCAATATAAATTAAACATGAAAAAACGTAAATACGTATAGTACTAGCAACAAGTTACTTTTTGAATGTAATTTTAGTAATAGTTATTATAAGTAGTAGTGGTGGTTATGTGTGGTGTAAGTTATTTGTGTAATGGATAAATGTCTGTTCGAACTGACCAACTGCACACAAAGGTATGTACAAAAGTGGTTCTAACATTTATCCTGCCCATAGTAGCTTCCTGTAGAAAAGGCTTTTTGGCCCAGTGACACCGTACCTGCACCATCTGTTGTTTTTGTCCAAGAATGTGCTAACTGGGCACACAGTCACCTGGTGCACAGCCTGAAATGCTCTCCTCATACAAACCAGCTTTCTGATGATTTGAGTTAAGAAACTCAAGTCAAAAATGGACCACAAATTCCCAGAGCAAGACGATTTGAGAAACAAACAAAACCAAAAACATAATCTAAAGAGACATTGAGTAAGATTCTTTCTGCACACAGATTATGACCTCAGCCCAAAGAAGAGGTCCTTCAGGGTTTTGTGTCTGTGCCTGACCTGACTCCTTACATAAGCCAAAGGAGGCTCAGAGGGAGAGTGGCAATGGGGAGGATTCTTACAATGACTAACAATAGCATAAAGAGGATAAACCTTGACCATGGACTTATTTAACTGTGTTAAAAATCATGACTGGACACCCCAGGAGTTCAGGAGTAAAAATATGAAATACATTTGCAGTGGTAAATCATACCTGTATTGAAGCCTTGAGCATTTTAGTGAGAAACATTCATAATTCTTAGCAAATAAAAGCTGGTAGTAGTAGTAAATGAATCCAATTTTATCTCTTCCCCATAGAGTCCCCAGGGGTCCCTCATGATTCAGTATGATATATCATCACTATTTGGTGATACATTTGATAATTTTTATGATACTCTGTGATATATTGCTGTTTTTAAACAACCAAATACATTTTAGCAACAATATTTTTTGTTAAACCACTACTTGTGCAAAGTTAATATGAACTACATACATTTATTCATCAAAAAAGTGAATAGTGCAAGTGTATTGCATAAACAATACATTAAACAAGCAACAAAAGTGTAGTGCAGTCACACACAAAAATGCTAAAAGATATCATAAAAAATACTCTTAGCGATACATCGACACAGTAGCTGTAACTGTATCATCAAATTTTGTATCACAATATAACAATATTTTAATATATTTGCCTGCACAGAGTATATTGTAAAAGCAGCACATTCTGACAAAACCAGGCCTGTGTGCTGTATTTATTTGATTATTAAGTATTGACTGATTGTAAACCCAGAAGTCTGGCAGTCCACTCATGCTTCACTTTGCCATCTGAATAACTGTTCTAAAGCTGTGCACAAGTCTGAAAATACAGCTCTGGAAAAAAATAAGAGTCTACTGCAAAATTATCATTTTTTTCTGATTTTACTACTTATATGTATGTGTTTGGGCAAAAGGAACCTTTTTGTTTGAGTCTATAAACTACTGACAACATTTCCCCCAAATTCCAAATAAAAATATTATAATTTAGAGCATTTGAGGAAAATGAAATGGTCAGAATAACAAAAAAGATACATGTTTTCAGACCTCAAACAATGCAAAGAAACAAGATCAAATTTATTTTAAAACATAATACTAATGTTTACACTTAAGAAGAGTTCAGAAATCAATATTTGGTGCAATAACCCTTATTTTTAATCACAGCTTTCATGCGTCTTGGCATGCTCTCCACAAGTCTTTCACAATGTTCTTGAGTGACTTTATCCCGCTCCTGGTGCAAGAACTGAAGTAGCTCAGCTTTGTGTTTGTGTTGGAATTCAACAGACGCTGGAATGGAATGGCTGTAATACATGTAGAGATGCTGATTTCAGAAAATAATGCAGTGGTCTCTTATTTTTTTCCAGAGCTGTAAATGCATGTGAATAGTTTGATTTAAATACCCCTTTTTGTGGTATGAAAATCGGATTCTGCAGCTTTAAAGGTCCCATGGCATGAAATTTTCACTTTCTGAGGGTTTTGAACGTTAATGTGAGCTCCCCTACCTTGTTTAGCCCTTCCCCCCATGGCTAAAAGTTGCGAAATGTGTAAACTGAGCATTTGCTCAGTTTACACATTTTCTGTATTTACAGTATTTTCTGCGTTTGAAAAAAACACAGCTCAAACGGGCGATTCTGAACAAGGAAACTTTCTGACGTCACGCGGAAAATGCAGTTCCACCCCCCGTCTGGATGTCTACGCACCGTCTCTGTAAATCAAAGAGCTACGCGAATGAGCTACGCAATGCGAAATGCATTTTTTTATTTGCCTGGAGGCACATGTGAGTGTTTCCAGGCTTGGAAGTCCTTTATCTGAGCCTCTGGACCTCTGAAACAGCAGTGGTTTAATTCATGTGTTTTTTTCATTGAAACGGCTCTCCTTTCTTCCTCCGCTCTTAAAACACGGAAGTGGGGCCAGCACACAGCGCACCGCTAAAACAAGGAACCAGCGGCGCAATTGCCCCCCCACCCCACACCCCACCCGCTGCTCTGACCTATCTCTGTCCTTCTCATTTGCATTTAAGCAACAACGCCCAGAATGAGGTGTTCAGAGAAATATTTTTTGACCATGTCTGTGTAAATGGGTCTTTCTCAGTGTTGATTTTGAAGAAGGATTCATTTACAGTATTAGGGAACCATTAAGGCACCATATAAAAGCACCAAGAAGTACCATGTCATGAGATCTTTAAGTGGTACTAGTGGTCATTTCTTGTGTCATGTTATGGGTGATATTTTGAAGACAAAAGATATATTTTGTTTAAAATATTTTTTTTGCTATGACAAATTTTGGATCTATCTAAACTAATGTAAAACTATTTTTGATCATGAGTGCACATTTTAAACTATAGCGCACACACACACTCAAACAGATTACAAACTAACACATTCTTATGAACTACAGGAGAGGATGTGAGTCAGTGGATGATAAACAAGTCTTTTGTTTTTGACCACACCGGTGTCTGTATAAACCTGATTTGTCTTCCCCCTGAAGAGAGGGAGGCAAGGAGAGACAGAGCACCTGCTGGAGTGTATCACATAAGATCAGAAAAAGTAATTTACAAATCATCTGTGAAGCCATCTCAGAATAAAATACGCATATATCAGATTCATTTAGCCCCTTTACATGAGTATGCCGTTACATAATGATTGAGCAGAGCGTCTCCAGAGTGAAATATACAGGAAGACAGTCTGTCATCTTTAGTCCCCTGCCTTGCCATCATCCCTGGGCGAGTGTGAGTGGGTGTTTGAAGTCATCTGACAGCTTAAATTCACTTCACCCTGAAAACAAAGCAAGTGCCACAAATCTTGGGTTATGCAGTAATTATGCAGCTGTCACCATTGTCCTCTTAACTACGATCTTTATCTTCCCGGCGCGTGTGTCCGAGAGCACCGTCAGCTCCAGGCAAACTTCTCATCGGGATAAACTGCAGGCATTACTGGCGATTTGGAAAGGTTTTACAACTTCATCCAAATGTGTCAAAATACTGTATAAGGGGATGGAGAGGAGCAAAAGAAGCGTTATGAATCAGGAGTATCATCAACGTGTGGGTTTGTCCAGCCCAAAACACCGACAAACACAACTACATGTACACTAAAAGTAGGTTTTTCATTGTAGTTAAGATTGTGTTTTTGGGCAGTGGGAGAAATTCAGAAAAGGAACCAGTATGGAGAAATACTTCCATAAACCAGCAGACTTATTTCCATGAGCAACAGAAAGTGATTAAAAAGGTTTATAGTTAATACATCAAAGAAAAAAAAAACATATATTATAGTAAGGTAGGGGTTCATATAGTTGAGATTTGACCAATATTATAGTCATAAATATAAAATTAGAGCACATTTATCACCCCCATACAATGCTCAAAGCTATTCCATCATAAGTCATTACATTACATTACATACAAACTGTAATAGGAATTTCTTTGCTTTGAATCATCACCGTTAATTTAAAATGCATTGAACGCCCCTTCCCCAGTATAGCCTGAGTTTTACTTTCTGCTGCCTCTGATCTGAGTGCACTCTGTGAACCACGAGCACAGCCAATTAGTCTGCTAGCACTGGCCTCCTCTGTCTGAATCACTCTCATTCATTTTCAGTACATTCATGTCATTCTTATATACTGATTTTATAGTACACTCCCAGTCAAATTCACTAAACCCAATGTTTAGTGTTACTCCAATAGTTTCCCCATAGATTATCCCTCAACTGAAAGTGAATGACGTACGTGCGCAACACCGCTGGGGTCCTGCCAGCGACACCTGTTCGGCCAGGTGGGCTCAGCGTGACAAGCAGAGGATAAAAAGAGAGTGGAAAATAGACAGGGGGTGAGGGAATGATAAGCTACTGCAGAAAAATAAATGAAGTTTCAATCGAAATCAAATCTGGATTTGGCCCAAAAACAATTTCTCCGTCTGCCCATTTCAGCTCCAGACACAGAATGAATACACAGATCAGCTGTGCGTGTTTATTTAGTTGTCTTTGCAGACCGCAAGAGTGCATGAGTTATGCAACAACAAAGTCACTGTTCCCACTTCACACCTGCACTTATTCTTATACAAGGAGCATCAGATGTAGCTTTAGTAACACATATACAGTCTGTGGTCTTCTGGTTCATCTTTGGGGTGTGCTAAATATTTAAAATGTTGGTTGGTTTGAATTATTCAGACAGTTTGATCATGCAAGATAAATATTGTCTGTACTGTATTGCAATAGTGTTTAAGACCATGCAGCTATGTATGACTATTAGTAGCTGTTAAATGACAGTAGCACTTAAATGACACTGACACTGCTGCTTAAATGACACTTAAATGACACTTAAAGGACACTGACGCTGCTGCTTAAATGACACCATTTGAGCTTTATTACGCTACACATTGTGTTTTACCTATTTGTATTACAAGTTTACTGTACTTTTGCTATGGGTATATGTGATGTTTTAGCCATGGTGTTTATTGTCTTGTTTATCAGATGTTTTATGTTCACTGTGGGCCTAGGGGGCGCTGCAATTTCAAATCCTGTGTGTGCAACCTGTACATATAGTTTTTGACAAAAAAGCTGACTTTGAATGTTAAACTGTTTTTTGTGCTACCAATTATTATTATTATCATTTTCTTAATCGGCCATTGCCTTAACAAAACTGCTATCTTTCTCTGATAAAATTCAGCATTAGGTTAGGTCCTCCTGTGGACCCACCACCCGCAGGAGGATTCATGGGGGCTGGTGCATTGTGTTCTGTTTGGACTGCTGCCCCTGTGACCCAGAAAATGGAAAAGAGGAAGAAGATGAATGAATTAGGTTAGGCAGATAAAACGTGAAACAGCTATAAGAATATGGAGATGTTGTGTGTTATCCTGGTTTCTTAGTCTGTCTTAGGGTTAGGGTTAGGGTTAGGGTTAGGTTAGTCTGTATCTCCAAAGCTCAAAGGGCTCTGTTATACTTTACATCAAGATGTGATTTTCAAGTTAACACCTACCTTTTACTCTTTTTTAATAGAGATTGGTAATTCTATGGCTAAAATCAGCCAAATGATTCTAGTGAGGATGTAGTTTAAAAACACGTTGGAGCACTTCCTATATTAAAACATGACATCACAAGGTAGAACAGAGTGCTTTCAGTTTGAGAGTAGACGGCATCCTAAACATACAGGGTTTGTGTGAATGAAATTAATCACAACTTTGATGAGGAAACATTACAACATAAATCAGAAAATAGAGTAATATCGTCCTTTATGTTTTCCAATTTGTATTTTTGTCCTATTCAAAACTGGAGTCAGTGGAGTTTAATATAATCCATTCTCCCTGTGACTGGAGCACACATTCTGTCATGGTTCAGGCCAGACTCATCCTCAGAGACAATTAGCAGCAGTTTTCAGAGGCCGACCCTTCCTCAGTCGAATCAAAGAGAGCGTGACCTCCATTTAAAATGCTCCTCTGCCTCTGTGTTTACATGCTTCACACCGGTTTGATTCCACTAATTAGATGGTTACCGCCATCTTGTCATTATGTATGCATGCGGATACAGAGATGTTTGCTGAATACACAAACATGGGAATATTTGACAAACATTGAGTTACTGTATTCATTTCAACTGATACTATATAAGTGTGTAGAATCCCTCAGTCGTCGAATCCATGGCAAAAGGAGAAATTCAATTTGTCAACTGGACAAAAGTTTATTTGGTCGAATACATTTTGCAGCTCATCCAAGCTACTTCTTCATTTCAGGTGAGAGTGCTGGTGGACACCAGGCAGTGTCCACCTGAAGAAGCAGCTTGGATGAGCTGCGAAACCATTCAACCAAATAAACTTTTCTCCAGTTGACAAATTGAATTTCTCCTTTTGCCATGATACTATAGAAGTAAACATATATACAGTATCACTTATAATGTAACACCAGCAAAACTAAATTTTGATACTAAGGAAAAGTACTCAATACCCCCCACCCCCCCACTTCAACTCCCCATAGGGCCTCCCTTTACAGCCCAAGGCCCAAAAACAGAAATAGGACACACAATCAACCCAGTCTGCACTGGGGAGGGGGGGCATCCTAGCCCACGATGGGCCCTCAAAGTGCCGATGGGCCCCGGTGCGGCACACCGGCTGCACCGCCGAATGCTACTCCACTGGTCTAATCTATTTTATTCAAAGAAAGATTTTGTTTCTAATGATGATAAGTAAACCTTAAATTTAAGAGAGAGAGCAGCAAAAGGTAACTTAAACTGTGTGTAATTAAAATTACAAATCACCAGTCAAATGCAACTTCACAATGACTGGTAAAACCCCCTTTTACACTTTTTAACTTAAGTAGGCTCATAAAACACTCCAATACTCCAGGACTATTTTCATTTGGGACTATAATATTTGCATTCGACTTCTTTGTAGAGGAGCTTTAGCCGTGAGAGACAGTGTGCGCACCATATTTGAATAGTCCAGACCCCACTCATTAAAACAGTACAAAAGACTAATCACATCTGAGGAGCATTGATTTACATGCAATTAAAGTTTCATGTGGACCCGATAAACCAGGCCAGGGAGGGAAGGACGGGTGAAGGAAAGAAGAGGAGGAGGTCTATGGAAAGGAGTGGGAGGAGGTGGCGGGGGAGAGGGAGGGCAGAGGAGGCTGAAAAAGTGATGAAACAGCACATACATCTCTGTGTCAGGTGCCGGCTGTGGCTGCTTTACAGAAGACACAAACTAGGAGCTCGGGGAGGAGCTAGGAGAGGAGCAAAGAGAGGAAATTGGAGAGGAGCTAGGAGAGGAGCAAGGAGAGGAAATTGGAGAGGAGCTAGGAGAGGAGCAAGGAGAGGAGACTGGAGAGAAAATAGGAGAAGGGATAGAAGAGGAGCTTGGAGAAAATGAGGAACTAGGAGAGGAGAGGAGCTAAGAGAGGAGCTTGGATAGGGCCTAGAAGACGAGCTAGGAGACAAGCTAGGAGAGGAAAGATGGAGAGAGGTGCAGCTGAGCGATAACACACTCCTGAGCAAACATTTACAAAGCACTTCACACTGCTAGGACCAAAACCCGTCTGCTCTACAAAGGCAGGGTTTAATGCTGCTCCTGAAACAGGGACTCAGGCTATTTTTAGTTTTATGTAAGATTCTTGTAACTCATAAGCAAACCATAATGCTAATCAGTGTTTAACTGCTATGGCAACAGTCCTAATTTCTCATCATTTTGAAATCCAGAGAGAAAAACCGAGAGATTTCAAGAACTACAACTGTCAAGTCATAACGGCTCTTCCTAAAGACGCTTACCCCAAAAATGACTGGAAGATTTTTGCTTGTATTCCTCACAAATAAAGAACTGACTAGATTTCTGTTACATCAACTACACATCTGTATACAGGTATTACAAAACATACTACCAAATAACTGAAGACTGAGGAACACATGAGATCATATTATTTGTGGTTGAAGGACAATTTAGTTATGTAAGATTATGGTGAGTAAATCCACAAGCATAGCCAGCGGCTACTTGATATTTCCTCCATAGTGTGCTGCTGTGAACAGTATAATGTGATGAATGAGTTCTGACAAGGAACAAACCGGTATGAAGCATGCAGTTTCACTACTGCCCGTAACACTGAAGTAACCCATCTCTGACTAAAAGAACAGTTAAATGTTATGATCGGGTAAAGAATAATTAATGAGTCACATTCTAGATAAAAGGTACAGTACAGTGGTCCCTCGCTATATCGCGGTTCACTTTTCGTGGCCTCGCTGTTTTTTATTCCAATTTTTTTATGGTGTATCAACACGCATTGTGTTCTGTGTCCTGATTGGCTAAGGGACTGTAGACCTTTGTCAATTTATCATTCTCCTCCATGTCTCCTGTATAGTACAGAATGTGTTCAGTTTGCCAGATTTACAAATGTTCGATCGTGAGCAGTGTGACTCTGAAGTGCTGTATGTTTGCAAGTTTTCTCCCCGACAAAACCCGCGACAGCACAGCGGCGCCAGGACGAAGAGGCTCGGTCAGAGGAACTGTGACATACACGCAAAATAAACTTTGGTTTCATTCGATAATACTGTGCCCCTTTTTTTGAAAATCTACAAAAATTTGAGTGTTTAAACAAGAGAGAAATGTGAGAAAATGTTAATGCCAGCCTGAGAAAAGTGTAGATTGTGTGTGGTGAGGCGTTTACAGCTTTAAAACATGTAGAAAAATTGTAAAATATAAAGCTGACGACTCCACAGATTTCGCCTATAGCGGGTTATTTTTAGAATGTAAACCCCGCAATAAACGAGGGACCACTGTATATTATATCTTTCTTAGTATTTATAAACTTGTCCATTGTCCATCTTGTGTTTTTATTGCTTGAAAATACTTGCATGCATTCTCACTTGACTCTCCACAGATCTGACCTGGTGCACTTACCTGCTTGTCTCTGTGAAGGCAGAAAAGTTTAATGCCATCTTGTGAAACATTCTGGGTAAAGTGATAACATCTCCATGGAGACAAGCATGTGGTGGGTCCTTGACCAGAAAAGTATAGTACTACAGTATAACTCATCACAACCACACCACCTCTACTTTTCTAGAATGTTCAAATCCAGTGGTTTAGGGGCTCAGTATTCATCAATAGAATATGTCCATATTCTCGTACAGCACATAAAAAATGCATTATGTGATCACTATGTCCATAATAGAACAGAATGCTAAATGAAAAAAGCATTAAATCACCTAACCCAGGAAAACAACACTGCCAGCAAGCTGGTGAATTACATCCTGATGGAAAAAGTCTGGGATGGTGCAATAATAATGGATGTAATAAAAGCAGTCTCATTTGCCCAGATGTGATCCTCTCCTCCTCAATAAAAGTGCATGTGTATTCCCACTGAGCCGCCATGAGTCAAAATGAGTCATATCATCTTATCAATCACCCACTACAGCACAGCCTCCCTCTCACAGAAATATTGTGGAGCTGGAGTGCAGTCCCACACAGTCAATATTCACAATCTACTGCCATCAAAGTGTTACCTGTAAAACCCACCCACAACAACAGAAAATGATTATGACATCAATCCACCCAAGGTAACCAAACAGAACAGTCTGAATACAAGGATTTTATCAAAGACTCCTAACAATAGTTTGTAAATTAATGTATGCTTCCACAGACTAAATATAAATAGCCTTTTCTTCTAAATGTAAACCAGAATCTTGTAATCTTAAGGTGCACTATGTAACTTTTCTGGTGGAGAGTCACGCCACCTGCTTGCCTTTGCTCATAGTAAGTAAGTAAGCATCCATTATTTTTCATAAAACACCCATTACTAAATAAAGGCAATATACAGACAAATTTAGGCAAATCAGTAACATCTCCATGGCCAGAAAAGTTACATAGTGCACCAGTAATGGACTTTAGGATAGCACTGTTAGAAACCATAATGAATCAATCACGGAAGCTGTTTGTCTTGTCAGTCAATGCATACACCACTGCTTCTATAGATCCTCAGCTGGCAGTGCTCCAGGGAATATGTAAACAAGAAAGCATCGTCTCTCGCGTCACATCACAAACAACATGCTAAGGATTTTCACTTCCACATTTTGTCTTGTCAAAGTTCAACGGGCACGCCAAGCCAAACAACAACGCTAAACAATGGGGCATGTGTGGGGACTTACAAGAGTTCCTTTGGCTGCCATCGGTCGCTCCAGGAGAGGTGGACATCCCGGCAAAGGAAGCTTGAGCAGCAAAAAGGGAGGGACAGCTGTAGACGAGGATTGGCGATACTATGCTACCGAAGTCCACGATCACCACGGCAGCACCAGACCCCCAGCGCGCATCCTTTGCTCTGCGCACATGCACTCCTCCGTGTGAGTGAGGGATAGGCGGCTCACTGGGGCATGGCTGGGCGCATTCCGAAGGCGCTGTGCTGCAGAGAGAAGTCTATAAACGGCCTGTCCGTATGTTGTGTGGCTGGTCTCCGCAAGTGCGAGCGTGGAGCCTGTTAAGGATGACAGGAGCGAGAGAACAGACAGAAGAGTGGAGCATACCATCGAGGGAGGGGAGGGGTAGTGTGGGAGAGAGAGGGAGGAAATGGGTGCACATGGTATGAGCAGATTGGCCTAAGGCTATAGCAATACTACATATGCACAGGCTTTTCGTGACTCAGTGTTTGAAAATGAAGGGGTGACATTTAAAAAGGAAATGTTGTGTCAGGCAGCTTTCCAAAACAGCAAAATGTCAGGACGAGACAAAGGAAAAACACACAGTATGTTTGAGTGCCTGAGGGAGGGGTATGATAATGGGCTCATTAGCATGACGCTGTGAGGAGCGCCACATTACCACCTTGGCCTGTCTCCTCTAGTGTCCTTCAATAACTCCTCCCTTTGTTTCCTTTCCTCAGAGACTCACACTACACAGAACAACTTAAAGTCAGCAGTCTTCTCTCTGTAGGTTCAATGGGTTTACTGACAGCATCTTAAGTCAAAAAAGAAATGTGTATCATATCATACCTTATGTTTACCTTATTTTCAATGCACATTCTATTGCACATCTAACTAAATCTGTAATCAGGTATTTATTCTTTGCACTACTTTTTAGATTTTGTCTTAGATAGATTTTTGTATTGTCTTTATATTGTATATTCAGACTTATTCAGTCTTTATATTATATTGTATTGTATATTCAGACCAAATAATGATATGAAGTAGGCATGTACCAATACAATCTGTGCTGATATTGAAAATTTTGGCTGATCGGATATCGGCTTAGTCAGTATCCCAATTTTGTCTATGAATTGGTATAATAACGACGATTTACTATCCAACGTTGGTCCAAAATGTCTCATAATATTAAACTTGTATACAAATCAGCATGAAACAAAAAAAGAGAGAGAATAAAAGCTCTAAAACTATATAGAGGCAGGAGAACACACTGTGGTCGTATTGTCCATTCATGTCTCACCATGTTTCCATTGTAGGGAGTATTATACCGACGTAAGCCAGATAACATGGACTGAGCTGGACATGTTCTTGGTATTGTAGTGCAATTTCTCTATCTATCATAAAAGAATACCCAAAAAAGAATGTTATGCCATAAATAGTTTTGTAATTACCCAGGAGCATTATTGTGGAGCGTTAAATCGAAGCGCCATTTATTGGATTTGTGCCAGTGTCCATTTTGTTGTGACAAGAGAAATAATTTCTGATTCCACTTATGGCTATCACAACTGACAAACAAGGCACACACTTCTGAGTCATAAACACACTATTCTTGTTGCAAAAATGGCCATGGGAAGAGGAAGTTTAAGACGTCCGCAGCAGGATTTTCTATAGCCCAGTCTGTTGTTAAAAATGGCTAGATGGGAAAACCTATTCACATGTAGAACAAAACAAAACAAAAATAGGTGTGATTCATTTGAAAACTTAAACTGCAACTTCGACCCTGGGCTTGTCCTCATGATAAATAGCAGCTCTTCGTGCCTTAGTGGGAACATTATCAGAATAAATAAGAGTGCAGCAGTCATATACACAGCAGTGTTTGGATTCATCTATGGAAATATTAGAAGTTTCTAATTAGCTCCGAGCAAGTTTAAGTCATGCGTAGGTGACAAGTTCAGCCAACAGACCTATGGACAGAGCTCTGGAATATGTTAAAGGTCCCATATTACTCAAAATGAACTCTTGTGAGCTTTAAGCCTTGTTATGATCAAAAACATACTCATAGCTGTGTTTTGTTTCATTCACATGTTTGAATAACTCTTTTTTATTGGACTATCTACAGTGCCGTGAAAAAGTATTTGCCCCCTTCCTGATTTCTGTGTTTTTTGCATATTTATCACTCAAAACATTGTCAGATCATCAAACCAATTTTAATATCACACAGAAACAACCCAAGGAAAGACAAAATTCAGTTTTTGAATGATGATTCCATTTATTAGTGCACAAAAAAAATCTAAACCTATCTGGCCCTATGTGAAAAAGTAATTGCCCCCTTAATCTAATAGCCAGTTGAGCCTCCTTTGACAGCAATAACTGTAACCAAACGTTTGCGATAATTGGTGAGGAGTCTTTCACACCGCTGGGGAGGGATTTTGGCCCACTTCTTCTATGCAGAATTGTTTCAATTCTGCCATATTGGAGGGTTTTCTTGTATGAACTGCCCGTTTAAGGTCACACCACAGCATCTCAATCGGATTTAAATCCGGACTTTGACTTGGCCACTCCAAAACCTTAATTTTGTTTTCTTTGAGCCATTCAGAGGTGGACTTGCTGGTGTGTTTTGGATCATTGTCCTGTTGCATGATCCAAGAGCGCTTGAGTTTGAGGGCACGAACTGATGGCCGGACATTCTCCTTCAGGATCTTCTGGTAAACAGCAGAATTCATTTTTCCGTCAATCACAGCAAGTTGTCCTGGTCCTGAGGCAGCAAAGCAGGCCCAGACCATCACACTGCCACCACCATGCTTTACTGTGGGCACCATGTTCTTTTTATCAAATGCTGTGCCATTTTTACGCCAGATGAAACGGGCTGCAGACCTTCCAAAAAGTTCAATTTTAGACTCATCGGTCCACAAAATGTTTCTCCAAAAGTCTTGAGGGTCATCAAGGTGCTTTTTGGCAAAGGTGAGACGAGCCTTTGTGTTCTTTTGTGAAAGCAGTGGTTTTCTCCTGGGAACTCTTCCATGGATGCCATTTTTGGCCAGTGTTTTTCTAATGGTGGAGTCATGAACACTGACCTTAACTGAGGCCAACGAGGCCTGTAGTTCTTTCGATGTGCGTCTAGGTTCTTTTGTGACTTCCTGAATGAGCCGTCGTCGCACTCTTGGAGTAATCTTAGTTGGTCGACCACTCCTGGGAAGGGTTGCAACTGTTCCCAGTTTCCTCCATTTTTGAATAATGGCTCTGACAGTGGTTCGCTGGAGCCCCAGAGCTTTGGGAATGGCTTTGTAACCTTTTCCTGAATTATAGACTTCTATCACTTTTTTTCTCATTTGTTCTTGAATTTCTTTGGATCGTGGCATGATGTGTTTGTTCTTGAGATGTTGTAGCCAACTTCACTTTGTTTGACAGGAACTATTTAAGTGATTTCTTGATTCAACACAGGTGGTGACAATCAGGTGTGGGTGTGGCATGTAGAACTGAACTAAGTTTTCTCAAAACTGTGGTTAGTCACAGTTAGTTTGTGATTTAACAAGGGGGGGCAATTACTTTTTCACATAGGGCCAGATAGGTTTAGATTTTTTTTGTGCACTAATAAATGGAATCATCATTCAAAAACTGAATTTTGTCTTTCCTTGGGTTGTTTCTGTGTGATATTAAAATTGGTTTGATGATCTGACAATGTTTTGAGTGATAAATATGCAAAAAACACAGAAATCAGGAAGGGGGCAAATACTTTTTCACGGCACTGTACATCTCCAAAGCTCATAATGCTCTGTTTGATTGTTGTGATGTCACGAAGCAGTAGTTTAACAGCTAAGTAGTTAACAGCTACCTTTTACCTTTTGTTTAGTAGAGATGGGAAATTCCAGGGCTGAAATTATTCAAATGATTCTAATGAAGGTGTATGGAGTTTAAAAACACAGTGGAGCACTTTCTATATTACCACCTGACACCACAAGGTAGAATGGAGAGATTTCTGTTTGAGAGAATAACTCTTAAATATCCAAAGATTGTGTGTTAAACATTATGTGAGTGAAACAGAACACAGAAACAGGTACATTATATTGACAGAAGTATTCACTCACCCTCCTTGACTCGCATATGAAGTGAATCTCATTCTTAATCCATAGGGTTTAATATGACATTAGTCCGACCTTTGCAGCTGTAACAGCTTCAACTCTTCTGGTAAGGCTGTTCACAAGGTTTAGGAGTGTGTTTATGGGAATATTTGACCACTCTTCCATAAGCGCATTTGTGAGGTCACACACTGATGGTGGACAAGAAGGCCTGGCTCTCAGTCTCCGCTCTAATTCATCTCAAAGATGTTCTATCGGGTTGAGATCAGGACTCTGTTCAACCCAGTCAAGTTCATCCACACCAAACTCTCTCATCCATGTCTTTATGGACCTTGCTTTGTGCACTGGTGCAGTCACGTTGAAGAAGAAGGGGCCATCTCCAAACTGTTCCCACAAAGTTGGGAGCATGGAATTGTCCAAAATCTCTTGGTATGCTGAAGCATTCAGAGTTCCTTTCACTGGAACTAAGGGGCCAAGCCCAGCTCCTGAAAAACAACCCCACACCATAAACCCCCCCTCCACTTAAAATATAATGCAGTCAGACAAGTACCGTTCTCCTGGCAACCGCCAAACCCAGATTTCATCCACCTGATTGCCAGACGGATAAGTGAATGTGTCTCCACTGCTCTAGAGTCCAGTGGTGGCGTGCCTTGCATTGCACTTGGTGATGTATGGCTTGGATGCAGCTGCTCGGCCATGGAAATCCATTCCATGAAGCTCTCTACACACTGTTCTTGAGATAATCTAAAGATCACATGAAGTTTGGAGGTAGCTATTGACTCTTTGTGCCTCAACATCTGCTGACACTGCCCCATCAGTTTATGTGGTCTACCACTTTGTGGCTGAGTTGCTGTCATTCTTAATCACTTCCACTTTGTTATAATACCACAGATAGTCAACTGTGGAATATTTAGGAGTGAGGAAATTTCATGACTTGACTTGCTGTACACATGGCATCCTATCACAGTACCACACTGGATTCACTGAGCTCCTGAGAGCGAGCCATTCTTTCACAGATGTTTTTAGAAACAGTCTGCAGGCCCAGGTGCTTGATTTTATACATCTGTGGACATGGATGTGATTGGAACATCTGATTTTGATTATTTGAGTGAATAATTTTGAGTGAATACAGTACAGTGTATATTTTTGGTGAGGAAACATTATAACAGAGACCAGAAAATAGTGCAATATGGGCCCTTTAAGCATTCCTTTGAACTGTGTGCTGCCTAAAAACACTGTCATCAACAACAAATCAACAAATCATCAACAAAACCTCATAATTATAATTATCATGTATGTCATTTATATTAACCAACTCAAGAATGTAACAACAATATAGGAAAAGGGAGATCTACAATGGAGAGGTTTTAAGTAGAGACATGAGGGCCATAGTCAGTATAACAACGCTATTTTGAATCTTAAAAAATCAATATATCTGTGTGTTCTCAGAAATATTTAATAGACAGTGAAGAGCCTGAGAAGCATACTTCATAAAGATTAAAGGGCCCATATTAGGCTATTTTCTGATCTATGTGTTTCCTCATCAAAACAGCAGGAGTTGTTTTGTTTCATTCACATATGTTTAACACACAAAGCCAGCATATTTAGGTTACTGAAAACACTCCACACTCAATTATAAAACTAAATTATAATAAAGGATAATAATAAAATAAAATAAAATAATTTAAATTACTGAGAGCAGACCACAGCCACAGCCAATAGTAAAGTTATGGTCTTTCTATCTTTCCCAGACTGCCCCTACTCCCTCTCTCTTTTTCAGCCATATAACCTTATTGATCACCTAGAAACAAGACCACAACTTACCCCTCTAAAAGCAAGGAAAGATGTATCCTGACTGATAAAATTTTCTCTCTACTTTCATTATAAATTACATTACTCTGCTCAGCACAAACATATCCCACTTGGTGCAATATTGTTTTCAACAGTAAAAAAGAACCCCATACTCTGCTCTGGGTGTGTGCAAAAGTTGTAAAAAATGTATCATGTAACTGGTGACGCAGTATTGTTATCATGGGCTACTGTATCAATATATCAGCAACTATAATTTTGTTGCCCGTTTATTTGAAGGAAACTTGTTTATGTAATACACTTAAAGGGATATGCCACCCCCAGGTCAAATTTGGGCATCTCCCCACAGTCCAGAGACTAAAATAAGTGATGAAATGCGTTTTCCTGCTCACCCAGCCATTGTCCGAGTCTGTCGCCACTGACCACCGCGGTATCTGCAGCTCCTCCGCCTTAGAATGGAGTCTAACGTAGCCAGAGAAAGATTTCGGCCAAAAGGAATTAATTTGCTCGATGCGTTTCCCAATTACTTTGTGTGTAGTGCGCATTCATATCGAGTGCAAATAAATGTGCAAATGAACACGGAGAGCTTGACTTGGTCATTTTGGGTGGGAACTATTTTCCAGTGCGTAAGAATACAGCCGTATCACGCAGTATGCTGCCAGGGGAATCCCAGTTACGCACCGGGAAGGGAGTTCCCCTGTTGCACAACGTGGTGCGTGATACGGCTGTATTCTTACGCACTGGAAAATAGTTCCCACCCAAAATGACCAAGGCAAGCTCTCCGTGTTCATTTGCACATTTATTTGCACTCGATATGAATGCGCACTACACACAAAGTAATTGGGAAACGCATCGAGCAAATTAATTCCTTTTGGCCGAAATCTTTCTCTGGCGACGTTAGACTCCAGTCTAAGGCGGAGGAGCACCAGATACCGCGGCGGTCAGTGGCGACAGACTCGGACAATGGCTGGGTGAGCAGGAAAACGCTTTCCACCACTTATTTTAGTCTCTGGACTGTGGGGAGATGCCCAAATTTGACCTGGGGGTGGCATATCCCTTTAACATATACTGTACACTGTTTTGATAATTTAAAAAAATAATGTATTTCATATTAACGTTTCACAAGTAGTGGTTTAACAAAGAAATATTGTTGCTAAAATGTATTTAGTTTTAAAAAACAGCAATGTATCACCAAGTATCATGTGTGATATATCGATTATTGCATATATCACCATATCCTGATAATATCATACTGTGAGCGATGTATCACGTATTATCGAATCTTCAGGGACCCTGTGATTGCCAGCCCTACTCAGCTCGATACAGTAGTCTGCTCCATCTTGAATATTTTTTCCACTCCACTTGAAACATCACATTACACTACCAAAGCTTACCAACAAACAGACAGGCCCCTGCACTAACAAAAGAGCTCTGTTCTGAGAGAGTGGATGGACGGGAATGAGAAAGACACAAAAATACAGTTGCCTTGGAAACTGACATTCTGCAATAAACCTTTATGTAATCTATGCAGAGTCGTGCCAAACACAGCATGCTATTTGTAAACTTCTCAAGTGCAGAAATGGGGACAGTTGCTTTTTATTTGGTCACATATTGGCCAAAAGAGAGGTCGGAGTCGTGCCCTCCAGGTAGAGCTATGAATTATATCCGTATTTATTTATTTATTTATTTGTTTGTTTATTTATGTCCATATTGAATGCGTGACATCACCTTAATCTACAGTTCACTTTCTTTTGTCCTTCACAGATAGAAAATTAACCTGCATATTGGTATGGTATGGCTATAGGAAAATGTTTGCAATGCTAAGCTACATCGTGACTGTATTTATGAATGTTTATGTTTATTAAATATGCGACAGTGCACGTTGATCAACATGTGTTAGTACAGCATGTAAATGTGCCAGAGTTTGCTGTGCAGGCTAAATTTCATCTGTAGTCCCACTGGCAGGTTGATGGTAAAAAAGAGGACATAGGCACAATAACATTCAGTCTATCACACATGACAAAGACATTAAGATCAGTGAATATTACTGTAGTCATATTAGTACAATTAGAACATGCAACAGACAATAGACACAAATCACAATCATACAACAAGAGACATTTGCTGTGATGTTAAAACACATACAGATGAGTTATGTTCACATCTATCAGACTGTATATCTCCACTATATAGTCTAAACGTGCAATTTTCTCTACATTCTCTTATTTACTTATTTTATTATTATTATTATTTGATTATTTTTATTATTATTACTTATCTGTCTGCATGCACTTTTTTGTTCTAACTTTCTTTTGCACTAAACTACCTGGAGCTAATGTGACAAGTGAATTTCTCCTGTGTGAGATCAATAAAGTCTGATCTTATCTTATCTTATCTTATCTTATCTGTTTCACAGATCTACTAAAGCTATGGATAGAGGTCGTGTTCTTTATTTCTGTGGGGACCAGACTCCATGAGTGTGAGGCACGAATTGAAAAGGCCGACTGTCCAAATGAAGTCTTTCTGAATGGGATTTTACAGACTCCTCTGCTAAATGCTCGAGTGTTTGTATTTAAATTCAACTGTATGAACCCTTTTAATGTGGCTGGAGCAAGATCATAATGTCTGAGTAAATAATAACAGTATCCCAATTTAAAAATGTATATTTGCTCAATATTTTACAGTGATGATACAAGTTTGATTTTTGATCTAATGTTTTCAGTCTGCTTGTAGAGCCTTTCTATAGGCAGCAGTGTGGTCTTGTTTGACTGGCTCCAGCTTGTCAGACAGTAGTTTATATGAGACAGAATGGTGGCATTTCAACTGTGTAAACATGATGGGGAAGACATGCAAACCTCACTCAAAAATGTACATATACTTCCTTAAAGGGCCTATATCACACTATTTTCTGATGTCATAATGTTGTTTCCTCATCACAAACAGGCCTGGAGTTGTGTTGTGTTTCATTCAGGCATGTTTAACACATGAACCCTGCATATCTAGGCTGAGTTCTTCTCACTAACAGAAAAAGTTCCACCTTCATGTGGAACTGTGGTAATAGAGGAAGTGCTCCACTGTGTTTTTAAAGTCCATACACCTTCACTAGAAACATTTGGATAATTTCAACCTTGGATTTGTCCTGAATTTAAAGATCCCATGACATGGTACTTCTTGATGCTTTTATATGGCTCCTTAATGGTTCCCTAATACTGTAAATGAATCCTTCTTCAAAATCAACACTCAGTGCATGAGAAACAAAGATAAGCTGAGAAAGAGTCATTTTCCTCACTCAGAACACTCTATAATGGGCGTTGTTGCTTGAATGCAAATGAGGAGGAAAAAGCTGGCCAATTGTAGAAGGTGGGGGCGTGGCTAAACGCTCCGCTGTCTCTCTGTGCCCTCTGATCCATTTCCTTGTTTTTGCACGGGGGGAGAGAGTTGGAGTGTTCCAATGAAAAATAAACACATTTCCACATAAAATAAAATTAAACCACTGCTGTTCAAAGGTCCAGAGGCTCAGATAAAGGACTTCCGAGCCTAGAAACACTCGGACGTGCCTCCAGGCAAATAAAAAAACGCATTTCGCATTGCCTAGCACATTCACAGTCCAAACTCTATGGGCGGGATATACAGGGATGCTGAGCGGAGACAGAGGGAGGGGTTGGAGCTGCATTTGCCGATCTGACGTCAATAAGGTGCCTTGTCTGAACTCGCCCGTTTCAACACTGGTTTTGTGTAACGCAGAAAAGGATCGCAAATGCTCAGTTTAGACATTTCGCAACTTTTAGCCATGGGGGGGGGGGCTAAACAGGGTAGGGGAGCTCACATTAACGTTCAAAAACCTCAGAAAGTGAAAATTTCATGCCATGGGACCTTTAAGGTAAACAAATGTGGTTAACAAAAAACAACAGTTTCATCACATCATAAGGTGGAAAAGAGCATTTTGAACTTCGAGATGTAGACAGAATAATAATAAAGGGTTTCTCAAACATGCGTGAATGAAACAAAACATAGCTCCTGGTATGTTTTTTCAAGAAGGTGTGAAAACAGTCGTTAGGGGTTGAATGGGTAGGCTAAACTAGACGCCAGAGAAATTGGAAAAACAAAAGACAGAAACTCAAGAACAAATAGTTGAGATAGTTTCAGAATAATTTCAGTATAGTTAGCTCCTCCCTGCAGCTAGATATAAGCAGTGTCTAACGAGCAGTCTAACCAGAACTGACGAAGCAGCACGGATGAGCTGCGAAACGACCAAATAAACTTTGTCCAGTTGACAAATTGAATTTCTCCTTTTACCATGGATTCTACCTGGACGACTGAGGGATTCTTCACGCATTTTTCAAGGAGGTAACAACATTTTGGCACAAGAGTCCATTTTGTGTAATATAGGGCCTTATTTTTTTTATTTATTCTTTATTTAAAAAATAAGGCCTTTTTTTTTTGTCAATCAATAATATATGTTGGCACGGTGGCTGAGTGGTTAGCGCTCATGCTTCACTGTGAGAAGGTTCAGGGTTCGATCCCCGGGTCGCCCAGGCCTTTCTGTGTGGAGTTTGCATGTTCTCTGGGTGGGTTTAAAGATTCTTTATTGTCATTATGCAAGCATAACGAAATTTTGATGGACTCCTGGCTACAGAAGTATAAAAATACAACACAACAAGCATAAAGATAAAAACCATAAATCATAAATAGATAAAAAAGATAAAAAAGATAAAAAAGCATATAGCAATAGATTTAAAAAAAGCATCATAAATACAGTTCCAGTAGTGTGATGCTTTTTTTTTATCTATTAATCACACTACTGGAACTGTATTTATGATGCTTTTTTATATATTTATGATAGTTTTCCCCCATCAACCCAAAACATGCACCATAGGTAAAATCCTCCAGCTGTGGTCCTGACCAAACCGAAGCAAGAAGATCATGGAGATGGTCCCCGGGTGCAGTAATGTGCTGCCCTAATAACAGGATGGATTAAATGCAGAGAAGAATTTCTCCTGTGTGAGATCAATAATGTCACTTCTTCTTCTTCAACAAACCAAACAATGCCACCATATTACTTGAAGAATAATAGCATGTACTACATAGCGCTTTCAAGACTTTATGATGGTTTTAAAAGCATACTCTTAATTCCATTCATGGATCTATTCCACATACAAGCCCATTCATTATTTTTTTGTAGCTGGTATGTGTGGGTGACATTGGAAAATAAAATTGCTTCTAATGGCAGGACACATACATTCTGCATATCACTAATCCGATCCACAGTACACCACTATTACCAGTCAAACTTTGGCAATGGCTTAATTCATCACTGTTGAGCTCTTCATTTGAAAATATGATTATGTAGATTAGCTCGAGCCTTGCAGTTGATGCATGAATGTGTTAAACAGAGGTTTCATCTATCTTTGTGTGGGCAAAGTAACTCCAGATCAAAAGTCTTTGCTGTGATCTGATGAAGGCCAACTTGTATAAAAGTGGGAAGTGGTTGCTATAGCTTCTCTCCACCTCAGGCCCTTCCCTTTATGTTGCCTTTCCCCTATTCACTCAGACTTCATTCATCACCAGTGTCTTACACTGGTTCAAAGTATCCTATTATCTTAATGGTATTTGGGGTGAGTATTGCCATGATGTGGGACTTACTGCAAAAGCCAGGAGCAAAGGGAGCCAAATAAGGGTGGCTTGAAAACTGCAGAGGACAGAATAATGTGGCATAAGTCATAGCGATAACCTTGATAGAAAAGAAAATAATATAATAAATGTAGAATAGCTGACATTGGTAAGACAAAAAATGTTAGTCATGTCAAGCTATAATCCAAACTGGTATTACGCTAACACTTATTAAAAGTGTACATAAATAATGTACAAAGATTGTATTTTCCACTACTTCTCTCCATACATGTGCTACTACTAAGGTTACTACTTCTACAACTAGTACTCTACTGCTACCACACATGGGATGCAACATGTTGTGAAATTTTGTATTTTGTTTGCATTTTTTCAAAAGAGTAGTGCGATTTCTTTGCTATTTCTGTTTTTAAATTAGGATTCAGGTCATAGAGCACATGTTAAAGGATCTATATGACTATTTTCTGATCTTTGTTATAATGTTGTTTCATCATCAAAAACATACCTAGAGTTTTGTTTTGTTTAAGCACAAATCCTGCATATGTAAGCAGAGTTCTTCGCTCAAACAGAAATCACTTCTACCTTGTGAGATCATGTGGCAATACAGGGAGTGCTCCACTGCATTTTTAAACTTCATACACCTCCACTAGAATCATTTGGATCATTTTATTCCTGGAATTGCCAATCTCTACTGAACAAAAGGTAAAAGGTAGCTGTTAACTCAAAAACTACAGCTTCATGACATCACATTATGGAACAGAGCATTTTGAGTTTTGGAAAAGTAGACAGAATAATAATAATATAAAGGATTACTCGAACATATGTGAATAAAACAACACACAATTCCAGGTAATCAAAGGAGAAGTTCAATTTGTCAACTGGACAAAGTTTGTTTGGTTGAAAACGTTTCGCCGCTCATCCGAGAGGCTTCTTCAGCTCTGGCCCTCATGCTGGTTCGACCCTGGGCCAGAGCTGAAGAAGCCTCTCGGATGAGCGGCGAAACGTTTTCAACCAAACAAACTTTGTCCAGTTGACAAATTGAACTTCTCCTTTGATCATGGATTCTACCTGGACGACTGAGGGACTTTTCACGCAATTCCTAGTAAGTTTTTGATGAGGTAACGACATTCTAACAAGTCCTAAAGCTCACATGAGCCTTACAAGGTTGGGAAATCAATCTAACTTAACCGCCAACTTTCTAAAATAAAGAAAACACATATTAGCATTCACCATGAGTGCTGTCAGCAGAGCAGATGGAGCCATCACACTCGTCTGTCATTTACAATTCTAAAAGTTGAAGAAAAAAAGTGTTGGAGGGATTTATGCACCATATGTTAAGTTTTATTCCTGGAATTGCCAATCTCTACTGAACTGTTTGTGGATATCCTAAATGGGCTGTCAACAAAACCAAGAGAGACAAGGACAATAAACAAGACAACAGAGAATCCGAACCCAGGAGGAAAGGGGTAGCGATTCCGTACCTGGCCGGCGTTTCGGAAAAACTACAGAGGATTTTCAGACAATATGAAATTTCAGTTTATTTCAAACCCACAAACACTTTAAGACAAAAACTGGTCCACCCAAAGGACAGAACACCGAGCCACAAACAAAGCAATGTGGTCTACTCCATTCAGTGTAGTGAAGACTGCAGTGAGCGCTACATTGGGGAAACCAAACAGCCACTTCACAAGAGGATGTACCAACACAGACGGGCGTGCCAGAGTGGACCGGCTTCTGCGGTACATCTTCACCTAGAAGCCACGGGCCATTCTTTTGAGGACAGTGAGGTTCAGATCTTAGCCAGGGAAAAGAACTGGTTTGAGAGGGGAGTTAAAGAGGCTATTTTTGTCAAAAAAGAGAATCCGTCATTAAACAGAAATGGGGGAGTGAGATATAACCTGTCTCCCATTTATAATGGGATTCTTAGACCAGTCAAACAGAGCCAGGGCAGAGGGGTGGAGAGGGTCGTTAGACGTTGAATAGGGGGTCGAAACAGCCGTCAGAGTAATTTGAAAAACAAAGAGACAGATTAGGGGGATCGTTTTCAGAGCTTTTGTCATTGTCAGACACGCCTCCCGGCAGCTAGATATAAGCAGGGTCTAACCAGTACAATAACCAGAGCTGACGAAGCCTCTCGGATGAGCGGCGAAACGTTTTCAACCAAACAAACTTTGTCCAGTTGACAAATTGAACTTCTCCTTTGATCATATGTTAAGTTACAACTACTGCCCTCTGGTGGGACAAGAAACTACTCTGAGATAACTTAAAGATTTGACCAATATTACCTGCATGATCCAAGAGTACTTCACTCTGCATGAAACAACCTTCATTCCAAGCAAAACAAAAGTCTAATGATGACATTCGTGAACGGACCGGCTCTTTTGAACAATTATTTGACATCTAATTTTTTCATTCAAATTGTTAAGCATTTTTCCACTGATACTGAACGAACACAAGTATCAGCACAAAAGCAAAGTAGGCAACAAAAGTGAGAGCTCTGTGCCAAAAAACATATCTGGCACCTTAATAACATAATGCAATATGATAAACACATTACCACTCTCTGTTTGAACCATTTTAAACAGTTTTGAGCCATTTCTCTCTGTGGCTTCTGTTATATAAATATATTTAAAAAGCGCTTTTTTTCTGAACAGCTCTTTGAAATGAACGGACCATAAAGAATCGGATCGGAGTCAAAAGTCCTATATCATAAAATCACACTGCAGTCTATCTTTCTATATTTATCATTTTTATGGCACAGGAGGAGTATGTAATTCATAAAAAATATATCTGTGCTGCCATATAAAATGCTCCTAAAATCAGTTTTTAAGTGTGTTGTTTGTTGGTGGCATTTAACTTTGCTCAGCCCACTCAACACTCCCCACGCTGCCGGCTGCACAGTCCTGCCTCTCTTCAGCCATAACTTAAGCCAATTCAGCTCACCCAAATTTACCCAGAATTTATTTATTTTATTTATTTTGTATTTATTTCAAGTTTGTGCCAAGACAGAAACAATAATCATATACATATACAGTGGTACCTCACCTTACGAAATTAATTCGTTCCAGAAGTGGTTTTGTAACGTGAAAAATTCGTAAGTTGAGTAGCTATTTCAATGGAAAAGGCCTGATTCGTTCCAAGGCCCCGATCCAAGTTTGTTTTTTTTAATAGTTTAACTTTTTTATAGTGTAACATTGTGTTCTGCGTGTTTCTCACATTTGTCTCTCGTTTAAACACTCAAACTTTCATAGATTTTCAACAAAATGTATTAACAGTGAAGTGTGGGGGGGGGAGCGGGAGGGGGGAGAAAACTGCGCTCTGACACGTGTGATAGCGCACATGACCCAGCGCGGAGCTGATAGCAGGTCTAGACCAAGGTCTAAACCTGGACTGGACCAGGACTAAACCAGGACTAAACCTGGACTAAACCAGGACTAAACGGACCACGGACTAGACGAGGTGGATTAAAGCAGCAAGGAGGGGACTGCACGCAGTCTGAGCGCATGAACACATGAACGAGACCCATGCAAGGAGGAGGCTCCTCCTGGTTTAGTCCAGGTTTAGTCCTGGTTTAGTCCAGACCACCGCGGCTCCTCCTGGTTTAGTCCAGGTTTAGTCCTGGTTTAGTCCAGACCACCGCGGCTCCTCTAGACCTCCTCTAGACCTGGTCAGGTCTAGAGGAGGTCTAGACCACCGCGGCTCTTGCATGGGTCTCGTTCATGCGTTCATGCGCTCAGACTGCGTGCAGTCCCGAGGGGCGTCCTCGCTGCTCCCCTCAGCTGTGATTCGAAACGAAACCAGGAAATAGACCCGCGCACAGCGCTTTAATCCACCTGGTCTAGTCCTGGTTTAGTCCTGGTTTAGTCCTGGTTTAGTCCTGGTCTAGTCCAGGTTTAGACCTTGGTCTAGACCTGCTGTCAGCTCCGCGCCGGGTCATGCTGCGCTATCACACGTGTCTGCGCAGTCTTCTCCCCCCTCCTGCTTCCCCCCACACTTCACTATTAATAATTTTGTTGAAAATCTATGAAAGTTTGAGTGTTTAAACAAGAGACAAATGTGAGAAAAGTTTAAATCCAGTCTGAGAAAAGCGTATAATGTGTGTGGCTGAGCGCGCATTATTTGAATTTTTGAGATTTTGCGTTTCGTAACTTGAATTTTCTTTCGTATCTAGAGACCAAAATTTTCCGTGAAGGCGTTTCGTAACTTGAAATTTTCGTTTGTTGGGTCATTCGTAAGGTGAGGTACCACTGTATACTGTACGTTGTAAACAACAGAAAAACACATTTGAGTGGGAAGAAGAAAAACTTATATTAACCCACCCCTATTCATTACATAATTTCAACATTTTTGTGGTTGCTTATGTACATTTATCACATCTTTACAAATGTCTACATATTATACTTAATACATAGAACTGAGGTATATCAGAACTGAAGCAGCAGCTTGGATGTTCTTTTTTTTATCACCCAGTGCTGTCACTCACCCTTATACCATGAAATCAAAAACTCTTTATAAAATTTCTTTTGAAGCTGTGAATTTACCCCTTCCTCTTAATTCATAGTGTACTTCTTGTGTACTGAACAGTTTTTGGATATTGAATGGTAGCATATTTTTGTTTGCTTTATACAAAAGAAAAAGCAGTGTAGAATTTTACTAAATCAAACATTTTTAATCATCTCGATTTGAAAAACAAGTCATGTGTATAGTCCAGGTAAACAGCCTTATGCATTATTCTCACAGCACGTTTTTGCAAATTGAAAAGGGGAAGAAGTAAAGTTCTCAATCAAATCTCAATACAATATGTCAAATATGGAAGTATGAGTGACAAGTACAATATGCTCCCTCTGCTGTTGGACTCATGAACAATTCATAACATCTGCACAAAGCTGGACACTTTATATCACTAGTCACTTTAATTACGTCATGTTTGCACTACTGTTCTGATGCTGCTCATCTGGACCTTTTTGTTATTTGGATTGCTTATTATTTTTTACTATATTATAGCTATATTTTAGTTATTATTATTATTTAGTGTCTATACTCTAGTTATTACTATTATTATTTAGTGTTTTATGTTTGCACCTTATCACCGAGACAAGTTCCTAGTTTTGTGAACTCTGTTCACTTGACAATGGCAATAAAAATCTTTCTGATTCTGATTTGGATGTAAAGAGCCTTTTGATTAAGAATGTGTTTCACTTTGTTGATTACCGTTATACTTTTCGAGACCTTAGATTGTGTGTATCTAATGTGAGGTTTCCAGCTTAGAATTGAAACTTCAGAATTTATTTTATAATTACCAAAAAATATAGCCTTTGTCTTGTTTAAATTTAGGGATAACTTATTACAATCCATCCATAATTAGATTTTACTTAATTCCATATTCATAGTTCTAATAAGTTGATTATAATTGTCATTAGAATAAAATATATTGGTGTCATTTGCAAATAAAATCATTTTTACTATATCAGATGTTTAAGATATGTAATTTATGTACAAATTAAATAATTTAGGTCCCAAAATTGAGCCTTGTGGCACTCCACAAGTAGTACTCCTAAATCTGGAAATGTTTATATTCATTTTCACAAACTGCAGATAGCTTTCAGACAATGCATTTAAATGACTTCTGAATGTACAATGTGTGTAGAAGGTCGTATATTACTCTTGATAGATTTAAGCCATGTGATAATGCTGTTATCTCATCAAAAACATACCTGGAGTTGTGTTTTATTTCATTCACACGTTTGAGTCATCATTTATTATTAATCCGTCTACATCTCCAAAGCTCAAAATGCTCTGTTCCACCATGTGATGTCATGAAGCTGTAGTTTTCAAGTTAGCTACCTTTTACATTTTGTTTAGTAGAGACTGGCAATACCAGGGCTGAAATTATCCACATAATTCTAGAGATGGTAGAGAATTTACCGTATTACAACATGACATCACAAGATAGAACACTTGATGTGTGAATGAATCAAAACACACCTCCAGGTATGCTGATGAGGAAACAAGATTATAACATAGATTAGAAAATAGAGTAATATGGGCCCTTAAATGATTCTATTCTTAAACATAGCTACAGATGAAGTTCAGATATATATTCCAGATAAATCTATGACAGGTCTCCAACCATGTTCGAGCTTTGTAAAAGTCAGACAATAGTGCACAGATGTGGAGGGAATAGCAAACAGGAACTCATTGGCTTTTTCCTGCTTGACATTCAGAGTCAGTAAGCCTTGCTCCGTCAAAAGGGGAATCAACAATAAACGGCCCTAACAACTCAGTGCTAACGCATCATTTGTTTTACAGCTAAATCAATAATGTAATAGTTACTAAATGACTTGGTAATAAAAATATGGTACAGAGATAATTGTTCATTTAAATGCATACGGCATATGGACTAGAAGATGTGAGGTTCATTTAAAACTGAAATAATGGGATCCACATTTAATACTTTGCAAGAGCATCACTCCCTGACTTCTTTCCATTATTGCAAATTGCACTTATTGAATTCACTTATTTTTTGTTCCCATCCATGTAGAGGGAAAAAGCATTTTAGAGTCTAACAGCAACAAGGGCTAAAATATGACTTGAAAAATATAACACCAGTGGCACATGGACTAGTACACATGAGAACAAATGTATTGTAAGTATTTTATCTCTAAACCGTCACTAATCGCACTTTAAGATGCCAAAACCGTTACTTAATTTATTGTAGAACCAGGAAAAAAATGTACTGTAGAACCAAAAATGGAAATCACAATGTTTTATGGAGCAATTATAGTTGCACCCAAAAGAAACAAAAGAGAATACACAGTTTATTTAAATAGGCCACTGTTGCCATCTGGTGGTTGTATGTGTAGGTGTCACGTGTAGAGTCTTGTGTTTTAGTAAGATCATTAGTGCCTTTAGTGAATTAAAAAATACTTATGCCTCTTCCTATTGTTGTTGTTGTCCGTGGTGATGTATTATTTTTTTTATTTTTGGGAAGTAACTGGATACATATTCTGAATACTCATTTTGAGTGACTGTTTTCAGGTACAGTAACTCATTTTGTGGTATTCAGAACACAGCTACTTTTCTAAAATCAAAGGAATACAGTATGGTATTTGGTGTAATTTTCAAAGTATATATGTGTGTGTGTGTGTGTGTGTTTGTGTGTGTGTGTGTGTGTGTGTGTGTGTGTGTGTGTGAAATTCTGCTCTTGTGGTGAGTGGGACCATGTATCGGAATACCTTACAAAACAAAAAGGTATTCAGTATTGTGTAACTTACATTTCCAAAGTATTCTTCCCGTCTCTGAACACGATGAATGTACTGATACAGAGTTTGAGTCCCAGTCCCAGATGAGGGCAGTACAGCTTCAGAAAAGCTCTTCACACTTTCTCATTCCAGCTATTTCCCTTATTACATTAAGTCCATATTTCAGAATTAAAGACATGCATCTTGTATTTGAAATAATGGAGAATGTTTTTGATTGACGGCACTAACGGCCTAAGTACATTTTCCAAATCCACTGTATTTATATAGCACATTTTACAAACCAGTTTCCAAAGTTCTGCACAGAGAGCATAAAATGGACAACAAAAAGGTAAATTGCTAAAATTTTATCATACCAGTCTTAAATCAATAGAACCTGTAAAATGAAATAAAAGCACAACCATAAAATCATAAAAAATATTTAAAAAAAGACACAGAGGACCACACAACTCACACGGTGTTAAAGGGATAGTTCAGGTTTTTTGATGTGAATCTGTATGGCGTCCCCTTCAGCAGTGTCGTGCATTAACACTGACTTACCCCTGACAGTGTCTTCTGAGCCGAGTTGTGCCCCAGTTCTGGCGCTGACAAATATTGTTTTGAGAAGAAAAACAAGCTTTATTAACTGTAACTTCTGTAACTGCTAACTTCTTGTCCCTCTTCCTGTCTAGTCAAGCCAAGCTGTTGAGGAGAGAGAAGAGAGAGTAGACTACTTTTCCCGTCCAGAGCCTGCTAGAATCCAAGAATTTTTAAATCACCACCCAAAGCAACCTGCTAGAAACCCTGTAGTGAAGAAGGTGTTTCACCTCGGCCAAGACTTAACAATAGTAAAATACATTACTTTGGGGAACACATACACTCAACAAAAATATAAACGCAACACTTTTGTTTTTGCTCCCATTTTTCCTGAGATGGACCCAAAGATCCAAAATTCACTCCAGATACACAACACTACCATTTCTCTCAAACATTGTTCAAAGGCTGTTATGGACGAAGAACACAGGTGCATTTTTTTGATGGCATTTTGAATGCACAGAGATACCGTGATGAGATCCTGAGGCCCATTGTTGTGCCATACATCCATGAACATCACCTCATGTTTCAGCAAGATAATGCACGGCCCCATATTGCAAGGATCTGTACACAATTCTTGGAAGCTGAAAATGTCCCAGTTCTTGCATGGCCAGCATACTCACCGGACATGTCACCCATTGAGCATGTTTGGGATGTGCTTGACCGGCGTATACGACAGCGTGTACCAGCTCCCATTAATATCCAGCAACTTCGCACAGCCATTGAAGAGGAGTGGACCAACATTCCACAGGCCACAATTGACAATCTGATAAACTCTATGCGAAGAAGATGTGTTGCACTGCATGAGGCAAATGGTGGTCACATCAGATACTGACTGGTTCTGAGTCCCCAGACCCCCAATAAAGCAAAAAAAAAAAAAATGCACATTTCGGGGTGGCCTTTTATTGTGGGCAGTCTAAGGCACACCTGTGCACTGGTCATGATGTCGGATCGGCATCTTGATGTGGCGCACCTGTGAGGTGGGGTGGATTGTCTCGGCGGGGCAGAGGTGCTCGCTGTCACACATTTGGACAGATTTGTGAACAATGTTTGAGAGAAATGGTAGTGTTGTGTATCTGGAGTGAATTTTGGATCTTTGGGTCCATCTCAGGAAAAATGGGAGCAAAAACAAAAGTGTTGCGTTTATATTTTTGTTGAGTATACATAAATTAGTCTGTTGTGCTCCGCTAATTATGAGGGGCCAAAAATGCCAGTGCTGTTTTTTTGTCCCAGTCCAGCCCTGCTGAAGGGGATACCATACAGATTCACATAAAAAAACCCGAACTATTCCTTTAAAAGACGAGACTTAAAACACTCCACTGTGGGGGCTGTACGGACGTGGGGAGGCAGAGTGTTCCAGTGCTTAAGGTCGGTCACAGAGAAGGCTGGTTTTAAGGCTCGTCATAGGCACCACGAGTTGGAGCTGGCCCTCAGACCACAGAGCACACGTGGGGGTGTAAATTTGGATGAGGTCCCAGATGTACTGAGGGGCCAGTCCATTCAAAGCTTTAAAAGCAAATAATAAAATCTTAAAACCAACTCTAAAATGAACTGGAAGCCAGTGGAACAACGCTAAAATCGGGGTAATGTGTTCACGGTTTTTGGTTCCAGTTAAAAGGCATGCAGTAGAATTTTGGACCAACTGTAAGCAAATAAGTGCCATCCATCCATTTTCTTCCGCTTATCCGGGGCCGGGTCGCAAGGGCAACACTCTAAACAGGGACTCCCAGACCTCCTTCACCCTCGACACTTCCTCCACCTCCTGGGGTCCCCCCACCCCATGGCATTCCCAGGCCAGCCGAGAGACATAGTCCCTCCAGCGTGTCCTGGGTCTTCCTGGGACCTCCTCTCGGTGGGACATGCCCGGAACACCTCCCGAGGCATCCAGGAGGCATCCGGAACAGATGCCCGAGCCACCTCAGCTGACTCCTCTCGATGTGGAGGAGCAGCGGCTCTACTCCGAGCTCCTTCCATGTGACTGAGCTCCTCACCCTATCTCTAAGGGTGCGCCCAGCCACTCTGTGGAGGAAACTCATTTCGGCCACTTGTATTCGCGATCTTGTCCTTTCGGTCATTACCCAGAGCTCATGACCATAGGTGAGGGTAGGAACGTAGACTGACCGGTAAATTGAGAGCTTTGCCTTTTGGCTCAGCTCCCTCTTCACCACAACGGTCCGGTTGATATATATATAGAAATCACTAACAATTAAAATTCTGTCATAGTCCGTTAACACAGCAGCAATAAAATCTGAGAATTCATTAAGAAAGTCTCTGTTATATTTGGGTGGCAGATAAACCACGGTGCACAGCACAGGTCCCACTTGTCTTAGCGTAAAGTAGCTCAGTTCAAATGAAGAAAAGAGCATCTCTGTTAGCGGCTTAAAGCAAAAGCGCTCCTTCAACACCGGTGCAACACCACCACCACAACCAATGGTTCTTGGCGCGTTTATAAACGTACAACAGGGGGTAAAAGTTCCGAAAAGGCATAAATAAATACAGAATAAATGTCTTGTTGGCCACAGAGCATTTATAAGCCCACATGTTATAGATATGTCCACTGACAGTGGAGCAGTCTGATTCAGTGGCTTCAGGTTGCCGAGGTTAGCACCGCCATGCCAGTGTTCTGTCGAATTGTCCTACTTCCTCAAAACGTCCTACCGTAGCATGAAATGACATGTCTGGGGATCTGTGCTGCCCCGTCAGAAAATCCTACTGTGTGCTTCCAGTGTCATTTTTTTGCTCCTCAAGATAAGACATTTTTCAATTTAGACTGTAAATGTTGCTGTAACTTTTGTGTTATTTGCATGATTTAAATAACAAAACTTATTAATTAGGCCTATAGAACGCAACTCACACCATTAATCTTGTGATGAATGATTTAGAGAGCAAATGTAATACAATACTATGATAAAAGGAGAAGTTCAATTTGTCAACTGGACAAAGTTTGTTTGGTTGAAAACGTTTCGCCGCTCATCCGAGAGGCTTCGTCAGCTCCAATAAGAATACTGGTAAGACACTTGCTTATATCTTGCTGCAGGGAGGAGCTAACTAGCTAACTACTTTCCGAACCTATCTCATTGGTTTCCGTCTTTTGTTTCTCTGGCGTCTAGATAACGATCCCTATTCATCCCTACGACCGTTTTTCCCACCTCTGGCCCTGCCCGGCTAGCCCTATTGTTACCCTGTTTGCTTGATCTAGGCTTAAAGGGATATGCCACCCCCAGGTCAAATTTGGGCATCTCCCCACAGTCCAGAGACTAAAATAAGTGGTGGAAAGCGTTTTCCTGCTCACCCAGCCATTGTCCGAGTCTGTCGCCACTGACCGCCGCGGTATCTGGTGCTCCTCCGCCTTAGACTGGAGTCTAACGTCGCCAGAGAAAGATTTCGGCCAAAAGGAATTAATTTGCTCGATGCGTTTCCCAATTACTTTGTGTGTAGTGCGCATTCATATCGAGTGCAAATAAATGTGCAAATCAACACGGAGAGCTTGCCTTGGTCATTTTGGGTGGGAACTATTTTCCAGTGCGTAAGAATACAGCCGTATCACGCAGTACGCTGCCAGGGGAATCCCTGTTACGCACCGGGAAGGGAGTTCCCCTGTTGCAAAACGTGGTGCGTGATACGGCTGTATTCTTACGCACTGGAAAATAGTTCCCACCCAAAATGACCAAGGCAAGCTCTCCGTGTTGATTTGCACATTTATTTGCACTCGATATGAATGCGCACTACACACAAAGTAATTGGGAAACGCATCGAGCAAATTAATTCCTTTTGGCCGAAATCTTTCTCTGGCGACATTAGACTCCAGTCTAAGGCGGAGGCGCACCAGATACCGCGGCGGTCAGTGGCGACAGACTCGGACAATGGCTGGGTGAGCAGGAAAACGCTTTCCACCACTTATTTTAGTCTCTGGACTGTGGGGAGATGCCCAAATTTGACCTGGGGGTGGCATATCCCTTTAAGAATGGAATTGTAGAGGCCAGAGGTGGGAAAAACTGTCGTAGGGATGGATAGGGATCGTTATCTAGACGCCAGAGAAACAAAAGACGGAAACTAATGAGATAGGTTCGGAAAGTAGTTAGCTAGTTAGCTCCTCCCTGCAGCAAGATATAAGCAAGTGTCTTACCAGTATTCTTATTGGAGCTGACGAAGCCTCTCGGATGAGCGGCGAAACGTTTTCAACCAAACAAACTTTGTCCAGTTGACAAATTGAACTTCTCCTTTTATCATGGATTCTACCTGGACGACTGAGGGACTTTTCACGCAATACAATACTATATTAATTAATTGCAGAGAACTATATCATATAATCATCACAGTAAATCCTGCATGTCCCAAATCAAACTTTCACATCTGACTTGTTCAGTTTGCTCAAAGCTCGTAAATAAAGCACAATACAGCCTCTGTTCAATGGTCTGTGTGAATCATGATAAGAGAACACAGAGTAGAGGAGGCCTGTCTGTTTGTGTGACCCAGAAACAGACTCCTGACTCAGATTCACTGTGAAGTTTAGCCCACATCTGCCACAGAGAGCTATACCCAGAACGGTGTGGGGCAACCCCAGTCATTTGAAGTTCAAATGTGCATAATGTAACTTTTCTGGTAAAGGGTTCGCCAACTATTGTCTCCTTTGAGATGTTATTGCTACCGGAGACATTCCACAGTATGGCATTATCTATTTTCATGGAGACAAACCAGATTAAATTATAAATGGTAAATGGTCACGTCTTTATATAGCACTTTTCCACCTTTCAAGGCACTTAAAGCGCTTTACAACAAGGAACCACTCACCCATTCACACATCAGTGTACGCAGACACTGGGGGCAAGGTGGGTTAAGTGTCTTGCCCAAGGACACAACGAGCTGGAATCGTACGGCCAACCTGTGGGTCAGTGGATCTGATCAACCAATGATGTTTTTTACATCAAGAACAGGATTCTAACCTTTGGATCTGTGGACAAACGCTCTACCAACTGAGCTACTGCCACCTCATTATAGGTTATATCTGTGGAGAGGCGACCCCAATCACAGTAGCAAGTAACAAGATATTTTTTGTAATCCAAAACAAATTATATAGTGCAATTGAATATTACAGTTATATATTATACAGTTATAAAAAGTTATATATTATACAGTTATACAAAATATATTTTTATAACTGTAATTGAAAAATGCAAGGCTGACACACAGAATAAATAAACATAAATAGGATAGACATAGAACATAACATATAGACACATACTAATACCAGACTAATACATGTAAAAACACTACCTCGATACTGTGTGTATCTAAACACTATCAGTGCTGTCAGCGTGGATCTCATGGTCCATATTTATCATTAATTGTTCTGGAATTAGCTCGGCATCCTCTCTCTCATTTGCAGCACAACAATGGTGGCCAATGTGGGATTCTGTTTTACACAGTCAGAGGAGATTGATGTGGGGCTGATGCAGATTTGAAGTGCTCAGAGATTTGATATCACACAGGCCTGTGGGAAGCGGGGCTGGCAGCTGTTCTGTGGATCTGAGCCAGTCTGGAGCAGGGCCAGGGCATCAGGAGCACAGCCACAACACATCAGAGTCCAGGTTTAGACAACATAGACCTGGGCTATTTTGGATTCAATCGGAATTAGGAGTGTTCAGACTAGGGATGCACGATATATCGGCATTAACATCGGTATCGGCCGATATCGCAAGAAATTTTAACATATCGGCCCGATGTGTAAAAGTGGGCCGATATTAACGACCGATATTTGTCAGTACAGTAATCCCTCGAATTAACGTTTTCTCACATTTCTCTCTCGTTTAAACACTTTTAAAAACTTTTGTAGATTTTAATTTTGGTTTAGACCTGGTCTAGTCCTGGTCTAGTCCTGGTCCAGTCCAGATTTAGACCTTGTTTAGACCTGGTCTAGACCTGGTTTAGTCCGCGTTTAGTCCTAGTCTGATCAATCGGCAAAGATCCCTTAGCCAATCAGGAAGCAGAACACAATGTTACACAAAAAATATATGTATATAAAAAATATAAAAAATTACACTATAAAAAAAAAAGTTACACTATAAAAAAATGTTACACTATAAAAAAAACTGAAATTGAAAAAAAAAATCAGGAGTCAAAACACGTTTTGAAAATTAAAAAAGACATTCAAAAATTAATTTTGCATGATTTTCAGTCTGTATAAAATGTTATCTCAGAATTAAAAATAAATAAATATTGGTATCGGGTAATATCGGTATCGGCCGATAACAGCAACATTAATATCAGTGTCGGCTAAAATTTTCACATCGCTGCATCCCTAGTTCAGACTTATACTGGCATCAGGGATGGTTTAGACAACAAATAGCAGGATAAAACACTCCGCCCTCCTTTTGCTCCCTGTCCTAAATCACTCCCCTTTCAGAGTGCTATAGCAACACAATCAGCATGCATAACCATAAATGACACTACTGCACATCGCGTCAGATTTATAAATTTGTTGAGTACAGTTTTGTATCATACTTTTGTATATTTTTTAGAATAGTCGTGTGGGAGAATGGAAGACGTAGGCTTCTGGGCTGAACATTGGACCGAAGACAGTAAAGAGGATTGGAATACGGCCCAGGAGAAATTGCTAGATTACTCAAACATGCAAGAATTAAGTAATAATTTGAAAAATCTCACAAAGCAATACTACAATACTCTTAGGTTTTGTCCAAATGTCTTACAAAGGTCCTAACAGCTAGAAATAAACTTTTACCTCCACTTATTATAATGATTAAAACAGCTCTACTATGCTCCACGGGGCACCTATAGCTATATATAATCAAATACAGCTATCACACAAATTAACTTAACTTTTCAAATCTAGCTCCATAGCATTATCAGCTAGACTTCCACTTGTTTTCTACACTATACTTTCACTTCTGCTGCTCTAATTCCCCCAGTGCCTTCGCTCTCATGAAGAGTCTTTGTGTGTCTGTCCCGGGGCGAGGTGAAAGCACTGGTACTGTTCTGTTCATACCCAGACGTCTGTAGTCATCTTTTCCATTTGCCCATCAGCCAACACTCTACAGCGCTCGTATAGTATCTTATTATCCCTGATAGTGGAGGCTCAGATCTGCGACTCAGGCAGAGGTAGGAGAGAGTGACTGGCGGTACTACAGCTTGAGGGATACACTGCGATTTTGACACCCTTAGCCTAGAGTTAAAGAATTAGACTAGTTTTCTGTGAAATAACCCTGTTTGCCTTGAATACTCCACAGTGCTCAATTCATTCATCCTTTGTAAAACGTGTTTTCTGCTGCTGGCATGCTCGGCCTCGGAGCCATGCTTGGAGCAGCCTGTCTAGGACCTTCTTCCTCTGAGACATGAGTGTTAGCCATTCAGCCACAGTGCTGCCTTTATTCGTACTTCCATAACTTTTATACCCAGAAAAGTCAGGGATCCTAAATACTTTAATTTACCAAGAGACTTTAATTTAAGTGTTAGTGTGCCCTGTGTCTGAGACTCAGGGCGAGGTTGAGCCCTTGAATGAACTGATGAGAAGTGACAGGGCTGTGGGCTGAACGCTGACCTAATACCTATCACCACACTGCCACAGACACACAGTCAGACTGAGCTCAGAGGCAGAGAGAGGAGCATTACTGAAGTCTGCAGTTCATTCAACGTGTGCTCAAGTGCAAAAAAAAAAAGTGAAATGCACTTCTACCTCCAACGGAATTCAGTGTGACCCAGGACTCACTTTGACATAGTGGTAGAGCTATTATCAGCCAGCCAATATATCAGGCCGATATATTTTTACTTTTTAGTGTACTCTCCAGCACAGGCCGATATTTTGTTTTGATAAATCTACTGCCTAAAAATACACACAAAGAGGAAGCTGCACAAAGCATGACTACACAGCTTTCTTATTAAAAAAAAAAAAAAAAAAAAAAAGGCTTGGGAGAAGTTTGTAGTGAATTTAAACTGCATCATTTGAGGAAAATAATCAAAATTGTCCCAAAATATCTGCCTAATCAGCATAGAGTTTTCTCTAAAAAAAAAAAAACATTGGCCGATCTCTACAGAGGTCTCTAAATAAATGAAAAACTGAGATTAGAACAACAGAGGTCCATAGTCATCGTAGTCCAAATAATACATTGTCAAGACACTGAGCTCCCACAAATTTACTTTGATTTGAAAAATGTAATTCGCAACTTCAAATTAAACCATCAATAAACAGATTGAGGATTTTGAAAGGATACTTAATCACATGCAGCAGGAAAGTCATGCAGAAAAAAGATACACTTTATTGATTCATTTGCTGTTAGATAATATTATAAGTTATTACAGCCCACATTATGACCATAAATAAATAATCACAGGCAGTAGTGAATCTAATATTAAACCATTCAGTCCGTACTATAGCCTCAGTCTATGCTTATTAGCTGCACTGCTGTTCCACTATCCGCCCGTACAGAGGTTATGTAGGTCACATGTTTATAATTAGATGACAGAGGCCCATGCATGAAGACACATTTACAGCTCACTCTATTTACCAGGATTAATATTTATAAGCGCTCTGAACAGTATTTGGAACAGAGATTTTGTTACATAAATCATACCGATAATTGGGAATTACTGCTCGCTTACTGAGTAAAATAAACATGGACGAGGATGCAAGAATAAGCTTCCCAGTATTTTCACGTCTTCAGAAGAGTGTCATTTTTAGGGATGAAAGATGAAGAAAGAAGAAAGAAATCTGCATAACCACTCCAAAAATATAGGCAGCTATTACTGTCATACCAACAGAATTATAACATGGAGGCAGTAAAAGTGTTTTTTTCAAATATTGTAATAACAAAAAAAAATAATGATTTACATACAATAATGACATTTATTTGGTTATTTACTTATAGCACTGTAAAGAATAATAGGAATTATTATAATTATTTGACTGTTACAATAGTCAGACATATTTTGATAATTAACTGAACTATATACTCTGATTCGTAACCATAGGGCCGGGGCCCAAAGAAGGGCAATAAGCTCCTCATTGAGGGCCCCACAGGCAGTAGACTATATTGCATTTAATATGGCATTGGGCCCCTGTTACATTGTACAGAAAAAGTCAGCTCCAAGATCAAAAATGTTAAGAAACCCTGTTCTAAAACACATGACAAACAACCTTTAACATGTCTGCAGCATTATTAAATCAAAATGTCAAAAACATTTAAATAAAACTAATGTCAGATTTCCATCAATAATACACTTTGTAAATATTTTCTTCTTAGACCTGTAATCAAATCTTAATGTCTGAATCACTGACTGATCCACTACTAAAATAATCTTTATTTGCAGCCTTAATTGCAGTTTCTTGAAACATCACTAACATATTTTTCTTTTCCGCACATGATAACATCCTTTTGTTGCTGATTCAGATTCTAAGGAACAGGTCTTGTCTCCCAGGTGTGCAGCGCAGCCTAAAAACTCCCCTGTTCTTTTCATTGTGAGAAACGCCTTTGTGTGCCCAGAATGAAGGAGCTGTCAGAGCAGGAGCTGGGACAGTGTCAGCTAAGTATTACACATATACACTGCACTGAGAATCACACAAAGCAGCCACATCCATCCAGATAATGTCTGTCAGCCTCCCTGTGGCTCCCTGCCTCCACCCCACACATTCAAATCCTGCTCTTGCCTGATAATTGGATAGATTTATTAAAGTTTTCAAACAAAATCTTCCAAGAACTACAGATAAATTCAACCATGAAGTAAGACTATGCTGACTTGAGAAAACTCATATGACAGTTTTCGTGAATGAAATCTACATTAGATAGAGCGTATTTTATCTGTAAAATGAGACACAGACAAGCCCAGAGGCATTGAGAATATAGTGCTCGCATATGTATCTAAAATGTCACAAAGTCATCCGAGGAAGATGGTCTCAGCTCTCTCTCCTCCTGTGTTTTAAACACTCCTCGCCTGTCACTCACATCTTCAATCAGACTAATCATTTCCACAGTTAATTAGCTCTGTCCCCCGCAGATCTGCACTGACAGACTCTGAATCCAAATGTGCGCTGTGCTCCACCTGTGCCAGATGGATATGTACACAGCTGTTTGTATGCTTAAAGGTGCACTGTGGATCTTTTCTTGGAGAGGAGACGCCACTTGCATGTCTCTGTTGAGATGTTTTTGCGTTGATTAGAATCTTCTGCAGTATGGCATTGAACAAAAATATCTCCCACCCTTATGCGAAAATAAAATTATTAATATTGTATAGCAAGCTCTAAAACAGTAACAATTCCCTACAGTTTTCTATTCTTAAATTATTAATTTTAAGAAATCTCTGAAACAAAAAGATACCATATCATATTCTTCCGTAAGTCAATCATTGGATTTTGACAACCGTGCTTTAGCCTTTTATTTTCAGAGCAGAAAAATTCATAGGACAGAAAATGGTAGTGGATCGATACTAAGTTAACTTTTGGCTCAACCCTCGCAACAAATCTAAAAACAGATTTTAGTTGCCAGTGGAACATAGTGAATCTCCTTCAAAGGGCTGCGCTGTGACACAAATACTAATAAAGTTCATTTCATATTACAGACAGTTCTGGGCTAATACTATACAGCAGTAAAGGCTTTTTCTGTAGCCCTTCTGGACGTAATGTTTTCTCCTGGGGCAGAGTTCATAATAATGTGCTCTGAACTGTTCACTGAGGCGAGAGAATGGCACAGTGGGGCAGATGTGGACGTGTTCAAACAGTCCTCTGCTACTGCTCCATGGATGTCCGAGCAGGCGTTTACATGTCTGAGCACGTATATGCGAGTACCCACCTAAAGGTACTCTAAAGACATGTTGTAGAGTTTACTCAAGGGGACGTTTGGGTGGCTATTAATATGTACAGCCATATATTGTTCACATTGTCCTTGCTCATGCTGTGATTCAAACAGGAAGCAGTTGTTGGATTGGACTAAAATCTCTAGTGCATTGTTGTGGTGGTATATATTTTGACTAGTAGTACAAGAATATTTTAGAAGGTGTACTTTTACACGTCACTGGTCTCTTCCAAATGCAACTTGCTCTTCAGATTAAATTAAAGAAAATAAACTGGCTTAGAAAAAAACATTTGATTTTAAGAACAATACATTGAAATGTGCCTCTGTTGTATGAATTTGACCAACAGAACAGCTCTGTAAGAATAGTTTAATATTGTGAGATGTGTTGGACAAACATTGTCCAGTAAAGTTGTCGTACTACATCAATTTATCAACCAGAATGGGATATGACTGAACTGATATCTTGGAACCGATTTCTGATCCACCCGATTTTAATATTGGCGCCTATATCCAATACTAGTATCATATCGGTGCATCCATAGACTAAACCACTATATTCAGCATAAAGACCAGATATATAGTACATTTCTTTGCACCACTCTAGGAGACAAATAAAGAACAAATATATTTTGTCATTACTTTCAAGTAGATTAAGTCAATATAGGGCATGTGAATCACTAATTACGGTTCCTAATGAGGCACTAAGATGAAAGGGGAAATGGCGCTTTCATTTTAGTGACTTGGGGCTCAGTGAATAATCTGAGACTGCAGGGAAAGTCTATGCATGTTTCACCAACAACTTTGCACCTCCTCAGTGCTGTTTCTCTCAAAAGAACCAGCCCCCGACAGCCGTATAGTACCAATCAAAGTCTCAAACAGTTACTATTAAAGGCAAATTAACGTTTTTTTACAATCTGAGCCTTCTTTCGGCAATAAAACAAGTAGTTTTACTCACCCATAGCATTTTTCTGTCAATTGGAGCAGTATCGCAGAACTTATGTTGAGCCGTTCTGTTCTACTAATGATCCCGTATCTTTTAACATGGTGCTGTATCATTTGCTCGGGGCATTACTTTGCGGTGTCCAAATAACACAAACTTTAGCACTTTTCAAATCATAGAAGCCCGATGTCTTAATGTAAGAACTCGTTTGAAGCAAAAGTGGCCTGTAATCCGAGATTTAGCCATAGTTTCGAGTAGATGAGGACGCCAGTGCGCATGCGCGGACTGCTCCTGGGACCCAAACATGAAACGCAAAGCTGAAAACTATGGCTAAATCTCGGATTACAGGCCACTTTTGCTTTAAACGAAATCTTACATTGAGACATCGGGCTTCTATGATTTGAAAAGTGCTAAAGTTTGTGTTATTTGGAGACCGCAAAGTAATGCCCCGAATACTCATGCTAACGGATACGCTACAACATAACTTTCTTCAAACAGCTCCAAATGACACGAACGTGATATGGGTGAGTCAAACGACTTGTTTTATTACCGAAAGAAGGCTCAGATTGTAAAATAACGTTACTTTTCCTTTAATATCTCATAAAAGGTCATATCACCTTTGTTTGTCTGTGTTGATATACAGCTCTGAAAAAAACTAAGAGACCACAGCAAAATTATCAGTTTTTCTGATTTTACTACTTATAGGTATGTGTTTGGGCAAAAGGAACATTTTTGTTTGAGTCTATAAACTACTGACAACATTTCCCCCAAATTCCAAATAAAAATATTATTGTTTAGAGCATTTATTTGCAGAAAATGACAAATGGTCAAAATAATAATAAAAAAGATACATGTTTTCTGACCTCAAACAATGCAAAGAAACAAGATCAAATTCATTTTAAAACAACATAATACTAATGTTTACACTTAAGGAAAGTTCAGAAATCAATATTTGGTGCAATAATCCTTATTTTTAATCACAGCTTTCATGTGTCTTGGCATGCTCTCCACAAGTCTTTCACATTGTTCTTGGGCGACTTTATTCCACTCCTGGTGCAAGAACTGAAGTAGCTCAGCTTTGTGTTTGAGTTGGAATTCAACAGACGCTGGAATGGAATGGCTGTAATACATGTAGAGATGCTGATTTCAGAAAAAAAATGCAGTGATCTCTTATTTTTTTCCAGAGCTGTATTTGTTCATGAACACCATGTCCTTTGTCCTTCACTGAAAAACAATATGCACACTGCACACAACAGTCTACAAACCCACATACATCACCACAAGCAGTGTCCCCTTTGCCACTGAGAGCAGCAGACTCTAGTGAAACTATATTTAGGGCACTCTACATTTCCTCTAAACTATATTTGGAGGAAATGTAAAAACTGTAAGAATAAAATATAATGTAAGAGGGATAATATGCTGAAGTGTGACTATCTGGCTCATCATGTTCTGTGGTGGATGTGCAGTCCTCACTTCACTGCATAGCCCTCTAAACTCCATCCAGCATAACTTACAAATACTATTATAGGCCTAAACTGCTCTTCATGGCTTTGGGAGAGAAATGACAAACACCCTTGGCTGGTGTCATAACTAGGCCTCATATTACTGTACAGAAAAGTTACCCAAAAGAAAGTCATTACAATACTCTCTTGTGAGCCTTAATCCATCCCTGACATTGTGTTTTGTTTCATTTACACATATTTGAGTAATCCTACTAGTTTGTCTACATCTCCCAGTCTCAAAATACACTGTTCCATCTTGTGACGTCATGAAGCTGTAGTTTTCAAGTTAACACCTTTTACCTTTTGTTCAGTAGAGATGAGCAATTCCAGGACTGAAATCATCCAAATGATTCTATTGAAGGTGTATGGAGTTTAAAAACACAGTGGGGCACTTCCTGAATTACCACATGACATCAAAAGGACTGTTTTCAGTTTGAGAGAAGAACACAGCCTAAATAGCAGGTCTTTTCACCGAAAAGTTACTTTAACTAGCTATCTGTATACTATGGGAATTCTGATTCTGTTTACTTACAAATACAAATTAATCAATGTGTACCATAAGACAACAGATACAACAGGCTTTGCTGTTTATTTATTTTTTATATCAACACCATTTCAAAATCTTTCAAAATCTAGGGACTGACATTTTGTGTTAGCTCTTGCTTCCAAGCAGGCACTTTCCAGTCAACCCAGGAATGTTGTGGTGATGCATAGTGAGAGATGTGTCAAAATAAAAGTTGGGAATCTGAGTTTAATCTTTTACATATACATACTAAACAATACAAAATGTCTCTGCTGTTGTCCCATATGAATCTTTATAATCTAAATAAAATTAATGAATCAGTGTTTGGTCAGCTAAGACACCTTTCATTGTGCATACATGTATTTCTTACATGTCATAGTAGGTTACAAAAGTCCTATAAACTAAAACATTAAAATAAGCACATTTTCCTACAAAATAATTTATCATGTGCATGTCATATTACACTGAATAGGCCGTTTCTCCCCAACATGGATTTGGTCATCTAGAAAAGCTTTGTGAGATCAAGAAAAAAAAACTTGATCATAAACTGTGCTGTAACTTGGGCAGTTCTGAGAATTGCATGTCTAATTAGTTAGCTCCACTCACTGCCTTTGTTTCCACATCAGCACACAGCGGTTTTCCACAGCTAAACCAATCATACTGATTATTCACCAAAATCTAGGCCATGTCTCATCAGCACAGCCCACTATGATTGGATCATTATTGAACCATGTAGAGATATCCATCCATCTCTCTGTCAAAGGCACATTAGTCCATCAGTGTTCGGGACAGCCACAGTCCTGCCGCCAGCTCCCGGCTCTTCTCTGTCAGTTTCCACTCAGCCTGATAACGTAACTCCTGCTCCTCTTCTCCTCGGTCTATGAGCTCCACTGTCAAACACAGGTCTCTCTCCAGGATCATTGAGGCTATCAGCACATTTGACACCTGTCTGTCTCGAGGTAACCTCGGGGAGGAGTGTGACACCCCCCAGTGGGACTGAGGACCTCTTTTAATCTCTCTGCTCTTTGCTTCCTCTTCCTCCTTTTTTACCAGTGTCACATTGATGTCATCTGATGGAGTGGATATAGTAGAAGAGCTCTGATTGACTGACTCCAAACTGTCACTTGAGAATGACGTCTGTGATTGGTCACAGTCCTTTTGGTAGGCCGGCCTCCTGTTATTTCTGTCTAGTCGGTTGAGAGACAGACACGGAGGCCACCTGATGGACAGACACCTGGTGACCGTGAGCCAGATGTCCTGAGGTCTGAACAGCCCTGGTCTCTGAGACAGTGTCTCACATCCCTCCTGCCCCTGCGGACAGCTCTGTACTGCTCCTCTCTGTGGTGCTTGGGTTTGGACTCCTCTCTGTGACTGTGCTTGGGTTTGGATTTCTCTCTGTGACTGGGTTTGTGGGTCCTCTTCAAAGCTGAAAGAGCAGTTAAAGCCCTGGCTCCTCTTCATCCACCTCGCTGACCGCTCATCAGACCACGTTCCTTCGGTAGATGAATTTGATCCATGTTGTAACATGTCCTTTGAGTCCTCTGGTCGTGGCTTCTCTTCTGAGTCAGTGGAACTGCTTGCCCTTTGGTTTTCGTTCATACTTCTAAAAGCATTGTAATAATGATAGCATCATAAACATACCTAGACACTACTAGACCAACTCCCCGTGTACTTGGCCGTTCCATGGTGTGTGCTCCGAGTGGCACAGCGCTGCAGCGTTGGGCAGTGATGGCGCTGTGATGTCATGCAAACATGCTCACATAAACAAACGCTGCGTGGCGATGTGTTCACGCTCCAGTCAAGTCAGCGGTACCTTGCCTCGAAGGGAAGTGATGTCACAATGCATGATGTCATAGCTTGCTGGAGACTGCCCGGGTGCTGTGTTTGTGTAATAGCTCAGATGGGCAGACAGTCTACATTAGAGGCGCCTTAATGTGTGCAAATGTCTTATTTTACTATCATATTATATTAATGTGCCTTTGAAATCAAGGGTTCTGTATTAAAATATCTTTAAATAAGGTATGAATACCCCAAGACCTTAGTTGCTATAAAATTTATAAAATCCCAGAGGTTTTGAGATTAGCATCTGTTGACACACTAAAGCACTGAAGGCTTTTGTATCAAGACAGAAACAATGGCATTATTGCTTTTTTGGATCCAAAACAATTCTACTGATTATTACAAAATAGTTTTACATCCTAAATACCATACATTTGTACACCCCTGTATGTGTTTGTCCACTGTACCAGATGTACATGATGTCCGTTCAATATATTATGTGACACAGTGTCTGTCTCATGCTCCCACGTCAACAGTCCATGTTCGATCACTCAGCGCTCTCCTGGGATGCCATTTATGGACATCCAGCTGCACAGAGGAACATGACTTTCAGTTTGTTCTTTGTTACATCACCTCAGACCAAAAGGACACAGGCTACTCCACTCAGCAGGCTGCGGAACATACACACAGTACAGTCAGTGAACAGTAGTTGTATATATACCACATACACAAGGGATCAGAGCAAGTCCAAAACACAACAAAACAAAATCAATAACAACCTACACGAAGAAAAGAGGGGAGATTTAAATCACCTGTTTTCTGTCTCTGGACTGTCTCTGGTCTCTGGACATATTACCTTTTCAGCCATTCAATTTATAGAAAATACATTTTTTAAACTTCAATATTTTTGTCTAAATTCCCTTAGCATACACTATTAGGTAATCATAATTGCCCTCAGTAGTTGATAACACCCCCTGCTGGTGCTGTATATTACTGTGGGTCATGTCATACCTTACTGAATGATGTAGTGAGGACAGAGGATAAGCACAAACCTCTGTGCGGTGCACAGGCCATAAATGTAAAATGTCCCTTGGCAGATGAATACTTGGCTGGGCTTTACGCCTCTCTTTCTCCTTGTGTGTGGGTGAAACTATCTGCACTAGTGCCTGCAAGCGTCTGGATCAGGCATCCTGCAGAGCCCTACAACAGTATTGAATAATGCAATGAGTTATTTCTATGCAGTGGGAGAGATACTCTTTAATACAGATGTCTGAAAGGGTTGAGTATTCTGAGTAAGTCACCTAGTACAAAACTAATTTACCCAACTGACAGTATTTAGTTAACAAAGATATTGCCAGGGCACAATATAGGGCTTCTATACTTTGTTATCTTTGTGCTCTTCTTTCTATCTTTGTGCCGTACATCTTCACCTAGAAGCCACGGCCCATTCTTTTGAGGACAGTGAGGTTCAGATCTTAGCCAGGGAAAAGAACTGGTTTGAGAGGGGAGTTAAAGAGGCAATTTTTGTCAAAAAAGAGAATCCTTCTTTAAACAGAAATGGGGGAGTGAGACATAACTTGTCTCCCATTCTCAAACCAAAGTCAAAACAGACAAACGAAACAATAGGGCAGACAGGTCAGGGCCAGAGGTGTGGGGACGGTCATTAGGGTTGAATAGATATGCTAAACTAGACGCCAGAGAAATTCGAAAGTGAGCTCCTCCCTGCAGCTAGATATAAGCAGTGTCTAACCAGCACTCAAACCAGAACTGACGAAGCCTCTCGGATGAGCGGCGAAACGTTTTCGACCAAACAAACTTTGTCCAGCTGACAAATTGAATTTCTCCTTTTATCTTTGTGCTCTTCCCTCATTCACCCTGGCCGCCCATCCCGTTATAAGCAAGCGCCCATAAAATGGTATGTGTATGAATTACACATTTCCGGCATAAAATTAGATTGATTCATGAAAAAATGTCAAAAAATTATGAACTTATACAAACTGCTAGACCTATTGTAATTAACACTATCTCTACTATATGATTTATTTATTTTATTTATTTATTTATTTGATAGGGACAATGCACATTAATGAATATAAATATAAAACAAATGTAAATATGCTACAAAGCTAGTTTTCATCCGTAGTTCCTAGGCAGGCAAATACATAAAAATACAACATACAAAACAAGCAGCACAAACAAGAGTCTAGTGGTCACATGACTGGTTGGTTTTCAGCCATACTTTCAGTTGTGTTTTAAAACTGATCAGTGTAGGGCTCTCCTGTATGTGCAGAGGAAGACTATTCCAAATGTTAGTGGCCCTCACAGAGTGTTCTGACCAAAGGCGGTTCTTCTGTGGGGGACCTCACAGTCTACTCTGGAGGAGGCCCTGGTTTTTGGACCATTTGATGACTTAGGTTTGAAAAAGACAAACATGGGGTTAGTCCATGTAGCGCTTTGTAAATGAAGCATACATACTTAAAATGTATAAAATTTTCAAAATGTAAAAGATTGTACTTATTTAAAATATTACATACATGAAATGAATTAGGTTTTTGGTCAAAAACTTTAAGAGATTTTTGTAAACAGTGATTCAATTATTTTCAAATTGGTAACAGTGGTGAGAGACCAACTAATGATGCAATATTCAATATGGGATAAAATCAGTGAATGAAGAAATATTCTAGCAGCACCAAGTGTTATAAAAGACCTGATTTGTTTAAATTTTTTAAGGTTATATTTGACAGTATTGGCAAGTTTTTTAATATGATTTTTGAAAGACAAAGTGAAATCAAGTGTCACACCAAGATACTTGAATTCTGTGACCAATTGTAATTCCTCTCCTCTCAAGAATACTCCGGAGCTTCTTATGTTATCTCTTTTGATTGCTTTGAGAACATCAAACAGACCGTTTTTTTGGAATTTAGAAGCAAACATGATTTACTTGTTCCATAGCTGAGGTCAGAATGGAAGGTGCCTCTTTAACGCTCCTTGCCTGAATATAAATTACAGCGTCATCTGCATACATTTGAAAATTCACGTTATTACATGTTTTGGGAAGGTCATTTATGTACAGTGAGAATAACAGAGGTCCAAGTATTGATCCTTGGGGAACCCCGACAGAGACATCCAACATTGTTGATTTTACACAGTCAATTTGTACACATTGTTTTCTTGAAGTTAAATATGATTTAATCCACTGAATTGCCTCTGGCGAGAAGTTGAAGTCTGTTAATTTTGTTAGAAGTATTTCATGGCTAACAGTGTCAAAAGCCTTTTTAAGATCAAGGAACACTGCACCAACACAGGGATATTTATCCAATTTGATATAAGATAAGACTTTATTGATCTCACACAAAAGAAAGTTAGAAGAAAAAGTGCATATAGACAAGATAAGTAATAATAATAATAATAATAATAATAATAAGTAAATAAGAAAATAGTAGAAAAACTGCAGGTTTAGACTATATAGTGGAGTTATACAGTCCGATGGCAGTGGGAATGAAGGATCTGTGGTAGCGCTCCTTCTTGCACTGGGGGTGCCTCAGTCGGCTGCTGAAGGAGCTGCTCATCTCCTCTACAGTCCGGTGCAGAGGGTGGAAGGTGTCGTCCATGATGGACGTGAGTTTGCCCAGCACCCTCCTCTCAGCCACCTCCTCTACAGAGTCCAGAGGACAGCCCAGGACAGAGCTGGCCCTCCTGACCAGCTTGCTGAGTCTTTTTCTGTCCCGCTCTGTGCTGCTCGGGGCCCAGCAGACGACAGCGTAGAGGAGAGCAGAGGCCACTACAGAGTCATAAAAAGTCTTGAGCAGAGGCCTGCACATTCCAAAGGACCTCAGTCTCCTCAGGAGGTGGAGGCGATTTTGGCCCTTCTTGTAGAGGGCGTTGGTGTTGTGGTGTTGTGTATTTGATACAAAGAGACATTTTAGATACACTATATTGAGAAACTGACATGAAATATTAATAAGAGTTGGACAGGAGGCAGAGCAGAGTGGAAGGCCTTCCTTTTATCTATTCTGGAGAGAATCTACATACATTATTCACAATAGCGGGAGCAGGTGAGTTCAACTGCACTTTCTGACATGTGCTTTATACAGCCACACAGGGGCGCACTGATCCGCGAACCAGAAGCGCTACGACCATCTCAAGGGACTTCCCCTATTGCCTATCCACCGAGCCCAACCGCTGTTGCTCATTGGCTCAGATATGCCTCACCTCCTTATTCCAACTCAGCAAGTGCGGGCAGGCCCATCCGGTGGTCCCGTAGCCATCTGCACAAGATTAGGCTGGTCCCTACAGGGTCCCTCGGACGTCATGCCAGTCTCTTCTTATCAGTCTTGCCTGCACATTGCCACAGAGTCTCCTTACATCGAACTCCTGAAGAATGTAGAACGCTTGTGGCATATTGACGCACTCCCATATATCAGTGAGAAGACTGCAACTCGTTCCAGGCAGGACCAACAATCCCTCACCCTTCTACAGACTACTTCAGAACGAGTTTCTGTAGACGGCATCCAACGCTACGCTACTCCGCTCCTGCGTCGCCAACCAATCATTGCCCTGTACGCACCCCCTGACACAGTGATGCCCAATCTACGTAGTACAGAGCGTAGGTTAGCCAAAGATCCTACACATGCAGCCTCTTATTGCAAGGAAATTGACAAACTTGTCGAAACCGGCTACGTTGCAGAGATCCCATCGGAAGAAGCAGCCAAGACTGCAGAATCATGGTATGTGCCACATCATATTGTGCACCACAATGGAAAGGACAGAGTCGTTTTCAACTGTTCCTTTTCCTTTAACGGACAATCCCTGAATGACCAACTCCTCCCCAGGCCTACATTGGGTCCTACCTTGATTGGAGTCCTGCTTAGGTTTCGACGCCATGCAGTTGCTATCAGTGGAGACATCAAGGGGATGTTTCATCAGATCCGCCTGCTGCCCGGTGACAGACCACTTCTCAAATTCCTTTGGCGGAACACAGAGAGAACATCGGAACCTCGCATCTTCGAGTGGCAAGTGTTACCCTTTGGTACAACTAGCAGCCCTTGTTGTGCAGTGTATGCCCTACAACAACATGTTAGAGACCACAAATCACCAGATTCTCTCCTCATGCAAGTGGTCGAGCACTCGTTCTATGTCGACAACTGCCTTCATAGTTTGAGCGAAGCTAAAGATGCCAAGGCTCTGATCGATAACCTGCGTGCACTCCTGAGCAAAGGAGGATTTGAGATCCAGCAGTGGGCAAGCAACGTGCCCGAAGTTGTTGCACACTTACCTCCCAAAGCCCAGTCAGCTAGCAGCGAGCTGTGGCTATCCAAAGCCAGCGACAACCTCAGCGAACTCACTCTTGGACTCACCTGGGATTTGCTTAACGATACCCTCAGTTACAAGCATCGTCCTACTGAATCCTCAAGTGCCACTCTTCGACACATCTACAGTGTTCTCGCCAAGCTCTATGATCCGTTAGGCTACATTGTACCATTCACCACCAGATGTAAGGTGCTTATCCAAGACATGTGGAAGTCCAATATCGGTTGGGATGACCAGATCCGTCCCGCAGATCTCCTGGACAAATGGTTGGGATGGGTACAGGAAATTCCCACTCTTCAACATCTCAAGCTGCCACGTCCTTATGCGCCAGCCTCTGCAGATACAGCTACTGCCACCCAACACATTCACATCTTCTGTGACGCATCGGAGCGCGCCTACGGGTCAGTCACCTTCATGCAGACAGTGGACGACAGTCAGCACATCCACGAGTCCTTTGTGTTTGCCAGATCCCGAGTTGCACCCAGAAAGCAGCTGTGCATCCCACGTCTCGAGCTTAGTGCCGCTCTCACAGGCGCACAGCTTGCTAGAGTTATTGAGACAGAGCTTGCTATTCCACCAGAGCACATCACCCTCTGGTCAGACTCCACGACCGTGCTCTACTGGATTAAGTCCTGCCGGTACAAGGCGTTCGTGGGCACTCGTGTCACAGAGATCCAGAACTTGACAGAACCCTCACAGTGGCGCTACGTTGAATCCCAGCACAACCCTGCAGATGATATTACCCACGGACACACCCTGCAAGAGATGACACAGGAACACCGCTGGAATAAAGGCCCACAATTCCTGTATCTTCCACAAGCTGAGTGGCCTACTATGCCCTCGTCTGCTCCAAAACTGGACACCACCGAGCTGAGAAAATCCGCCTTCATTGCGACGGTGTCCAGCACAACACCTTTGCATCTTCCTGACCCCAGCCAGTGCTCCACCTGGAAGCAGCTTCTTCAGGAGATTGCTAGCTCCCTTCACGGGGCGGCCGACGGCAGCATTCCATCCACCTGCTCAGCCGCTGACTTCCTGCAAGCGGAGAAGATTGTGTTGCAGAGAGCTCAAGATGACTGTTTTCCTGAGGAAATGAAAGCCCTCAAAGCCGGTTGTCCTCTTCCATCCAATAGTCGACTTGTCTCTCTTTCACCTGAATAAGAAGAAGCCACTGGACTTCTCAGAGTTGGTGGAAGATTGAGACATGCGAAAGGCCTCGATCTGGATATGATCCATCCGGGTATCTTGAACCCAAGACACCCGGTCACGAAGCTCATCGTCAAGACCACCGACTCATCCTGCTACCACGTCTGGAAGATTCGGATGAAGACATCTCCGCATAGACATAGCATGTTGCCGGATCACATGTCGTAATGGATCTAACACGTGTTTTGGACTAAATTGTTTTACTGGATTTTATTCGCTGGATCCTTACGTACAGATTGAGACCAAGCTTATGGTGAAATACTGAGTTTGACCTGTCCAGAGCCTTCAAAGGTAAGCTAAGTAACAACCCTTGTTTTGTGCTTTTCTGTATAAAAGCCCCATGTGCTCGGGGACTGACTGTTGTGCCGGGAAATGAATTGCATAGTCAAAAAGAGGAGACTGTAAGGTTTCATTTGATGTGTAGATTGTCATGGTACACGATCGGGAATGTGTGCTTTCATGGGAAAAACAAAAAACAGTGAACGGGGCCGCGTTTTATTTATACAGTAGTGGCGCGTGGTTCGTGCGCGGGTACGCGAGCTGTCCGCGTTACGGCGCGGGTGACCCTCGAGGTCTGCCGTAGCTAAAACAGGAAGTGCAATAGCCACTATCCACCTGTGCGCCACGAATCCTACACACTGGACCTTTAAATTTTGGTCTCTAGATACGAAAGAAAATTCAAGTTACGAAACGCGAAATCTCAAAAATTCAAATAATGCGCGCTCAGCCACACACATTATACACTTTTCTCAGACTGGATTTAAACTTTTCTCACATTTCTCTCTCGTTTAAACACTCAAACTTTCATAGATTTTCAACAAAATGTATTAACAGTGAAGCGTGGGGGAAGGGGGAGGGCGGTGTGTGTGCGCGCAGACACGTGTGTGATAGCGCAGCATGACCTGGCGCGGGGCGCGAGCACGAGACCCGTGCTCAAACCGTGCCAGGTCTAAACCAGGTCTAAACCAGGTCTGAACCAGGTCTAAACCAGGATTAGACCACCGCGGCTCTTGCATGCGTTCGTTCATGCGCTCAGACTGCATGCGGTCCCCCTCGCTGCTCGCCTCAGCCGTGACTCGAAACGAAACCAGGAAATAGACCCGCACGCTGCGCTTTAATCCACCTGGTTTAGTCCTGGTCCAGTCCAGGTTTAGACCTTGGTTTAGACTGGTATAATCCATGTTTAGTCCTGGGTCTACAGTCTACGCAGGACACAGTGTTACACTATAAAAAAATGTTACACTATAAAAAAAAAAACTTCAGACTTTGTACGGCACAAATCAGACTTTTTCCATTGAAATAGCTACTCAACTTACAAAAAATTCACGTTACGAAACCACTTCTGGAACGAATTAATTTCGTAAGGTGAGGTACCACTGTAATTACATTATCACTGTTTTGTTTGAGTCTATGATGTATTTTACTGAACATGAGTATTTACAATACAAATATTTTATAACAGGTTGGGCACATTAGCCAGTGATGATTACTTACACTTTCTTATATATTGCCTTTCAGTTTATTAAGATCAGATTCTGCAGCTAAAATTACAACAATACGCCAAAGGTGACTTGACTTGGACTTGACTTGACCTATTACAGGACTTGACTTGACTTGACATAGCCTGTGACTTGACTTGACTTGCCCACAGTGGTGAAAGTAAAGCGGTGCGCACCGGAACGCAGCACCGATATAAAATTCACAGCCGGTACGCAGCACCGCTAAGAGAATATGGTTAATGGTGGCCAAAACCCACATTTGAAAAAAAAAAAAGTATTTAAGTAGAAAACACAAACAACCACACTATGCCATTCGAGAATAACTGAAAGCTAGCCAAAACTCTCGTGCAGAGATATCTGCAGTCTGTTAAACAAGGATTGTCAAAACTTATCTGACTGTAGCCATAAAAATAACCTAGGCGGCTGAGTGGCTAGCACTCATGCTTTACAGAAAGAAGGTTCTGGGTTCCATCCCCGGGTCGCCCAGGCATTTCTGTGTGGAGTTTGCATGTTTATGCAGCTTTTTCCACATACTGTACCTTTTTTGCTTAGGTAGGCACTGCAGCACCATTTACGTAGGACCACAAACATATGAAATAATTAAGTATATTAAAAAAGTTATTTATCTATTTTAAAAAAAGGTGTAAAACGTTAAAAAACAAAAAACAAAAAAAAACGGTCAAAACGAGTGTTTTTAAAAAAAAACGGTAAAGTGATGCACTGGACATTATAGCACCTGTAAGAAATGAAAAGTACTTTCACCACTGCTTGCCCAAGAAAAAAATACTGTACTTGGGACTTACTTGGGACTTGAAGGTGAAGACTTGAGACTTACTTGAGACTTGCACATGTGTGACTTGGTCCCATGTCTGCCACGCACGCACGCATTCACGCTACCAACACGACATCTGAATGGTCACCTGTAAGATGCTCAATTGAAACCAGAATAAAGCTGATTAATAAAGATTCTCTTACCGGAATCTGTCTATAGTGTTCCCATCCAGCAAAGATCCACCCCATACTTTACATCTGAAACGCGACCTGTGATTGGTCCACTGTTCCCACAGCGTATGTGGACGCGTTTCCTATTGGCCAGCGCAAAGTGGGCGGGCACTCTGCTGGTTCTCATTGAAATAGCTACAGCTGGAGGCTCCGGACTAAAGCTGCCACACGGACTGAGAGAAAGGTCTGAGAAAGTGACGGAGGATTCATGTAGGGGCTATTGGAGAGGGGCAGAGGACAGGTTTGATCGTTTTGAAGAGTGGCACACCAAAGAATTAGACAGGCCAAAATGCTCTGCCACGTTACTCGTCCGGATTCTGTAGTGATGGAAGTGGAAGTTGACGCGAAGGCGAACGGAGAAGACTGTCTGAATAAGGTAAGACACAACACGCTGATTTATGTTACTTTGTTGCAGCTTAACATAAAAAAAAAATGTCGTAATTAATCGCGGAATTGGTCATTTAAGTTGTTTTAAGTTGGGCTGTTTTGCATAAGCGTAACACAATGTAAAGTAATGCAATTTGGAGGCTAATTTACCTCTTTCCATTATCAGCTTTCATGTAGATTAAACTGTTTTTTACGAGGAGACCAAATGTTTCCTTTTCCTTTTCTCGTGATGTGATAGTTTTTCGCTGTAATGGTTGTTACCTGCACGGCTTAGTCATGGGCATTATGCTCATAGGTTACTCCAGTTCATTCTTCTTCCTGCTTCTAAAGTGTGTGGGGGGAAAACGTGCACACGCGTGAGGCAAGACTCAAACTTCCTCTCTTTCTGATCACTTGCCAAGGTGTTTTCATCCAACTGTAAATCCACTTTGTATGCATGGCTTATTTCCAAACTTGCACCGGGTATGAATAGGTTTTTCATCCCCATCATGCTGCTGGAGATTCCCGTGGCAGACGTTCAGCACCAGCCCCTTACGTAATAAGTCCAGAGCCGGCTGCTGTGGAGGGGGCGTGGGAGAGCTGGACCCCTTTACCCCCTTCACTGAGGCTCAAAGTCCCTTCCAATGGGAGGTTATTGACGGGGCTCTTATCAGCATGTGAACGGGTCTAGAGGGATTCCAAAGGTACAAAGTGCTTTAGACTGAACTGAACCTCAACTACAAATGATCTGTGCATGCAGCCAATAGGTCAATGCCACCTACCTGGCTCAAGTTATACAACAGTCTTCATCAGTTGGCTATGCTGAAGAAAACTGTAAGAACAAATAAAATAAAAAAAAGAGTGTAAAATTACTAGATCTGATCTGGTGGTCAATTGCAGAGCCTTAAAGAAATCATTTAGAAACCGCGCAATAAACCACGTTAAAGTTTTCAAGATTCAAGGTTGTGCAGAATCAACACGGGGTCAACAATGCAATGAAATGCTTAGGATCAGAAGAACCGTTGACTCGCTAAGATAAAACGTGCAATAATAGTACATGGGAAAAAGTGTTGCAAAAGTGCAGGGGAAGAAGTAAACAATATAATAAAAATATGTAATAAAAAAATACAAGGTACAATGTACAAAGGTGCAGATAGGATTAAGTCAAAGATCAAATAAGGTGTAAGTAGAGTATTTCACAGATTGCACATAATATGGTGTGGTATAGGTGTTGCATGTGGATTTCGTATTGCACATAGTGTGACAAACATGATGCATTCATACAGAGAAGCAGCAGTAAACATATTGTGCATAATGAAAGGTAGTTTAGTGCAGTATTATTGAGAGTTCAGTATTATTTGGAGTATTATCCAGAGTTCAGTAATCTGACAGCTTGGGGGTAATAGCTGTCTTTGATTATAGTGTGGTAATAGTGTATTGAGATGGGGGACCAAACGCAACATGCACTGGACAAAGTCTTCCCCATCACATTCAAAGTCAAAAGTCAAAGTCAGCTTTATTGTCAAAAGCCATATGAGATTCAAGATAGTTTATTTGTCATATGCAGGATCACAAGGTCAACAATGCAATGAAACGCTTAGGATCAGAAGACTCAGGTTGACTCGCTAAGATAGTACAGGTTGCACACACAGGATTTGAAATCGCAGCGCTCCCTAGGCCCACAGTGAACATTAAACATGACAATAAAACATAATGACAAAAACATAACATGTTTTTTCACCGTTGCAAAAAACTCTTGGATTCTTTTGTCCAGGTTTGCAGAAAGTTGGGCATAATTGAAGCGGACTACTTCGGGCTGCAGTTTACAGGCAGCAAGGGCGAGAATCTGTGGCTAAATCTGAGAAATCGAATCTGTCAGCAAATGGACAATGTGACGCCATGCCGACTCCGGCTCCGAGTCAAGTTTTTTGTAGAACCCCATCTCATCCTCCAGGAGCAGACGAGGTAGGTTTACCATTCAACCAGGAGCCCTGCCACACATGGGACCCAATCAAAGGCTGTATATTTTGTGATTAGTGAGCTACTGTGTCCAAATAATTTCCTTTGTGGCTCAGTAAAGTTTGTCTAAGTATCCTGACTCGATAGCAGCACAAACATGCCCACTGCTAGGCCTGTCACGATAACATTTTGAAGTGTGATATATTATTAAAGTAAATATAGACGATGAACGATAATACTGAAATCAGACAATAAAGCAGAGTTATCCTTAAACTATTCTAATTGTACAATATTGTTAAATAATATGAACTGCAATAAATAACAGAATGCAACTCATAAGTAGTTATTTTGTATCTATAATGACTCCATAAAAGTTCATAATTCAGCCTTCTACAGCTCAGATCTCTATCATAGTACAGAGCACTTCCCCAGTAGAACAAAGAAAAAGTCCCTACGATAAAGATTATTGTTCCATTCAACATATATTGAACAATAAGTCAATATCGTAATCATCATGACAGGCCTACCCACTTCCAGAGAAAAATACAGACATTTTTGTGGGATGTGGAACGCAGCAGAAGGCACATGTTTGAGAACAACAAAGCCAGGGCCTAATCTCATCACTTTGTTCCTGGTTGAGCAGATATGCCCTTTAGTAACCTCGGCGGCGGCTTCTTCCGGGGTTACTATAGGTCGTTCTAGAAAGGAGCACCAAGCAGGAAATGTGATCTAGCTGCTCTGAGCCTATGTGCGCTTTGTGGCTCTCCCTGGGGACTCGAGTGGCACATCCAGGACCTCTGTCACTGCCCCATTCAGCTCTAAATACATTCTGTTGTGCTTTTTGTTTCACTTGTGAGACAGAAAAGATCCAGACAGTCTGGTTTTGCATGTTGAGTCACACGTATGCTATTTTCCATATAGTTTTCATTTGCATACAGTACTGTGCAAAAGTCTTACAAGTTAGGTAACAATCAAAGTAAGGAGTATCAGTGGACTGAAACTCACTGGTCTATCAATTTTAAATATCTGTCTAAAACGTAAAAAAGTTTTTAGAGAGTTAAACCAATTCCAGTTGTTTTATGATACAACTTTGTACTGTTCAATCTTTGTACGGAGTAGGAGTAACATTTTATCTTGCGCCTCCTGATTATAAAGTGGAGATGTTGCGAGTATGTATTTTCCCATCAACCGCATGTCTATTAATAGCATTCTCCATCTTCACTTGTGGAATATGATTATTTTATCAGATGGTACAACATGTTCAGAAACTGTAGAGGGAAATAGAAAATAGTCTTTTACTTCCTCATTCACTTCCTTACATTAGTGTGACACAACACTTCATGGCATTGCTCTGTTCATGAATATTTTGTTGAGTGAAGACATCTTTTTAAGTAACTGTGGTTTTTTACACTTCCTTCAGTCACTGGCCCATATTTTACCACCAGTTTGAAAGAAAAGTGAAAGGTTGTGGGGGTGAAATGGAGGAGGGCACTTAGCTGCATGACCTTCCTGAGATTAGCAGTGGCTATCAGCAGATGGCAGGCAGCAGGCCTGGAAGGGCGGGGGTCACTGCGAAGTTAAAATGAAGTTAAAATAAAAGTGAGATAAAGATGTAACATGATGGCGAAGGGTAAACCAGGAGGCTTTTATAACAACTAGTTAAAACAACATCAAGTAAACAAAGTGTTTAGATCATTTGCTCTCACTTGTAGGTCAGAAAACATTCTGTAGGGTGCAAATTATTTGTTTATAAATTGTTCATTGAATTCTTGACTTGAGGTTTTTATTTACTAGTGCTGTAATGAGGACCAAACAGGCAGAGGCTCTCCTTTGTCTCACTGCACGTGCTGTTACCTTTGACCTAGTTTAAGGACCACTGCCTCAGAGGGGCTTACTCATGCTTGTTTTGTTCCGTTGTTTTTGCATTGGGCAGATTTACATTTTCTCAGATTAAATTAATCAAATGTTTTCCGTCCCACGAGGACTCTGCTGCCAAATCTTAGTACTGATCTCCACCCAGTTGTTCCCGGCACATTTAATTCACGTGTATCACGTTCTCATTGTATCTAACCCATATGTTTGACTTGGCAACTGGTGCAAGTTGGAACAAATCTTGCAGCAGAATATGGAACGCGCGGAGCATTGGGTGGGCCTATACATGAATTACATAACACCACCGCTGGACTCGGAGCTCAGAGCGCCTTACATAAAGAGTGCCACGTAAACTCCGGGTCACCATTTGTTCACACATACATGGAGATTATTCAGTACATTGTGTCTACTTTTCTAAACCCAGCACTGACTTTTACTTTTGTTTTGTAAAACGAGTTGGCCAGACTGATTAAAACATCCAATTGGCATTCATTAGCACGCCTGTCATGTTCTTATTTGTTCTTTTCCGTTTTCATAAAAGACACGGAAGTATCACCCAGTGGGCCCAACAACAGCCCGTTATCCGCACCATTAGGCCCATTTGCTCTGTTAAATATGTGAATGTTTCCCTTCATTATTTTCACTGTTTAACATTCTCATCAGGACGGAGCTGTACACTCCCAGGGCACTGCTATCAGCCAGGCTTCATCAGGGGTCCCTCTCATTAACCCTTTGAGGCACAACTCACTCTTTATTCTCCCACTTCATATTCCAAATGCCTTTACTCCACAAGAACAGTGCCTTTTATATTCTCCTAATCCTTATGTTAAACCATCTCTGGTCTCTGTGAATCCTAATTTTTGCCATGATGACTTCTTTCAGATCGACGGAAGAGTGCCACTGAACAGGCAGACCAGTGTTGGGTTGAGATACTTCAAGCTCTCAGTTTTCATCAGTGCTTAATTAGTGTCCTGACAGTCACTCTCTTGCCTCTGTCTTTTGCAATTACAGAGAGACGAACCTCTGCTGGTTTTAAGGAGTCAAGACAAATCTTCTTTTAGCAGCACAATGGTGACTTGTCCACCACTAAACTGGACATCTATTACTAATGGACATGTATGCAGTACAGATTGACATGTTTGGAAACAAATGTCATTGTTAAGTTCCTATTGACAGATTTAATTAGTCTTGTCTTTAGAAGAAGAAGTGATCTCATTGATCTCACACAGGAGAAATTCTTCTCTGCATTTAACCCATCCTGTTATTAGGAGCAGTGGGCAGCACATTACTGCACCCGGGGACCATCCCCATGATCTTCTTGCTTTGGTTTGGTCAGGACCTCAGCTGGGGGATTTTACCTATGGTGCATGTTTTGGGTTGATGGGGGAACCCGGAGTGCCCGGAGGAAAGCCACAAGCTGCTCTCCTCTATGTTTAAGTTAAATTTTGCCCTCCAGTTTCCATGTACTCAAATACAACAAACTCTAGACCACGACCATGCAGGTGTGCATATTGCTACATATATGTGCTATTTTGGTTTTTGCTTAAATTGCAGACTTCTGAATTCATACAGAACACAACACCACAAAACCAGGCACTTTGCATACAATTGCTGCTTTGTTTCATCAGTGCACAAAGCAAAGTCAAACGCTTATTTTTAACACCATCTTTTGTTTCAGATTATAAAAGTTGTATGTCGTAGTCGTATATATATTTTATCATTCATGTCCTTAAGAAAATACTCTGGGGGTTAATATAGTGCATTGACTGAGAGTAACCTCCCACCACTGCTTCTGGCAAGAGTTATTTGACTAGCTTACAAACCGCATTGTTCCAAGCAGAGGCCAAACTCCTCTGCTGATTGGCCAGAGCAAGCAACAGTCTCCAGGCTGAGGCATTGAGTTTCAGTTTGCAAGGGACTTTTTGTTCTTTTTAGCAGTGTCCTATTTGAGAAGTTCTCTCTTAAAGGAAAAAAATACCACAGTGAGAAACTGTCGCAATGCCTTTTTATAGGTGGATTGAAGAGTTTAGTGGACTTGATGTCTTTATTGTTACCTGCAATAACTTCTAATGGGTACTTATTAATCTACTAGAAACGCTATATTCTTTCTTCTGGTTCTTTGTTACACAGGTAACTTAAATTTTATGAAAATTTATTGGGGGGGAAGTTATCTGCCTCTATCAGTAATGGTCTATTTTTAGACTTTTCTCTGAGTCTAGGCTTGCTTTAATTTAATTACTTCTACCAGACTGACATTCCTGGACCTGACCCTTCACTGGCTTTCTCCTTTGTTCTACCCCTGAATGACATAAGCAGTGTATATTATGACGATCTCTTCAGTCTTTATTGGTCAGTCAATGTGTGAAGGAGAAAAGATAAGCTTTAAACAAAGTAAAATAGGCCAAGACGCTTTAGTTGTGGCTGATATTCCTGGATTGCAGCATGTGAGTCACATGTGGGTTAGGAAAATGGAGACTAGAGACCTTGAAGGGTACTTATGGAAATGTGTGTGGGTAGAATTTAAAACTGAAACTTAATTTCAGTTTTTCAACAATGATACTGATAAAATGGTGATAAATGAATGGTTTGGTCTGTCTTTTATTTTTTGCAATAATAAATATTTTTGGGTTATTGACAAACACGTGGGCGTCTAATAAGCCTTTTCATTTTTGTACATATATTTTTATATATACAGCAGAATTGAGATTTGGTTCTTCAAATAGTTTTGGTCATTTTTTGTGCACAGTATATCTGGACCTCTGCACTGTATGGGTTTCCCAATATATTTCTGACTAAATGTGTTTTTTTTTTAACTAGACCAATGCTGACAGCTGATGGGAGAGCAGCTGTCTAGTAAAGCTTTAACAGAGGTCTTGGTTTAAACAGTTGCTTTTGTGAGAGGCGGCTGTGTTTGTCATTTCACATCTCTGCATCTCCAACCCATGAACTCTAGTAACCCCTGTCAGCACTAACCTGTTCCACTGCACATTCTAATAGGTGTTTTCTTTCACAAACAGAGGCTGAAGTTACACCTTAAGTCTTATCTAATGACAACGACAAGATACTGTTGGTGGCTATGTTTTTATTTTATTTAATTTTCTTTTGACTGTATGTACAAGTCAAACTAATAATAAAAAAATATTATTATTAGAATATAAATTAAAACCTGATTAAGTGATTTAATTTAAAAAAGTGCCTTTTAGTAAGATCATATTTCAAGCACACTTTATACTAATTATAAAATTTGTTTTGTTTTTACAGCCAGAAGTTTGTGTACATTTTTGCTCATCCTAAGCTTGGGAAAATGGACCGTGTGTGTGGGAAATCCTAATGAAATCCTAAAAAGCTGATTTGCATTTTGAACTCCAGTCTAAAAATTGAATAGAATTGACAGAGAGGTTTATAATTGTGGCGAGACTTAATTAATCCCTGTTAATTGGTAAACTGGAGTAACCTCCCGTGCCCTACAGTAACCTCGCTCAGTCGCCCTGTAGTTACCTAGCATTTGGGTCAGCCCCATTGTTTGCGTCAGGCAGGTATCTAACAGCATGGTCGCATCACATGACTCCTGCTGAGCCCGACACAATGGTGAGGCCTGTGTGTGCGTGCTAGCTCATCGGAGGGAGCGGGGATGTTAACACCATATCAAAGCGCTGTTTGTTATGCCTGGGGCCAGTCAGTTGTTATGGTCCAGAGCTTTGTTGGGGTGGAGATCGTGTGCCTCGCAGCTGCACATTTCTGCTTCTGTTGATCATTTTTGGAGGTGTTTTGAGTATGGGTTTGGACACTTGTTATTCATTTACAGTATGATGTATGTACGTGCACCAGGTGTGGCCCACTCCCATCAGAATGTGACGCTCAAATCTATGAGGACCATCACATCATCTGTGACTGTCTCTCCTGTCCCCTGTTCTCCCACAGGGCATCACACCAAGAAGCAGCACAATATTGTGTGTGGTGGAAAATCTTCAACCAGTGGAAGGATTATAAACAGGGAAAAGACGTTAAATTTAGGAGTCAATGCAATTTTTAATAAGCCAGAATCGTTGCTCTTCATTCACTCCAGAATTGAGTTTGTCCTCATCAGTAGTAATGTCCAATCAGACTGACATCACATCTAAAAAGTAGGGTTCTCTTTCAGTGATGCTTCAAATGAAACATTGCCTCTCAGGAGTTCTTTGTTAAAAGGAAATAACAAGCCAAGATTCAGTCTGCCTTTCAGTCTGGCACATCAGGGTGCGGCACGCCAAAATATTCACTGTAAAAATCCAGGCTGGAACCTTTTGGGCTGTACCAAAAACACTGTGAAATCCTATCTGACCTTTGTTTTTAGTTGGATGGAAAAACAGGCCGAAAACATTTGACATTAGAAGGCTGCTGAACAGGTTTATGAGTACAGTAACAAGTAGCAATCTCCTTAGGTTAGTGGGCCAGAGGTCATCCCACTGAAGGATCTGCAGGGGTTACTCCAGTTCATCTGGGTTTAGGATGGAAAGAGGGTGGGGGTTCTTTACCCTGTTTGTCAGCCTCTCATCTCTGGGAAGAACAAAGAAAAGGACATTTGTGGTTTATTTATATTGGTTGTAAACCTTTTTATTTATTCACTTTATTTATTATTTATTGATTCTTGTATTTTGTATTTTAGCTTAGAGGAAAAAAAATCTTTCCAGTGTGTATTTATTTGATACCAGATGTTCTTTCTGACACAGACCTTGCTAGTTTGGTAACATGATTGGATTCATTTATATTGTGAAGTCGATGGGGAACTGAATTTCACTTGTACTTGGCTTAAAATGGAGAAACAGAAGTGTGGGTTTTTTTTTTGTTGTTTGTTTTGTTTTTTGCACCAGTCTCTGATACATCTGACCATTTAGTGCTATAAAATATTGTGCTCTTATTGTGTGACACTGTCTATAATGGACAATTCCTGTTGTTTCAGTGTCTTCCTGACCAGCTGTCTCCTCTGTCCACAGGCACCTCTTCTTCATGCACGTGAAGGAGGACCTCCACAATGGTCACCTGCGAATGGGCTCTGACCAGGCGGTGGAGCTGAGTGCACTGCTCGCTCAGGCCGAGTTTGGGGACTACAATCAGAACACGGCGCAGTACTGGTACTTGGAGCTGTATGGGGAGGAGCCCAGCCAGGATACTATGGACAGGTACAGTCCAAGTCATAACTGTTCTGCTGCTACACTAGGGTTGGGCAAATCCACTGTAGTGATTGAAACTATGCCAGACTATTTTCTATGAACTCTGCTCCAAACCACAGTGGATTGGCTGTAGACCTCCCCAATTAAAAAGCATATAATTGCTGATTGGAATAAAGCCCTATACTACAGTGATTTAGTTCAGTAGATCGTTTGTATTGCAAGTCCATTTCACTTGTACAGTTTTTACATACTCAAATAAAAGATTAACTAATTGCAACACTAGTACAAGCAGTACTGTACAGCGTCTCTGTCAGTCACTCTACTTTGAGTTCACCTTATGTAATGGTCCTATGATTACATTATCAGAACAACCTGCTGACCTGTTTTACGTCAGCTCTGTTCTCCCAGGAGTCATTAGTCGACTCTATAAAGATGGACTGATAAGGAAATCAGAGCTGTTCTGGAGAAACAAGGCAAGGATGAAGACTGATCTCCATTATGGGGTGTTCTTGTGTCAAAACGAATGCAGAGGAAACTAACCACGTGCACTGTAGTCAGATAATTAACAGTGCAAACAAGTGTGCAATCGTAACGAGTGCGGTATGTAAACAGGGAAGCAATCATTGCACCGCAGTTGGCCACAGTCTCGGCTCCACCTTTGCAAGCTGGGAAGTGGGCCAAGACTTACATATTTCATTCTCAACTTGTTTTTGTTTCGTAATATGCACATTGTACAACAGTGGAGTTCATGTATTCCCACAAAGCCTGTTCAGTGACAACAACAATATTCACGTGAAGGCACCAAAACACAATGCTACGTTAGTACTGTATCTCAGATTTTTTTCTAGAACGTAGAACCTAGAGTAAAGAAACCTAGAATGTAACGTGACTCTGCCCTTTGTGTGTGCGCGCAGTATTGTGAGCAGACATAAAGGCCTGGAGGGGCTGAGCCAGGCGTCGGTGGAGTACCAGGCGTTGCAGCTCATCTCCTCTCTGGAGCACTATGGCGTGGAGTGGCACTGGGCCCGGGACGCCAACGGGCAGAGGATGGCCATCGGGGTCGGGCCGGAGGGCATCGCCATCTGCAAAGAGGACTTCACCTTGGAGAACAGGTACTGCACTGGAGTTACTGGATGTAGTATTGAGCAATAGTTTGAGAGAAGAGGATACAAGAGCTTTTACTGTACAAAAAAAGGCATAATTTAAAGTTGCACTCGGTAGCTTTTCTGGTACAGGGTCCATGCTGCATAACTCCAGGGAGATCTTGCTACTGCTTTGGCTGGAATGTTCCATAGTATAACTCGTCACTCTCCAAGGAGACAAGCAGGCGACACCACCAGGTTAAGTTAGTTACAGGCCAGATCTGTGGAGAGATGAGTCCACTCAGAGTAGGAATGCAGATTTTTCATTTTTTAAATATGTATTTTTTTGTATGGAGACGTGCAGACAAGCAGAACAGTTACATAGTACACCTTTAAATGTCTAATGGTGGGAACGTAGCACTTGATGTTTACCAAAGAAAAACGATTTTTTTTTAAATCCTGGCTCAAAACGGTAATTTAGGTAATTTTATCCTTTATTAGTTTATTTGACAGGGACAATGTGCAAAAACATTAAAGATGCTTTACACCAGATTATAGCTGAAGCTTCCATCTGCAGTCCCTGAGCAGGTGAGAAATACAATATAAAACGTAAACAATATAATCAATACACACTCACACACTACAAATTACCAATTATTACACAATAAAATATTACAATAAAATCTCACTCAGATTATAACATACCAGTTATCATTCGTAATGCTGACACTGCTGATTCTCTAATAATAATTTCTTAACGTTAAATGAAAAGTTTTTCATGTCAGAGGAAAGTTTCAAACTTTGTGGCAATTTATTCCATTCTTTGATGGCTTTGAAAGAAAAAGCTGTCTGTGCAAAGGCCGAGCTCCGTTTAGGTACTCTGCAGTCATTGTGACTTGTGGACCTGGAGGTCCTGGTTGTTTGTTCAGAACAGAGCTGTACAAATTTTTTCAATGGAGGAGGCGCTGTGTTATTTAAGATTTTAAAGACTAATATTGTCCATTCCATAAAATGGTCTATCAAGGTTTCATGTATAACTAAAATGGAACTCTCCTCTCCTAGAATAAGCTACCCCCTCATCCAGATTGCCACACAGTCGGGGAAAAGTGTTTATCTGACGGTTACCAAGGATACCAGTGACAGCATGGTGCTCCTGTTCAAACTGATCAGCAACAGAGCAGCCAGCGGACTGTACAGGGCCATCACAGAGACACATGCCTTTTACAGGTGAGACCAGGGCTCCAGTAGCCACGTATCTGCTGTAATCATTGACTAGTGTGCCCCGAATGAGGGCACATTTACAGCCACAGTAAATGATTGGTTCACTGAACACTTTATAAAGTAGGTTAGCATGAAAAAAATGTTTATAACAAGTTCTGCTATTTTACCACACAAAAGACAGAACAAAACATGCCTGTAACCTGAGTGCACTGAAAAATACAGTGACATACTTTAGTTGGGACAATTCAAAAGGCTGAGCTATGAAATTGCTTCACTGACAATGGAGCGAGGTACAAAAGATAAGCTGGCCTTTTGTTTTAAGTCTTTTAGCTGGCAGTTTGCAGATTTTTGTATGCTGAGTTTTATTTCTTGTTTTTAATAGTATCTTTATGATTTTCTTTTAAAGGTGTGACACAGTAACCAATGCAGTCATGATGCAGTACAGCAGAGATTTTAAGGGACATCTTGCCTCACTTTTCCTTAATGAAAACATCAATTTGGGAAAGAAATATGTTTTTGACATTCGCCGCACTGCCAAGGAAGTGTACGACCACGCCCGGCGGACGCTGTATAACTCTGGTGTGGTGGACTTGGTGTCCCGTAACAACAGTGGGGAGCGCTCCTCGCCCTCGCGATCTCCGAGCCGGGACCACCAGCTGGAGGAGGGGCTGGACTGTGGCAGCTGCCAGCAGAACCGCGAACTCCAGGAGAGACTGCAGAAGCTCCGGGAGGCTCTGCTCTGCATGCTCTGCTGTGAGGAGGAGATTGATGCTGCATTCTGCCCCTGTGGACATATGGTGTGCTGCCAGACGTGTGCCAGCCAGCTCCAGGTGAGATCATCCAAAGAAACCTGGCCAAATCTATGCATTTGAGTACAAGAGCAACTGCCTTATAAATCAGCCTCTGTGATCAAAGATGCAGATGTTTGTGCTTCTCATCAGCTCTTTTTAGCACCCAGAGCTGTGCTGAAACTCTGCTGGCCTCACTGGCCTCTTAATCAGCTAAATGAGCTCCATCTTTGAACAGATGGTGCAAGTGTTATTAAGGGATTATGGCAGCCATTACTGAAAAAAACGTGACTTGGCCAATAGTTGCTCATGAAGTAGTGATAAAAATTTGGAGAAACATTTTGATTTGGACTTTTCACTCATAACATCAGTGATTAATAATAACTGCTGTGTCAGTCAGGACCAAGAGGCCAAGTGACTCAAGAACAGTCCAGTACTGTTTCAGTACCTTTTTGCTCAGATATATTTGTTGTTGTAGCATGGTGTGTCCAGTGAGTAAAATGCCCATTGTCTCTGTCCACAGTTGTGTCCTGTGTGCCGGTCAGATGTGGAGCATGTGCAGCATGTGTACCTGCCAACATGCACCAGTCTGCTCACCCTCACCCTGACGGACAACCACCAACACCGCAACAACATCCCAGCTCCAATCTGCAGAGACATGGCTTCTCCTCACAGTTGCCCTGACTATGAGCACAAGATCTTCCACATGTGAAGAGCTCCCCTCATGTCACTGTGGCTCTTTAAGACTATGGACTATTACAGTGACTCAACCACTCCATCTGCTCCTATGCGCTTGTCTATTCAAGATGTTGTCAAATTCACTTTTTTTTTTTTTTTTAAACCCTTCCCTGCTGCAGTTAGATTTTAAATTGGTTTCTTGCATTTTGTTAAGTTATTGTATCAGTTGACCTGATCAGTTTTGTTTTTGCTCTATATCAGGCCCATGGCCACACAACTCCTATATTTTATACTGTGCATAAACTTTATCACTTTTAATGCTGCCATTTTAAAGCTTGTGACGGCTGCATTTTAACACGTGTCTAGTGAGATGCGTTTTATATTTAATTTCTTATGTGTTATCTTGTTCCACATTTCCATGCCAATGAGGGGGTATTCAAAGGGAGCAGCTCTGCCTGTGTGGCGCACTGCATACTAATGACACTCACTGAAATATGGTCCAGGGCTGTGACCCGGAGGTCTCAAAGGGTCTTTGTACCGATACAACTGTGACCATAAAGCCAAACCAGTATGTAGCTCACACTCCACTTCAAATCAAAGACTACTGTCTGGATCTAACCAACAGAAAAGTTTAGAAATAAGTGACCATGTAAAATGAGCCTTGGTCGTGCAGTGGCTGTCTTTGTAAACCTCCAGTTATTCCTCTCTGGGGTGTACTCATGAGCTGTTTGGATAATTGAAAGGGTACTAGGAGATCTATCTGTGCAATACTGCTTTTGAAAGCTTTTCATTTTGTTTTATTTAATTTCAAAAACTATATTTAAAAACAACAAAAAAAAAAAACAACATTGTCACTTTACCAAGGAAGTTTTCCCTGTGTCTGTAGGAGTTTGCCTTAATGTAGCAGAAATGCCGTGTCTATCTTAAACTTCTGCAGAATTTGTGTGAAAAGGAAAACTCTCTTGCTGACTCAGTCACTGCAGGGGAACGTTATTTTTATCACATTGTGCAAGTAGCAATTTGTTTCTGTTTTCTGAAGCAAAAGCCACTATTTTCTGTCAATGCGAGTAACTCTTAGAAATGAATTATTTTGTATTTTAACAAAGGAGAAAGTATTAATAAAGTTGTTTTCTTTTTTTAAATTCTAACTTGCATTTTTATGTTCCACTGTTATGCTGCATATGCACTTGGAGGTAAAAAAAAAAAAAGCAGTCTGCACAAAAACAACTAGTCACTGGTCTGTCAAACTAATGGAGTTTGAAGCTGCTCTCCAGGTGGACTGCTCTGTGAAATGTCAAGATGCAGTTTGTCATAGTGAGGTCGTGGGTCTGCTGATGGGGACTAACGGGCTCCATTGGGCTGTGATTAGAAAGGGGAATTGTTCAGTCTGTACGTGCTTCTGTTTCCAGCCCCAGTTGTTTTTGAAGTCGACGTGCAAAACACCACCTGGACTCAGTCAGACAATACAGTTAAAGTTTAACACACTAAACTAAAACGGTTTTATAGTAGAACAAAGTACAGCCATGAAGCGGGGTATTGCAAGTTTTAAAAGATCAGATACTGCCCATTTTATGTGTACCACTGCTGTTGATGCAGGTTATAATATAATCCTGACCTACTTAAACACGCAACTGTATTGTTTAATGTACCAATAAAGATAAGCTCCAAATATCAAACAACACTGTGAAAAACAGACTCAAAGACATTATTCTAGATTTACTGAAAAAAAATCTAAACCATATTGTTTTTGGAAAGAAATGTGATTCAGTGAGCGAAATGGAAATTTAATTAAGGTTAGTCCTATTGTAGAATGTATTAGGACCTCAAAAGTTGAGTATACTCAACTAGAAACATTTAGTACTTTCATCCACCTCTGTTTATAATTCATGAGCAATGAGTAAAAACAAAAATCTAATCAATCTGAACTTTGGTCTGCCATTGGATTAATTTTAATATACTAGAAATTGTGTTTGGTGACATTTATTTTTTGAGTAAACAGAGCCACTTAAAAAAAAAAAAAGCTCTCAAAATGTCACTGTAGATCATAGATTGTTCAAAGATAATTTAATAATAAAGAATAGAATATTGGCAATTTTTTATCACCCAAAACCTGAACCACAATACTTATTTTAATTTAATGATTTTAATATTTTAATTCATCATGGACTGGATTTATTTCATAACAAGTAGATTTTTTTTTTCCTGTAGCCCTGTTATTTTGACAATTGATGCCAAAGAAACAGGACGGCGCACCCCCAAAACTGCAGTTCTTATAGTTTTAAGAGCAGTGTTGGAACAAACTGAAGTAAAAGTAGTAGAGTACTGTGCTTAAGTATACATTTTAGGTCTCTGTACTTTACTTAAGTACATTTTAAAATGGATACTTTTTACTTTTACAATTACGGGACAGAAAAGTAAAAGTACTTTTTATTCTACAATAATTTGAGACCTGCAGAAAAGGCACACACATAACACATTTGTCGTTCGAGCTTCTGTCGAAATTCAGCACAAATCCTTATTACAGCCTACGGATGGAAAATAGCTGTTTAGCTATAATCTCAACATGTTTTTATGTCTCTGTACATTGTCCCTTCAAATAAAGACTAAACTATTAACATGACTACATTTGAAGCTTTATTTGACAAAATCTGTGCAAAATACTTTTACGTTTTACCATTTAAGTACATTTTCAAACAGGTACCTTAATACTTTTACGTAGTAGTAGCTTCACTTTTACTTGAGATGTTTTGGTTGTTTCAGAAATTGTGAGCAGGTGATCTCCGTACAAATAAGCAAATAAACTATACCAGCTCATTGTACTCAAGTCCACTGAACTGGATTCAACCTAGTTCTCTGAAGAAGTAGCTTGTTTACAGCATTTCACACTTATCAGCACCCTCTTACCCAAAAGTATGTCACTAGATGAGTACTTTCTGAAGCACGCTCTCGTCTCGCAAAAGCTTAAAGGGACAGTGTGTAGGATTCGTGGCGCATAGGTGGTTACTAGCTATTCCACTTCCTCTTTTGGCTATGGCAGACCTCGAGGGTCACCCGGACGCGACGTAGCGCCGAAATCTCGCGTGCCCGCGCACGAACCGCGCACCGCTGTATACATAAAGCGCGGTCCCCCGTTCACTTTTTTTTTTTCTTTTCGCATGAAAACACACAATCCCGATCATGATTCATGACAATCTACACATCAAATGAAACCTTACAGTCTCCTCTTTTTGACTATGCAATTCATTTCCCTGCAAAACAATCACTCCCCGAGCACATGGGGCTTTTATACAGAAAAGCACAAAACTTAGCTTACTTAGCTTACCTTTGAAGGCTTTGCACAGGTCAAACTCTGTATTTCATCATAAACTTGGTCTCAATCTGTCCATAAGGATCCAGCGAATAAAATCCAGTAAAACAATTTAGTCCAAAATACGTGTTGTATCCATTACGATGTGTGATCCGGCAGCATGCTCCCCCCTCCCCCCCTCCCCTTCCCCTTCTCTCCTTCTGTCCTTCACTCCCAAACGCAGCGCGGCTAAGCAGCTGTTAGCAGGAGCCGAGGCGAAGGATGAGCCCAAATGTCCTTCTGTGGCTCTCGTATTCAAAATGGCTGCCTCTATATGGGGAAGATCCCCCTTTTATGTGACTATATCTAAGTCCAAAAGAATACTTTGATTTCATGATGGAAGTGAAAAGGCTAGGAAAACAATGTATTTTTGAATGGGTATCTTCAATTTCAGTAATTAACAGGTAAAAATCTTACACACTGTCCCTTTAAAGTAGGTCTAAATCCCTGATGTAAGAGATTCCCCAGTTTTCATCACTTGTCACAAAGAAAAACAATCAGAATTTGTAAGAAGCATTGTTTTAAGTCATGCCAAGGACCAAACATCAAAGTCTGGAACCAGTGTTGCCCTCCCCATACCATGCTGTGTACATCTGCTGGTTTATATGACAGAAGGACGTTTTCTCCATGAGTAAATGTTTGTGGCATCTTTGCAGGCCAATCTGTGCCCCAGCTACATACCAGACTTTTCTTTGCTTTGTCCTCAGGAAGTTTTAAATCAGAGTAAACAGTCTATCTAAACTAGGCTATTAGGGCTGCGTCATTGACAGTACCTAAACTCATGGCTGCTGGGTCTTGTCCTGTCTGGCAAACTTTATTCACTTATCATATCAACAAGAGCCACACACATTTTATTGTCAATCAAGTCCCAAGCTTAGATAAACAGGGAGCAAGGATATACGGAGGGAGAAGAATACGCCTTACTTACTACTCAGTAACTCTCCAGAAACTTTCACTTTAAGCCAAGCCCTTTAAAATCTACATACGAGTCTAGCCATAATATGGCTAGACTCTTATGTAAACATTTGAGAAAGAATACCTTTATACAACTGAACTGGAGAACAGGTCAGAATTTAATGGTGGATTTAACAGTCTTAGTAGGGCCTATCATGTTAGAGATTTTGTGTCCTGGTTTATGCTTAATATCTCTGTAATTACAGACATTTCCTAGCAAATAATGATTATGTATGTGTTTTGTATATATATCACCGTGGTTGGTCTCTCACCCTCATCCAGCTCAGATCCTCTACCAGAGGCCTGGGAGCTTGAGAGTTCTGCGCAGTATCTTTGCTGTTCCTATTACTGCACTTTTCTGGACTGAGATGTCTGATGTATTTCCTGGGATCTGCTGTAACCACTCCTCCAGTTTGGGGGTTACAGCCCCGAGTGCTCCGATCACCACGGGTACCACTGATACCTTCACCTTCCAGGCCTTCTCCAGCTCTTTCTTGAGCCCCTGGTATTTCTCTAGTTTCTCGTGTTCCTTTTTCCTGATGTTACCATCGCTTGGTATTGCAATGTCCACCACCAGGGCTCTGTTCTGTTGCTTATCCACCACCACTATGTCTGGTTGGTTCTTGGCTCGGTCATTCTCCGCAACCTTCGGAGGTGTTTCCCATCTTAACCTTGGGGTCTCCAGCCCGTACTCTGCACAGATGTTTCTGTACACTATGCCCGCCTCTTGGTTGTGTCGTTCCATGTATGTTTTCCCTGCCAGCATCTTACACCCTGCAGTTATGTGCTGGACTGTCTCAGGAGCCTCTTTGCACAGCCTACACCTTGGGTCTTGTCTGGTGTGGTAGATCTGGGCCTCTATTTCTCGGGTGCTCAAGGCCTGCTCCTGTGCAGCCAGGATGAGGGCCTCTGTGCTGTTCTTCAGACCAGCCCTCTCCAACCATTGGTGGGATTTCTTGATATCAGCCACTTCAGTTATGTTTCGGTGGTACGCCCCATGTAGGGGCTTATCCTGCCATGATGGTCCCTCCAGTTTGAGACATTCTCTGAGCACATCATCAGTTGGGGCCTTGTCCTTGATGTACTTACGGATTTTGGATGTTTCATCCTGGACAGTGGCTCCCACACTCACTAGTCCTCGACCTCCTTCTTTCCAGCTCACATACATTCTCAGGGTGCCGTCCTCCGTGTGTGTCTGTGTGTATGTATGTATGTGTGTGTGTATATATATATATATATATATATATATATATATATATATACACACACATTGAGGACAGTTACAAGTACCTTGGTATCCCACAAGCAAATGGCAACCTTGAAGAGGCAACAAGGAAAGCGGCTACAGCCAAATATCTGCAACGAGTAAGGCAAGTCCTAAGAAGTCAGCTCAATGGCAAGAACAAGGCACAGGCAATAAACAGCTATGCCCTGCCAGTGATCAGATACCCAGCAGGAATCATAAGCTGGCCAAAGGAGGAGATACAGACCACAGACGTTAAGACACGAAAGCTCCTGACCATGCATGGAGGGTTCCATCCCAAATCCAGCACCCTGAAACTGTACACGAGCCGGAAGGAAGGAGGCCGAGGACTAGTGAGTGTGGAAACCACTGTCCAGGATGAAACATCCAAAATCCATAAGTACATTAACCCATAAGAACCCAGACCCATTTTTCCTTAAAGGAAAATTATGTGGGATATACCACAGATCAAGTGGACCACATAGAACACAATTCTGATGTTTTTTTCAAAATAGAATATTTTTATACCAAAGATCTGTGTTGTTACATATATGTTACATTGGGCGTTAGTGGTAAACGTATTCCTTATTTGAAAATAAGTAAACCTGACAGTTTTTACTGCTTGGTAACATAAAATTGCCTTTTTATTTGCATTTCCACAACATATATCAAAGCTGTGACTTTAATAGCAAGGTTTAACATACAATTCTTTTTCAGTTTTGCTTTGTGTCACAAAATATGCAAACTGCATCAAAATAAATAACACTGCCTATTTGGGGGCATTCACAACAAGCTAACATAGATATAACAGACCTAAGTACACAAATTGTGCAAAAAAAATGAAATGCTGAAGAAAAATAGAACCCTTGTATCATCAGCACCATGTCTGAAATATTTTCTCAGTTCTTTCGTTAAGTATCTTTAGCCTTTTACCCTAAGCCAGATGATGAGACTTGAAACAGTTTCGTTCCTCAGTGAAGCAAAGACGCACATCACATTTCTCACAGAGAGTGGTGGTTGCATTGATTTTGCAGAGTTTGCAGTGGCCATGTTTGTCACATTTCACAGGCCAATGTGCAACTTGGTCAGTGCGAACATCATCTGGAACTCCACCACCAACCTTCTTGGGCAATGGTGGTGGTGGAGATGTGGCAGTGAGTGATGGGCGGCCTCTTTGTGCCTGGGAAAGAATGAGCTAGTGGCAACCTCTGCCTGGAAGCTCTTTTGTTTCAGTGTGTTTTAGACACCAAGTAGTTTACAGTCATGTTGGTAGATCAACCATGCATTAACCAGACCTAACATAATGGTGTGCCAGAACCAGAAGATGTACCACCTCATGTGGTACTTGCACCTTGCAATGCATGCATCAAGGAGGATTTTCAAACCCCTAGGGTGGGGCTTGCCCTTCACATAATTAATTAATAATAATAATCATTCATAGCATTTATATAGCGCCTTTCATGACACCCAAAGCGCTTTACAGTTCATTGTTCATTCACTCCACACTTGGTGGTGGTAAGATACTTTTTTTTTGTAGCCACAGCTGCCCTGGAGCAGACTGACGGAAGCGAGGCTGCCAATCTGTGCCATCCGCCCCTCCAACCACCTCCAACACTCACGCACACTCCACTTTCATACCAGGCAATGTGGGTGAAGTGTCTTGCCTAAGGACACAACAACAGTTTTTTGCGACTGGCGCCCCACTGTGGCACCTGGAATTCCCAGTGTCTCCCATCCAAGTATTAACCAGGCCCTGCCTTGCTCAGCTTCTGAGATCTGACGAGATCTGGCTTTGACAAGCAGGTATGGCCACAACATACTGTCTTATTGGGCCGTGTGTCCCTCTGAAGGACACCATTTGCTCATCAGTACAGTTGTCAAAGATCAAAGAGATCAAAGTCAGCTTTATTGTCAATTCTGTCTGAATCACCACACTCACTTGACTCGTCACTCTCCCTGTCTTGGCTATTGGGATTGTAAAGAGGGTCATCAGGGTCTTCATCTGAGCTATCGTCACATCCCTCAAACTCACTACCATCTCCCACGATGGCCTCTAGTGCATCCTGAAGAGTGTAGCGCTTGTTCTTTTGCATACCACAAAATAAATAGAAATAAAAGAATATAGATTATTTATATGATACTTTCACATTATTTTGTGTTTCTATTTGTTCAGTACACTTTTAATTGACCAGCAGGAACATATGTCAACGTAATATAACTGATAAAGCTAAATTAATTGGGTGGATTATTACTGTTTTTGTTATTGTGACAAATAGGTCACATCAGGTTTTTCATTCTTATTTTAAGGCTAAAACCCCGATGTGACATATATGTTACAGTGATATTTCCATAACTGGTTTGATATTACTTTCTTCAACAAATATGGTCAGACCAGGTTGAATGTAATATAGAACATGTTATCAAAACATTGGAACTGTTAAATGTGTTTGAAATTACCTGTAGCATCAAATAAACAGCTTTTTGAAAGTAGGTGCTTCCTTGAAATTTGCACACAGGATATAGCAGTATTTTGGAGAGCCCATTTCCTGTTAGAGTCACATGACTGTCACATGGTCATCATACCAGGATGTTAAGTATATGTCGCTTAGGGACTTAATGAGTTCAGGTCAGACATAAAGCTTTATAAGGAAAAGACAGGGGCATTCAAAGTGTTTGTTACACTGGGGTCACCGTGGGTTCTTATGGGACAAGGACAAGGCCCCGACAGATGATGTGCTCAAGGAATGCCTCAGACAGTGGAGTGCAGAGGAAGAGGTGCTGGAGGGACCATCATGGCAGGATAAGGATATCAAGAAATCCCACCAATGGCTGGAGAGGGCAGGTCTGAAGGACAGCACGAAGGCCCTCATCCTGGCTGCACAGGAGCAGGCCTTGAGCACCCGAGCAATAGAGGCCCAGATCTACCACACCAGACAAGACCCAAGGTGTAGGCTGTGCAAAGAGGCTCCTGAGACAGTCCAGCACATAACTGCAGGGTGTAAGATGCTGGCAGGGAAAGCATACATGGAGCGGCACAACCAAGTGGCGGGCATAGTGTACAGAAACATCTGTGCAAAGTACGGGCTGGAGACCCCAAGGTCAAGGTGGGAAACACCTCCGAAGGTTGCGGAGAATGACCGAGCCAAGATCCTGTGGGACTTCCAGATACAGACTGACAGAATGGTGATGGCGAACCAACCAGACATAGTGGTGGTGGATAAGCAACAGAACAAAGCCGTGGTGGTGGACATTGCAATACCAAGCAATGGTAACATCAGGAAAAAGGAACACGAGAAACTAGAGAAATACCAGGGGCTCAAGGAAGAACTGGAGAAGGCCTGGAGGGTGAAGGCATCAGTGGTGCCCGTGGTGATCGGAGCACTCAGGGCTGTAACCCCCAAACTGGAGGAGTGGCTACAACAGATCCCAGGAAAAACATCAGACATCTCAGTCCAGAAAAGTGCAGTACAGGAACAGCAAAGATACTACGCAGAACTCTCAAGCTCCCAGGCCTCTGGTAGAGGACCCGAGCTGGATGAGAGTGAGAGACCAACCACCGTGGAAGGTGAGGAGCACACACACATAGCCAGCCGGGACACATAGTCCCTCCAGCGTGTCCTGGGTCTTCCCCGGGGCCTCCTCTCGGTGGGACATGCCCGGAACACCTCCTGAGGGAGGCGACCAGGAGGCATCCGGAACAGATGCCCGAGCCACCTCAGCTGGCTCCTCTCGACGTGGAGAAGCAGCGGCTCTACTCCGAGGCCCTCCCGTGTGACTGAGCTCCTCACCCTATCTCTAAGGGTGTGCCCAGCCACTCTGCGGAGGAAACTCATTTCGGCCGCTTGTATCCGCGATCTCGTCCTTTCGGTCATTACCCAGAGCTCATGACCATAGGTGAGGGTAGGAACGTAGATTGACCGGTAAATTGAGAGCTTCGCCTTTTGGCTCAGCTCCCTCTTCACCACAACAGTCCGGTACAATGACCGCATCACTGCCGACGCTGCACCGATCCGCCTGTCAATCTCACGCTCCATCCTCCCCTCACTCGTGAACAAGACCCCGAGATACTTGAACTCCTCCACTTGAGGCAAGGACTCCCCACCCACCCGGAGAGGGCAAGCCACCTTTTTCCGGTCGAGAACCATGGCCTCGGATTTGGAAGAGCTGATCCTCATCCCAGCCGCTTCACACTTGGCTGCAAACCGCCCCAGTGCACATTGGAGGTCCCGGTTTGATGAAGCCATCAGGACAACATCGTCCGCAAACAGCAGAGACGAGATCCTGTGGTTCCCAAACCGGATCCCCTCCGGCCCCTGACTGCGCCTAGAAATTCTGTCCATAAATATAATGAACAGAACCGGTGACAAAGGGCAGCCCTGGCGGAGTCCAACATGCACCGGGAACAGGTCCGAATTACTACTGGCAATGCGAACACAGCTCCTGCTCCGATCATACAGGGACCGAACAGAAACCCGTACTCCCAGAGCACTCTCCACAGGACCCCACGAGGTACACGATCGAATGCCTTCTCCAGATCCACAAAGCACATGTGGACTGGTTGGGCAAACTCCCATGCACCCTCGAGCACCCTATGGAGAGTATAGAGCTGGTCCAGTGTTCCCCGGCCGGGACGAAAACCACACTGCTCCTCCTGAATCCGAGGTTCGACTATCGGTCGAATTCTCCTCTCCAGCACCCTGGAATAGACCTTACCGGGAAGGCTGAGGAGTGTGATTCCCCGATAGTTGGAACACACCCTTCAGTCCCCCTTCTTAAACAGAGGGACCACCACCCCGGTCTGCCAGTCCAGAGGTACTGTCCCCGATCGCCACGCCATGTTGCAGAGACGTGTCAGCCAAGACAGCCCTACAACATCCAGAGATCTCAGATCTCATCCACCCCCGGGGCCTTGCCACCAAGGAGCATTCCAACCACCTCAGTGACTTCAGCCAGGGTGATGAGTGAGTCCGCCCCCGAGTCCCCAGCCTCTGCTTCCTCCTCGGAAGACGTGACAGCGGGATTGAGGAGATCCTCAAAGTATTCCTTCCACCGTCCGATAACATCCCCAGTCGAGGTCAACAGCTCCTCACCCGCACTGTACACACTGTTGGTGAAGCACTGCTTCCCCCTCCTGAGGCGCCGGACGGTTTGCCAGAATTTCTTTGAGGCCGTCCGATAGTCCTCCTCCATGGCCTCTCCGAACTCCTCCCAAACCCGAGTTTTTGCCTCTGCGACTGCCCGGGCTGCAGCACGTTTGGCCCGCCGGTACCCGTCGGCTGCCTCCGGAGTCCCACGAGCCAATAAGGCCCAATAGGACTCCTTCTTCAGCCTGACGGCATCCCTTACTTCCAGTGTCCACCACCGGGTTCGGGGATTGCCGCCGCGACAGGCACCACAGGCCTTACGACCACAGCTACGGGCGGCCGCATCGACAATAGAGGCCGAGAACAGAGCCCATTCGGACTCTATGTCCCCAGCCTCCCCCGGAATCCAGGAGAAGCTCTCCCGGAGGTGTGAGTTGAAGGTACCCCTGTCAGAGGGATCTGCCAGACGTTCCCAACAGACCTTCACTATGTGCTTGGGCCTGCCAGGTCTTTCCGGCTTCCTCCGACGCCAGCGGCCCCAACTCACAACCAGGTGGTGATCAGTTGACAGCTCTGCCCCTCTCTTCACCCGAGTGTCCAAGACACGCGGCCGGAAGTCAGATGACACAACAACAAAGTCGATCATCGACCTCCGTCCTAGGGTGTCCTGGTGCCACGTGCACTGGTGGACACCCTTGTGCTCGAACATGGTGTTCGTTATGGACAAACTGCGCATAGCACAGAAGTCCAGTAACAGAACACCGCTCGGGTTCAGATCAGGGAGGCCGTTCCTCCCAATCACCCCTCTCCAGGTGTTACTGTCATTGCCTACGTGGGCGTTGAAGTCCCCCACTGTCCAGTACCCCTCCCAGGCACTCCAAGTAGGCCGGGTACTCTGCACTGCTGTTCAGCCCGTAGGCCGACACAACAGTGAGAGACCTGCCCCCGACCCGAAGGCGCAGGGACGCGACCCTCTCGTTCACCGGGGTGAACTCCAATACTCGGCGGCTGAGCTGTGGGGCAATGAGCAGGCCCACACCAGCCCGCTGCCGTTCCCCGCGGTCAACGCCAGAGAAATGGAGAGTCCAGCCCCCTTCAAGGAGTTGGGTTCCAGAGCCCAAGCTGTGCGTGGAGGTGAGGCCGACTATATCTAGTCGATAGCGCTCAACCTCCCGCACGAGCTCAGGCTCCTTCCCCCCCAGCGAGGTGACATGCCATGTCCCCAGAGCTAGTCTCCATGTCCGGAGATCTGGTCGCCGAGGCCCCCGCCTTCGGCTGCCGCCCAGATCTCTCTGACCCGGCCCCTTATGGATCCTCCTGCGGGTGGTGAGTCCACGAGAGGACGGCCTCACGTCGCTCCTTCGGGCTGAGCCAACGAGCGCCTGGTGGCCGGGCCTTTCCCCATGGGGCCCGGCCACCAGGCGCTCGTTGGCGAGCTCCCACCCCAGGCCTGGCTCCAGGGTGGGGCCCCGGTGACGCTAATCAGGGCAACGTAACTGGCCTTGATCTCTTATAAAACAAAAAACGAAAACGAAAAACTGTGAAACATAACGTCACTTTGACCTTTCACCTACTTAGAGCTACATGTGTAGCATAAAGGTGAACACCTGAGCCCCGCTGGCTCTCAGTCTCGCTCTTATCTTCAGAGGTTTAATGGCTGCACCAGGTCAGCGGCACCAGGTCAGCGGCTTGTTAACTGTTAACGCAGTGTGACCAGAGCTGGAGAGCAGGTGACCCGCTTTAACTTTTCATGTCATTTCAAAGATTGTTATTATTCTTACAGGCCTTAGATTACCTTCGTTTATTCAAGTTCGAGATGCCACTGATGATGGATGCTCGGGTTATAAAGAGCCTTAATGGCTTTACAATGATGGTCAAGGTTTATTCATCAAAAGTAGTTGCCAGGAGACAGCGCGAGTTCTGAGTGCCTGTGGTCTCTTTGTCTGTGCTGACATCTACTGACTAAATATTGTAATGCATCAAAAAGTCAACCTCCTGAGAAATGGTTTATATAACTATTTTATTATTAGGCTAATTTGTTTTTATTAAAATGTCTTTAAAGTTGGGTCCCCATGTCTCAAGGCAATAAGACTGTGTTGTAGAATAGGCCTGTTTTCTCTACATATCATATAGTTACTATTTTTAGCTCTTGCACGTGTTGCTTGAGTGCTGTTTGCACAGAGCATCCCTCTCTCTTTGTCGTTAGTCGTCTGTTATTGATCCTCTTGATGACCATGCTGACCTGTCTCTTGTGATGTGTGTTCCAACCGTAATGCCCCGAGTGGACAGCAGGTGTGCTCTTTCACACTGCAGCACAGACTGCAGCAGTGACAGCCTGGACACTGCTGCTGCTGCTCTGCTCCAGGAAAGAGGAGAGGGGGGAGAGAGGAGTCCAGGCCCAAATACAGGCATGGGGGCCGGGGCGAGGCAGGGCCCCCCTTTGCTATAAATACGCTGGCCGTCTGGAGGTTCGGGTTTGGTGGTTGTGGTTTGGGACCACTGACCACTGCTGCTGCTGCTACTGTGCTCAGAGGACTCTCCTCTGCATCTTCTTCATCCTGGTCTTCATCCTTCTTCTGGAGCGCAGAGATGCCTCGTGTGGACGCGGACCTCAAACTGGACTTCAAAGATGTGCTGTTCAGACCCAAGAGGAGCAGCCTCAAGAGTCGCTCAGAGGTCAGAGCTAAAGTTCTTTAATACTGCTGATTCACCACTGCAGCCCACAGGACACTGAGATACTCGGTCTCCTTTGAAGAGGGACGTGACTGGAATAATAGACACACACACACACACACACACACATGCAGTGTAGGTGAGAGGCTGAACTGAACATCTTAACACATAGAAGATTATGCAACAAGCATTTGTATTCATTTGTTAGAATTCTTTCATAGTTGTAGGTGGTGGAAAATACTGTAATTGCGGGATGACCTTCCTAAAGCGGACAGGTGACATGACAGGCCAAAGGTTTTCATCACAAGCTGATAAGTCTCACTAGCACCCGCAATGTATGATTATTTCTGGTTTTGTATTTTAATGTCAGGACCACCTAAACTGTCATTATAAATTATGACTCTTACTCTTTGTAAACATGCTCGCCCTGGACCAAGGACGACGGTGACAGGCCCAGATCAGAACTGAGTGGAGTTGGTGGCAGTTTGGAGAGCAACATGAGACAACACGAGAGCGTTCTCAGAAACCTGTTTAAAAATAGAGCAGTGTGGTACAGTGGGGCAGTGCACATTCCACAGACAACAGATATCTACACAATGTTATATTCATTTAACATTACAGATAAGAGTTCAGTGGAAAGAACACTGATGTGACTTACTTAATGAGGTAAACAACATACCAACAAGAGTAGTCGTCTAGACCGGTTATCTCTGTATCTATCAGTAGATCAGTACAGTATTTGGTATTAAAAGTTTTTAATCCAGGAGAGTTCATAGACGATAAGTGATTCTGTAAGTGATTATAGTATTTGTCATATTTATATTTAGAATTTAAATATTACAAATTTTAATATAATAAAATAAAACAAAATGTATACAATTTTATACTAACAACATTAACTTGTGCATTTCTGCTTAGTCAGGAGAGGACATTAGTATTGATTTAGTTTATGGAGACATGGAAGTGGATGAAGAAGAAGAAGAAGAAGTGACTTTATTGATCTCACACTGGAGAAATTCTTTTCTGCATTTTAACCCATCCTATATATATATACATCTATTAGGAGCAGTGGGCAGCACACATTAGGGCGCCCGGGGACCATCTCCATGATCTTCTTGCTTCGGTTTGGTCAGGACCTAAGCTGGAGGTACCTATGGTGCATGTTTTGGGTTGATGGGGGAAACCGGAGTGCCCGGAGAAAACCCATCCAGACACGGGGAGAAACATGCAAACTCCACACAGAAAGGCCCAGGCGACCCGGGGATCGAACCCAGACCATGCATGCAAACTCCACACAGAACACACACAGAAAGGCCTGGGAGACCCGGGGATCGAACCCGGAACCTTCTTGCTGTGAAGCAAGAGTGCTAACCACTCAGCTACCGTGCCATGACTAGACTCAGTCAGGTGATGGGGAACTACTTACTAAAGCTCAATAAAGCCACCTTTCTTAACTACAGCAAATTTTAGCAAAACAACCAGGCAACAAAACTAATGCTAAATCTACCTTTTGGTTAGATATAAATGAATCCATATTTCATGTTTATAATGATGTAAAAGATAAACATGATTTCAATTCAACTTAATCAACTTAATCATTGCCATTTTACACAAAAATCAAACATTTTTTTCATTTCATCATCTTCCACTTTATCCAGTATTCAACGCACCAGCCCCCATGGGAGGAGGGCTCCACGTTGCTTGAGGCAACCGGCCTTGATTTAACTCTCCTGACATGGGGGCAAGGTGAGGTTAAGTGTCTTGCCCAAGGACACATTCATCTGTGGGAGCTGGAAATCATACCGCCAACCTGTGGGTCAGTGGAGCTGACCGCTCAACCAATGTCGAGATTGGGATTCGAACCACCAACCTTTGGATAAGTGGACAAACGCTCTACCAACTGAGTTACTGCCGCCCCTATAATTAAAAAAATAAATAAAAAATTCAAGTCATAGTCTAAATTTGTTCCTCTAAAGTCTGAATTCTGCTCCAAAACACATGCTTTTACCGAGGATTGGCTGTAAGCCTAAATCAAAAAAGACCAAACATATCATTGACAATTAAAAATAACACAATCTTGATTTAAAATGTGGTTCATTAAACAGCCTTATAATCAACATAAATAAATAATGTTTTGTTTTGTTTTTTACTTCATCTCCAGGTGGACCTCACAAGGACCTACACATTCCGTAACTCCAAACAGACGTACACTGGAATCCCCATCATTGCCGCCAATATGGACACCACCGGGACTTTTGAGATGGCACAGGTTCTCAGTCAAGTGAGTCCAAAATAACACACAAATAACAGGATGGACTATTTTTGTTTACTGATGATTGAAACCATCAGTTATAATGTATTACCGTTATCTCTGATCTTCCCGTCTCCAGCACACACTCTTCACAGCTATTCATAAACACTACTCGGTAGAAGAATGGAAAAACTTTGCTGAAAAAAATCCCGAATGTATTGAGGTAAATGTTTTGTGGTTAAAGGGCCCATATTATGCTATTTTCTGATCTGTGTTGTAATGTTGTTTTCTCATCACAAAAGTAACTGGAGATTTGCTTTGTTTCATTCACATGTTTAACACACAAACCCTGCATATTTAAAACTGTTTCAGCCCTGGAATTGCCCATTTCTACTGAACAAAAGCTAAAATGTAGCTGTTAACTTGAAAACTACCACTACATGACATCACAAGGTGGAACAGAGCATTTTGAGCTTTGGAGATGTAGAAAGACCAATAACAAAGGATTACTCAAACATTTGAATGGGGAAAAAAAACAACTCCAGGTATGTTTTTGATGAGGTAACAACATTCTAACATGACTTAAAGATCAATTTTGCACTACAGTATATAGGGCCTTTAATTAATTGTCTTGTACTATTTTACCAAATAACCATATAGTATTTTTCCTTAGCATGTGGCAGCCAGTTCTGGGAGTGGAAAAGCAGATTTAGAAAAGCTCTGTGCCATTCTGGAAGCTGTTCCTGCCCTTAAATACATCTGTCTGGATGTGGCCAATGGCTACTCGGAGTACTTTGTAGAGTTTGTGAGAACCGTCAGAGATAAGTTCCCCAAACACACCATCATGGTAAGAGACAACGGTATGTTCTTGTTCTCATACACTATACTTTATATGAGGTGTGATTGTTGTAATATGTGTTCAGGCCGGTAACGTGGTGACAGGAGAAATGGTGGAGGAGCTGATCCTAACCGGGGCGGACATAATCAAAGTAGGAATTGGACCAGGTATGTATCATGAAAGTAGTACTGAAGTTATCATTAAACTATGGCAACTAAGTCATCTTTCTGGAGAAGGGTCCATCATCTTGGCTCCATGTAGATGTTATTGCTGTAATGCAGTGCTTCTCAAATAGTGGGGCGGGCCCCCCTGGGGGGGCGTGGCGTGATGCCAGGGGTATGACCCTGGGAAACATGTTTTTTTGCTGTACTGTACTAGAACTAAGTGTAATGGCACATCAACAGTAGTTGGCAGTGGCATTCTCACATGCGATTTACGCACAGTCTCACCATTAACAAAACATCCTCTGTCACAGAAAAAACACGTATATTCCACTGAGTCGTGTCCTTTAGTCCGACAGAAGCTGACGCATCAGTGGCACAAGCAGAGAGCGTTTTTTTTTCAGTGCATTTAGCTTATGCAAATGAGGTGGTTTTAAGTTTCATTTCTGTAAAACGTAAACAAATGTGCGCAAAGCTGCATTAAAAACACATTAATATTTGAGTCCTCAGTGCAGTCTTTGTTGTAAGTTTCTTTCTTTTTTTTGTTTATAATGTTAATAAAAGGATACAATGGTGTTCTCATAACAATTTTCTAGACAAATAATACTATTTATAGTCGCGCGCAGGAAGGGGGGCGTGAAATTTTTTCTTCTTCCTAGGGGGGGCGTCACAGAAAATAATTGAGAAGCACTGCTGTAATGTAATGTTCCACAAGCCATGAGAACAAGGTACAGGTCAGATCTGTGGAGAGGCGACCTTACTCATTGGTACTATAATGAATAAAATACTGTAGAACAGGAGGGGGCAATTATTTTTTCCATGGGGCCACATGAGAAACAGAAAATAGTGTGGAGGGCCAGGCCAAAATGCTTAACTCAATTCTGCATAATATTAATTGTATTTCTTTATTTAAAAAAAAAAAAAAGGAGTAAATAGCATTGTTTTGATGTGCTGGTAAGACTGGGAAGAGTATATGTTATGACTAAGCAATGAAAAAGTGACAACACCTCTAAAATAAAAGCAATGCAGCTTTAGTCCATGAATGAGGTAAAATTACAAAATATGTTTATTTTGTAATTCCAAATTATCTTAAAGGGGCCGGTCAGAGTCGACCAAAGGGCCATATGTGGCCTGGGAGCTGTACAGTGTCCAGGTCTGCTGTAGAACATTCCAGACAAACCAATAACATCTCCATCTGCGGACAAGCATGTGGCGGAACCATCACTAGAAAAGTTAAATAGTGCCTCTTTAATGTGTATGTGATGTAAACATGTATTTGCTGCAGGTTCAGTGTGCACAACAAGGATAAAGACAGGGGTGGGATACCCTCAGCTCAGTGCAGTCATCGAGTGTGCAGATTCAGCTCACGGTCTCAAAGGACACATCATCTCTGTAAGCTGCTGCTACTCTGAATAGACAGCACTATCTGCCGTTACCTGAAAGACCTCTTTGTGTCCAGCAGATGGAGCCATTGTCCATTTCAGGCTTGTACTCATATACTAAAATGTAACAACTGCATTTTCTTTTGTCTGTTAAGGATGGAGGTTGCAGTTGTCCTGGAGATGTAGCTAAAGCATTTGGTGAGTAATATTTGGCTATAAAGATATCTTTGTTTTTGTCAGAAACAGAACTGATGTTTATTCATGGAGACTTTCCATAGCAATTATCCATTCAAATCAATGAATATATTTTAAATTTAAATGTCCTTAAAATGGCATCTATAAACAGGAAATTGAAACCTTTTATTAATGATTGTTTGCTATGGTTGTGTGTATTTCAGGGGCAGGGGCTGACTTTGTGATGATGGGGGGGATGCTGGCAGGACACGACCAGTGCTCCGGGGAGGTCATTGAAAAGGACGGCAAGAAATTCAAAATGTTCTATGGCATGAGCTCAGACACAGCCATGAAGAAATATGTGGGGGGGGTTGCCGAATACAGGTGAGCAAAAGAAACAACAACTAACAGTGACAGGCACCCAGTGACCTGCCTGTATGAGTTACATTAGTTTTCCAGTGTTTGTGAACATTTTTAGCCTGATTGGTGTACAGTACAGAGATAAAGTTTATTTGTCTGACCAGCCAGTCCCTCCTACTTTCTGTTTGAATGTCTTTGTTATTGTTATTAAATGTGTCTAACCTATAACAGCATCACCTGCATGTCTCTATGGACATAAATAGATTACATGTCATAGCGTGGGACACTCGATACCAGTAGTGTCAATGGCCAGATACTACCTTGAGAGCTTTATTCAAGCTTAGATCCTCAAAAGCACACACTTAACATTTAAGATGGGCTTTATCGAGGTAGATTTTCAAAAAACGTGCAATAAAAAGTGCTGTTTAAGGTAATTTGAGCCAATCAACTAGGAAGCACCTTTAAGTAAAACTATTGTCCTCTTTTGGCTTATTTAACCAGTGATTTGATTTTTTTGTACAGTACACGCTTTCACAATTCGATTTTTGTCAGTGTGACCCACTCCTACTACAGTCAGTGTGCTGTAAATATTATTACCTCTCACCATTGCTCATCTCTTCTGTTTCTCTTGCAGAGCGTCAGAGGGCAGAACAGTGCAGGTCCCTTATAAGGGCGATGTGGCAGACACCATACGGGACGTGATGGGAGGCCTGCGCTCCACCTGCACATATGTGGGAGCGGCCAAACTCAAGGAGCTCAGCCGAAGGACCACTTTCATCCGTGTCACACAACAGTCCAGCCAAATGTTCACCTAGTGGGCCCAGCATGCCTTATACACCAACATATTATGCATTGTAATGATATCAAAGTCTGAATGTGGAGTTAAAATAATGGTATTTTAGGGCCACATGGTCAATCTCAGGAAATTCACCATCAGAAGTTGCCTGGTCTGCTTTGCTGTAGTCCCACTTTGCAATTTTATTTAAAGTTTAACAAACATCAGGTGGTTAGTCTAAAAGGATAGAATGTTTGTGTCTTAAAATAAGTAATTACAGTGAACATAGTCATTGACAAAAAGAAAAATACCTTAAGTGTATAAACATAAAGTGACAGTGCTGCTATCTGTTCAACTGCTGGAAATATGGAACTGAATATGCAAGAAACAGTGGACTTCACTGGAAAAAATGTTGCAATAAATGCATGCAGGACCTGCTGCTAATGTCATGTGTGCTGTCGGGTGATTCATTTAAATGTATGTTGACTACTTTTTGTTTATTTGTTTAAGTGATTGTTGTAACGTAAAATTGGATGGGACGAACATAATCACATAGGCAATTTGCATTTGAAACAAATATCCAAACATAAAATTTGCAAACGTTGAGAATTTGGTTGCGTTAGGTTGAGTTCAAAGTCATACTAAATATTTCCTGCCTCATTCAGTTCATGTGTGCTGACAGCAGACTTTTTGACAGTTTTTGTTATCATGTATGTGCTCAGTAATTGCAGATTTTAAACATAGGGCACATTCAAAAGGCGTCACTCCTAAATACTGTAATCGTGTGTTAAGTGTAGGGCGTACAATTTATGAATGATGGCTGTGATTGTCCAAATAGTTTGTCTTGTAATTTAGCTGCCTTCTTTATCTTTTTTTTAAAATAAGAAAACACGCTCATTTACTCCAGATATGTCAAGGTTTCATTTTGTTTTCAAAGAGGTGCATTTGTACAGATGTCAAATACATACACCAACAGGGATTCTCCGATGCTCTAAAGCAAAGGGGCGGTGAGACACAGGGACTTGGTGGGTACAATATAGTACAAACACATTGGCTAGGAGCTGCTGTGAGCGCCCCCTGCTGGCCACCCTGTCTCTGCTCCCGTGTCGCTCAGACCAGTCCAGTGTCGCGGGTGAGCAGAAGAACAAGTCCGCAGCGCAGCCTTCGGAGCTGAGTTTTCACAACAAGGAACCCATCCACGTGAGCGCATCCACCCAGTCTGTGGCAGTGGGGGTCACAAAGGTCACAATGGCTGTCCTCCGCTGAAGTGTTTTTTCGCCTTGCAGAATAGCAGGCCCAAAGTTTAAAGTTCACTGAAGAGAGATCCGAGCCATCTCCAGCATAATACAGAGAGTATCATAATAATAATTTATAGTTATTGTCAATAATGTCATTAGTTATTCATATAAGAAATTTACATATCTTATAACCCATATCAAACAGCCCACCGTGTAAATTGATTGGGGTGACACTAAACAGTTAAGTGAGCCTCTACAAGTTCTTCTTTCTGCCTGAGTTGGTTATCCAGCGCTATGGACATTTAACAAGAAAAACAAAGAAAGAAAATAAAAATAATAATAAAAGGAATCCTGATCAAATTCTGTTCACTTTTAAAACAACAAAGTGCCAAAAGAACACATCCTTTTCGCAAAAAAAGTAAAGTACAAACATCAAGAGCACACATGCTTTTCTCGGATCAAAAAGTCACAAGCTCACACGCCACATTCATTTATTTGTCAAGTTTGTGCAAGAAGCCAATTTTATACAAGAACATTAGCAGTGTTTCCTACAGTGAGGAAGCTTGTCTATAACTCAACAATGACACATTCAACATAGTTTTCAGTCCCCTGACATTATAATGAGTGCTACAAGGAGACTAAAAACCAGATAGAAAGCTTCTGCACCAGAAAGTAATGCAAACATAGAAGGTTTGCGTGTGCACCGATATTATACTGCAAAGCCAAACTGTGCCAATTCACTCCAAATTTCAAATGTGAACCAGATATACTGTAAAGTGGCACAGCCTGATCTCCTGCTATAGGTGGAGTAAATATCCCACAAACCTGACTAAAGAAAAGGGATGCATTCCATGAGAAATTCCTAAAAAAAAGAACCAAGGAAACACCCAACAACACCTTGGCCCGCTGGACCCAAGAACGCGCCAAGTGAGATGGAGCTCAGACAGAGACACACACGGTTGCAGGGCAGGTGATGTGCAAAACGTTACAACTCAAACATCCCTCTCCATAATCACCCCCTTTTTTCCTTTTCTGTCTGTTTTTGAATGAATGTTACCCCTAGGCAGGGTATCAGTCAGAGACACCAAAGCCCGCCCTAGGATTTTTAGAAAGTGCAGAAAAATTATCAAGTCTTTTACAACTACTTACATGTGCATCTCTGTTGGTTTATTGATATACATTTTTTGTATTTTTACATATTTTTTACTTTTTTTTTTTATAAAAAGTGGTCCCCACAAGCAATGAGGTTATTTTTTTCTGTGTGCAATACCTTCAACCTTTTGAGGGTCACGGTTTTGAGCGCACAGATGATTATAGAAGAAAACACGCACTACGAATCACAACCATACACATTTAGGTTCCTGCACACACACTTAGACACAGGTAAGGGGGCTGGGAGGGCGAAAAGGGGACTGGGAGGGTAAACAGACATCACACGACGACTCCGGACAGCCATTTCAGGGATTAGACACTGGAGTCTGCTACATACACTTGGCACGGCAAGAGGAGGGGGACAAAAATGATAATATTGCACATTGTCTCGAACATTTTGGGTAAAGAGGGGTAAGGACATATCTAAAAATAAAATAACTTAAAAATCTAAAAGGTGTCTTCCCATAGACAGTTAAAATAGAGGATACAGAGGCTAAGCTACTTTTGAGAACAAATTCTGACTATATAAATGGCTAGTTTTGAATCTTAAAGGTACACAGTGTAACTTTGTGGTTGGGAGTCCGTCACCTTTTTCCTGTTTTTATGGATATGTCATTGCTCTGCCTGGAATATTCCGCAGTATGACATTAAACAGATCTACCTTTCAATTATTAAATTACAGGTGCTTTTATAGCTCAAAAATCCCTAGAAAAACAACATTCATGCTTCACTGGCCTCATTTTTCTTTTGATAATTTGTTTTTATACACTTAAGGACATTTTTGTGTGGCTAAAACAATGCTGTAGGCCTACCATTTCAATTGTCTATGTTCCTTCTCTTCCTCCAGCCGATTGCTTGTACAATTATTGAGGATGTAGGTGAGTAGTGGGGGTGGACAGTCAGTCAGGTAGCTAGCGGTTGTCTTTTGAGGGTTTCATTGATTGCTTGGCCTTTAGCAGAAGGTGCTTTCTCGAGGCTGGCTATTCGTGTGGGTACCTGAAGAAAAAAACTTAAAGATCGACGAGGTTACTACGCAGAGGCACACTTTAGCGACACACGAGGTTCAGCGGGTTGTGTGATTGTAGTTACTGCATAAATATGACTCCCTGAAATACTACTTCACTACTATTACTACTACTTCTACTTCTACTTCTGAAATTCCTGAATGATTTATGGCGCAAGCTCATACATGATTTTTCTGTGGGGAGATTTTGGTTATCTCACAAAAGGAGATTATTGTTCAATGTTTATTGCAGATGACTCGAGTGGAATGTGCCTGAATCATATGAAAATATTGCTTTGGCTAGTTCTTAAACTATTTTGAATTTGATGATAAAATGGTTGAGAAGTTTTGTTTCTAAATGGGGTGTTGTTAGTGAGGTGGGGAGACACAAAGGTGGACAACCAAGTGGACACTAATTTACTGCTCAAGGGGACAAGAAAAAGATACAAAAATGCAGTGACACAAAACCCTGTCACATTACAAAAATAAAGCAAAATTAATGACACTCATCTGTCTATAACAAATATGGGGTGCAAAACGTCCCATATCTAAAAGCAAACCTCCAACTTAAAAAATTCAACCACTCACTGCTCTGTTTTTGTTATGTCCAGCTTCATGCAGCAAACTGTTGTAAACCATATACCATACCAGATGCACTTGGCACTGAACAACATACTGTCTCTCACTATAATATCACTGACCATTATTATCAAAAAATATTTCAATATCAACCATTGAGCCTTTAAACTGATTTCTTGCACACTTAATGTTTTTTTTACTCTTCTTAGGGGAGCGACTGTGTTTTCAAATATATGGCTTTTCAGTTGCATTGCTTTGTGAATTAAACATGATATTCTGATTCTAATATGCTTTGTAAATACTGTTGCTAACCAAGGTAATTGAGAAGCCGTTCATTAGGGACCGAGCCCGAAGGGGCACGAGGTCCCTATTGTTCTCGCTCTGTTTCTCTATTATTATTATTATTATTATTATTCTTGGGACACTTTTTTTTAACACGCTTTTGGGCAATTTTGAACATGTTCCCATGCTTCAAAACGAACGAAACTTTGCACGGGCATCACATAGGGCGGCAGCTACGTCTCCAAAAAGACCCGTCCCCCGGTGACCCCCAGGAGCTTGATAGCGCCCCCTAGAGCGTTGTTTTTCGGAGCTGGCGCGTTGTCTTTCGGGGCTGGCATACCGTTTAAGATAGGCGCACGAAATTTGGTAGGGACGTGTATCTCAATAAGACGAACATACGCCTCACTGCAATGTCATGTCCACGCCCAACAGGAAGTGAGATAATTGGCCTTTTGTGTGATTTTGTGGATATTGGACATACAATGGAATTTGAAACACTTCTCCTACACCGTACCTGAGATGGGCTTAAATTTTGGTGAACATAATCGTAAGACATTGGAGATGTTAAATTGCGAAGGATTTTCAAATAGGCGATAATATGACGATACAGCGGATCAATAAATTTAGGTATATATTGAATGCGAGTTATGAATTATGAATGGGAGATATTTATTGAATTTGGAGTTCTTCCTCAGACTAAAACTTCACAGGGTAATGTAGATGAGGACTACCAAGATTTTCATGCCAAATAACTGGCAGTCTGACATAGCGCCCCCATATGACAGGCCAGTGAACTGTCAGAAAATGTACAGCAAATGAGCGTTTTAACACAAAGAGGATCGTGGGTGGCATACGATTTCAGCCAGACACACGAAAGTTGGTATGGGTGTGTATCTCACTAAGATGAACAAAATTGTAATTACAATGTCATGGCCACGCCCAACAGGAAGTGAGATAAGAAGACTTGTATTGCGATTTTGTGTGATAAGACATACAATGGATTTTAAAACACTCCTCCTACACCGTACATCAGATGGGCGTAAATTTTGGTGTACATGAGCTCAAGACATTGGAGATGTTAAATTGCGAAGGGATTTTTGATATCTTGTAAGATGACAAAATGGCAGCCTTATGAATTTTGCTACCATTTGAAAGTGCCAAATGCAATAGGAGGTGTGTCACCACTTCATTTAGCAGACACTTCTCCTACACCGTACCTCAGATGGGCTTAAATTTTGGTGAACACATTTTTTAACACGCTTTTGGGCAATTTTGAGCATGTTCCCATGCTTCAAAACGAACGAAATTTTGCACGGACATCACGTAGGGCGGCAGCTATGCCTCCAAAAAGACCCGTCCCCCGGTGACCCCCAGGAGCTTGATAGCGCCCCCTAGTGCGTTGTTTTTTGGGGCTGGCGCGTTGTCTTTCGGGGCTGGCATACCGTTTAAGATAGGCGCACGAAATTCGGTAGGGACGTGTATCTCAATAAGACGAACAAACGCCTCACTGCAATGTCATGTCCACGCCCAACAGGAAGTGAGATAATTGGCCTTTTGTGTGATTTTGTGGATATTGGACATACAATGGAATTTGAAACACTTCTCCTAGACCGTACCTCAGATGGGCTTAAATTTTGGTGAACATAATCTTAAGACATTGGAGATGTTAAATTGCGAAGGATTTTAAAATAGGCGCTAATATGACAATACGGCGGATCGATAAAGTTAGGTATTTATTGAATGTGAATTGTGAGTTATGAATGGGAGATTTTTATTAAATTTGGAGTTCTTCCTCAGACTAAAACTTCACAGGGTAATGTAGATGAGGACTACCAAGATTTTCATGCCAAATAACTGGCAGTCTGACATAGCGCCCCCATTTGACAGGCCAGTGAACTGTCAGAAAATGTACAGCAAATGAGCATTTTAACACAAAAAGGATTGTGGGTGGCATACGATTTCAGCCAGACACACGAAAGTTGGTATGGGTGTGTATCTCACTAAGATGAACAAAATTGTAATTACAATGTCATGGCCACGCCCAACAGGAACTGAGATAAGAAGACTTGTATTGCGATTTTGTGTGATATGACATAAAATGGATTTTAAAACACTCTTCCTACACCGTACATCAAATGGGCGTAAATTTTGGTGTACATGAGCTCAAGACATTGGAGATGTTAAATTGCGAAGGGATTTTTGATATCTTGTAAGATGACAAAATGGCGGCCTGATGAATTTTGCAACCATTTGAAAGTGCCAAATTCAAGTCACCACTTCATTTTGAAACACTTCTCCTACAACGTACATCAGATGGGCGTAAATTTTGGTGTACATGAGCTCAAGACATTGGAGATGTTAAATTGCAAAGGGATTTTTGATATCTTGTAAGATGACAAAATGGCGGCCTGATGAATTTTGCTACCATTTGAAAGTGCCAAATGCAATAGGTGTGTCACCACTTCATTTAGCAGACACTTCTCCTACACCGTACCTCAGATGGGCTTAAATTTTGGTGAACATAATCTTAAGACGTTGGAGATGTTAAATTGCGAAGGATTTTCAAATAGTCAGTAAAATGACGATACGGCGGATCGATAAACTTAGGTATTTATTGAATGGGAGTTATGAATGGGAGGTTTTTATTGAATTTGGAGTTCTTCCTCAGACTAAAACTTCACAGGGTAATGTAGATGAGGACTACCAAGATTTTCATGCCAAATAACTGGCAGTCTGACATAGCGCCCCCATATGACAGGCCAGTGAACTGTCAGAAATCTACCGCTAGCTGAGCCCCTAACAGGAAAAATTGTCCGATATGGCTTACCATTTTTGCCAGGCACACGAAATTCAGTATGGGTGTGCGTCTCAGTAAGACGAACAAACGCAGGTGCGAGGTCCCGACCAACGCCGCTTGCGGCTTTAATTATTATTATTATTATTATTATTCTTGGGACACTTTTTTTTAACACGCTTTTGGGCAATTTTGAACATGTTCCCATGCTTCAAAACGAACGAAACTTTGCACGGGCATCACGTAGGGCGGCAGCTACGCCTCCAAAAAGACCCGTCCCCCGGTGACCCCCAGGAGCTTGATAGCGCCCCCTAGCGCGTTGTTTTTCGGGGCTTGCGCGTTGTCTTTCGGGGCTGGCATACCGTTTAAGATAGGCGCACGAAATTTGGTAGGAACGTGTATCTCAATAAGACGAACAAACGCCTCACTGCAATGTCATGGCCACGCCCAACAGGAAGTGAGATAATTGGCCTTTTGTGTGATTTTGTGGATATTGGACATACAATGGAATTTGAAACACTTCTCCTACACCGTACCTCCGATCGGCTTAAATTTTGGTGAACATAATCTTAAGACGTTGGAGATGTTAAATTGCGAAGGATTTTCAAATAGGCGCTAATATGACAATACGGCGGATCGATAAAGTTAGGTATTTATTGAATGTGAATTATGAGTTATGAATGGGAGATTTTTATTAAATTTGGAGTTCTTCCTCAGACTAAAACTTCACAGGGTAATGTAGATGAGGACTACCAAGATTTTCATGCCAAATAACTGGCAGTCTGACATAGCGCCCCCATATGACAGGCCAGTGAACTGTCAGAAAATGTATAGCAAATGAGCATTTTAACACAAAGAGGATCGTGGGTGGCATACGATTTCACCCAGACACACGAAAGTTGGTATGGGTGTGTATCTCACTAAGATGAACAAAATTGTAATTACAATGTCATGGCCACGCCCAACAGGAAGTGAGATAAAAAGACTTGTATTGCGATTTTGCGTGATGAGACATACAATGGATTTTAAAACACTCCTCCTACACCGTACATCAGATGAGCGTAAATTTTGGTGTACATTAGCTCAAGACAATGGAGATGTTAAATTGCGAAGGGATTTTTGATGTCTTGTAAGATGACAAAATGGCAGCCTTATGAATTTTGCTACCATTTGAAAGTGCCAAATGCAATAGGAGGTGTGTCACCACTTCATTTAGCAGACAATTCTCCTACACCGTACCTCAGATGGGCTTAAATTTTGGTGAACATAATCTTAAGATGTTGGAGATGTTAAATTGCGAAGGATTTTCAAATAGTCAGTAATATGACGATACGGCGGATCGATAAACTTAGGTATTTATTGAATGGGAGTTATGAATGGGAGGTTTTTATTGAATTTGGAGTTCTTCCTCAGACTAAAACTTCACAGGGTAATGTAGATGAGGACTACCAAGATTTTCATGCCAAATAACTGGCAGTCTGACATAGCGCCCCCATATGACAGGCCAGTGAACTGTCAGAAATCTACAGCTAGCTGAGCCCCTAACAGGAAAAATTGTCCGATATGGCTTACCATTTTTGCCAGGCACACGAAATTCGGTATGGGTGTGCGTCTCAGTAAGACGAACAAACGCAGGTGCGAGGTCCCGACCAACGCCGCTTGCGGCTTTAATTCATCATTGTTACCACTATTTCCTATGACTTACATTTGAAGGCAGTATTAGACAAAACTTTTAAACTCCAACTGCATTCTGGGGGGAAAAACACCTTAGGTTACATCATCTCTTGCCCTCCAAAGAGGCTCCAAATAAAAGCTTACCTTTTATTCAAGATAAACCTCCGACTTAGTCTTGTGCAAAACCAAACCTACTAGCACATCTGATGAGGTAACTGCTACATCTTAGCAAATTAGGGTTTAGTTGGCCAATAGCACAGATGGCTCCTGTCCCAAACTGGGGTCCTACCGTAAAACAAAGTCAGATTGTTATAACATTTTTCTTACAAATTACACACACAAATCTGCTTTCTTTGTCCAATGTGTCACTGGTCTAGGCCTCCATTCAGCACAGGGTCATTAAAAAAAATACAAGTTACTACTAAACTCCATCCTCCCGACAATGTGCAAATTGCATGATTCTCTTAAGTAAAAGATTCTACATAGAAACACTGGACATTTAGAATCAAATGTTTATATTCTTTTCAAAGTACATACTCCCAGCCACACGGACAGCGCACTACAAAGAGGACGACGTCTTTTTAGCACTTGCCGTTAGCGTCCTCTGTTAGCATTGTCAGTCTGCTAGTGTCTTCGATGTTATTGTTGGATGGTGTATCTATGGTTACGTTGTGTATTGAGACGCCAACAGGCACAACTACATCATGCCACCCTTCAGTTCTAATGAGCTAAAACCTATTCTCTCAATAGGGCATCATTATAGTATTATACACTCATATCAGTTACCAAACTCTTAGATCACATTCCAGTATGAGTTTCCTCTATTCAAACATTCTTAAAGCCATCGTCACTTTGTCAATAACAGTCGACTAAATGGGATTTTTATCTTTCCAAATCCCTTTCTTTGTGATCCCTTGGCACTTCTGCTCACACATTTCCCACACATTTCACCAAAAATGAGCCTTCAATTTTTTTCCAAAGACTTTCCAAAGTGCTGTTGCTACTTTCCACCCTTGACGCACAATAAAAGGAAAAAAAAAAACTAAAAACATACAGTACTGTGTGAATAAAGACATCAATAAGGTGTGGACTGCGCGGTGACCGTGATAGGCAAGTAGTTTATGTCTTGATATCCCTTGCAGCCATGTTGATTAAAAAAAAATACATTGTAGTAACATTGGTTATGATGACAGTGGTGCATGTCATCCCAGTGTGTTGTGAGTATTCAGTTTAGGTAACTCCTAGGTTCAATCTAGAACTATAAAGACCCCTGAATTTATAGTACTGACAATCATTTTAAGAACTATTGTAAGGATAGAGTGAAAATTTTAATTTGTATTCCCAGTCTTTTGTGTGGCACACTGGTGCATACTGATGGTTGTACAAACATACACATGTTTTACCATCATGCCCATATAAATATAGAGTAGTGTCAGGAAGGGCATCTGGTGTAAATATGCCAGAAATCATAGCACACAAGGACACACATAGTTTGCAATGGAAAATCCAACTGGAAACGATGTGTTGCCACTTGGGGTGATATAACATAAATAGTTAAATTATCTTATGTTATACCAAGTTTTGAGAGTTGCCCCAGTGCACCACACACCACCAATGAACCAATACTTCCACCCACTGCTTTTTATATAGAAATCTTCTAAACAAATTGTCTTACTGCTCACTGGATGTCATTTTAGTATAGTATTCAAGACAGAAAATGTAAAAACCTAAACATGACATGGACATTATTTCCTGTAAAAGTCTCCTTGCTCCACTCCTCACTTGCCGATGTTGGACCTTCCTTCGATGCTGACTTTGACTTGGTGAGGAATGAAGTTGGGTTTGGGCAGAGAAACAGGGGGCTCCTCCTCTGACCGCTCCACTGTGCGACCCTCTGGAGCAGACCACCTCCTCTTCCTGCTACTGGACTGCCTCCTGGAACCGTCCTCGCCTTGGCCTTGTCTCTCTCCAAATGGGATTTCTACGTTTTCCACATTCCCGCTGCTTCCTCTCTGGTTAATTCCGTTCTCCTTCTGGCCTGAGCGGTGGTTTGGGGGTTTGAGAGGCAGGGTGGCGAGCTCCATAGGTTTCTTTAAAGAGCCGTTCCTCACGTTTTTTAAGGTGAGAGAGATACAGACGTCGCCCACAGATAGTTTAGTGCAAGGCAATTCCAGGAGCTGAGTTGTCCGATCGGGGCAACATGAAGACCAGCCCTGGCCAAAGACAAAGAAGGGGTACTCGGCCAGGACTTCCACATTCACCTACGAGACAGGAAAAAACTGTAATATTTCACAAACATTTACTAATTAAAGGTGCACTATATGTAACTTTTCTGGTGGAGGGTCCATCACCTGATTGTCTCCATGGATATCACTGGTCTACAAATGTTTGGACTCGATCTGCTTCCGAGGTAAAAGTGGCTAAATCTCATTTATATTGATTAGATGAACTGAAAATCAATTGATAACATCACATCAATTGATGTGCTGGTTAGCTAATGTATTCAAGATATTTAATGATATTGTTTTGCATCAAAATCACATCTGTTTATACAATAGATTTAGGCATTTTTGCTTAAAAATAATATTTATATTTTGAAAATATTTAATTTGCAAGAAATAAACAAGAAATATCTTAAGACATCAGGTGCACACAATTTCGAGGCATCTCTCTTATGTGAAATCAAAAAATATTTTATGTTAAAACTCTAGACATATTAAAATGAATGTATTGGAATGTGCAGACAGGCTTTCAGATAGAACTGGTTGCTTGTAGACACACTGTACCTTCTGATAAACTACCGTTTTTGCCTTATTTTGAATAAATTTCCTATTTTGACCCAATACTATATCTTGGAAACTATAGCCAATCAGCACTTCTGACTTAATTTTTAAAAACTTACTTTTTATAAACCAAGAAAAATTTCACTACTTTTGTTCCGGAAGCATTTTGCTTGTAGACCAGTGTATATTGTGTATATTACTATCAAGCCTTGACTATTCCACAGTATGGAAATAAACTTGGTAATCACAGTGGAGGCTAATGAAGAAGCAAGCCTGCGCAAGGTAAGAATTCATGTTTCTAAGGTATTTTTGAGCAATAAACACTCTACTTTAGAAGTTACATAGTGCACCTTTTACGTCATCCTTTCAAGCTATACAGTTTCAAAACCATAGACTGTATATATAAATGGACATAGCTAATGCGCTTGCTGCCGCGTTCCAAATAGAAGTTCTCATGCTGCTCTTTTGGCTCCTACTGACTCTGGCTCCCATTGGCTTACATTGGAATATTGTCACCCCTCTCTCTGTAACCGCTGCTCTCATTTTGGTCTTAAAGGGATAGTTCGGGTTTTTGATGTGATGTTCATATCAAAGAACCCAAACTATCCTTTTAAAATGTTCTAATTAACCCGCTCTACGTGACCCTGTTGGTTTTTTTGTGGGCTATTTCGTCCGTCAAAAATATGATCTTGTCACAGAACTTCTCACAACTTTTATATCAACAGAGGTAAATCCAAAATACTTATCTTCAATGTAATTTAAGGGTACATTATGAAACTTTTCTAATTGAGTGTTGCCATCTGCTTGCCTCCATGGAGATACTGGTTTGCTGTGAATGTTCCACAGTATGGCATTACACTCATCTATATTCATGAAGACAAGCTGGTAATGCTGGTAAGGCCAAGTTACAGGGTGAGCCAGCTCACAGATTGCGTGCTATTTAAGGTATTTTTCAGCAATAAAAACAACTGAAATTGATAAAGGAACTTCGTCTGTACTGCGGAACATTACAGACAAAGCAGCATCTCCACTGTGACAAGTAAATGGTGGACACTCCAACAGAGAAATTACACAGTGCACCTTTAACATTACATTGTCAATTACAGTATAAGGATTTTTTTTTCTGTTGCGTTAATTAGCTGTTGAAAGAGCTGGATCTTAACATATGAAAGCATAACAATGTATGCAGCAAAAGACTGTACCATGAAGTGTGTAGTGTGTGAGAACACTCAAGAACAATTCAAATCAATACTGAACAGTTTTTGAAAGCAAGTGCCAAGCATTATTTTCCCTCCTGTATTATGTAATCTTCCATTTCATTTCTCTCCTCTTTTCTCCTCTGAGGCTGACTCAAAGTTATAAGCTCTTCTCATAAAGAGTAAGTGTAGGACCACTGGGGGAGTACAAAAGAGAAGCTGAAGTCTTTGAACAGTGGTCAGCTTTTGTGGGATACGCCATCAAAGACGGGCTGGAGGCAGAGAGGCGCTGGAGATGTGTGGAGTGGGCGGACAAGATACAGCTAAGTCAGATGAGATGCATTATCAGAACTTTACATGAGACCTCAAAGATACTGCTCACAATCTGGGCATATCAGAGTGTGTGTGTGTGTATTTGTGATTCTTTAGTTTGTTTATGTAGATAATGTTAGGTCTGTTCAAATACATCTTCATAAGGAAACTTCTATATGGATACTTCAAAAGTCAATGCCTTCTGTAAATGTGGTTTTGAAAATATACATTTGAAGTCAATATGCTTTGCAGTGAGAGGAGCATCAAATTTCATAAGTTTATTAATGTACTTTTAAAAGTACAGTCCTCACCTGCGCTCGATGCTCGCCCACAGCGAACTGCACCACAGCGAGGTTGGGGGAGGTGCGGCTGCCCTCGATGCGCTCCACGGTGGAGGAGTCGATCTTGAGTTCGCTGCTGATCTCTGCGCTCTGGATGAAGTCCTCCGTCTTCAGGTCCTCAACACGCTTCAGCTCGCCGTCTGCCAGCTGGATGATGGAGCCCTTGATGAAATACGGAGGCAGCACGTGGGGCAGAGAGGTGTTAGAGGCAGAGGCGGGAGGCCCAGAAGAAGAGACCAGTCCTTGAGAGGCAGGGATGATGGGGAGATGAAGCTGTCCCTGGACCACAGCCCCAGCGGAGGTCTGGTACACGCCCGCTGGTGAGCCCAGAGGGTCTGTCTTGGCAGGGAAGGGTGCAGTCTGCGTGGACGAGGCAACCTGGGACGCATCCAGAGAAGTGACTGCCCCGCTCACAGGGATGATGACGGGCTGGGCACCAGGAATGAGCAAGTGTTGAGGGAGGCAGTGCTGAGTCCCCGCAATGTACCCAATTATGGGCTGCTGGGGGAAGGGCAGACCCAGGGACAGTGGTTCAGTGGAGCTGTGTGTGGTCTGGATAACAGTCTGAGGGGGCTTTGGACTGTCCATACTGGGAGGGGGAGGGGCTGGAAACGTAAACGTGGACGTGCTGCCGGATGATGAGGGGGGCCTGACTGGTTTGCCCGAAACAATACTACCTTTCTCCACATGTGTAGATGAATGCTTATCAGGGCTAGATCTGAAATGGTGGTCACTGTGGCTATTGGGCATAAGCATGCTAGATATTCTGAGCCCAGAAGGATCATGGGTAGTGTAGTCTGATGACAAAACACGTGAACGAGCTTCATATGAGTCCCGCAACTTGTTCCCAGACTTTGACTCAAACCGTCGCCCATGTTCCACCTCTCCATTATGAAGTTCTCGAGTTCTAGAAACCCCTTCATCTTTTCGTGGGGGCCCATCTGCATACTGCAGCAAAACTTGAGACATGCTGTGCCCCAGTGCATGCTGCGAGTGCAGGGAATGGGGTGCATGGTGGTGTGCAGAAGGAGCTGTTCGGTGATGTAAGTGGTGTGGTGCGACAGAGTCTGTGGAGGGTGGTGGCATGGATGTGCGGTTGGAGGAGCGCTCTGGTTTGGTGTGACTCGTCTCTGTGTGGGTGTGAGGGGGTCTCTCTGTGTGAGGGGGTCTCTGGGGTGGGGGTGGAGGAGGGGGGAATATCTGAGAGGGGATATAGCCCGGGTACGACGTGGTGTACGGGGAGGCGATGAACTGTAGGTTTGGAGGCAGCTGTGTGTAGTGGACTGTCCCTCCAGCAGTGCTTTGTGGAGATGTGTACAGTGTGGGGAGTGATGAAACTGGCCTGACTGAAGAAGAGGAGGGGAAAGTGTCTGTAGTGGAGGAGAGGGGCTTGTATTCCGACTGAGAGGTGTTACGGTTCACCCCTTCACTGTTACCACCCATCAGCCACGGCAGGTTCTCTGAGCGGGGAACATCCCTAGGGGGCGCCATAGTGGGGGATGAGTGCCGTTCTGATGGTATTGTGCTAGGAATCTCCCTCTTCTTTGGGGGCAAACATTCTTCTTTCCTTCGTTCCTGGTTGGACTTCATATTGATGTCAGCTCCACACAAAATCCGGGTTCAGTTCCTTTCAATAGTCTTGTCTTAATTATTCGACCTTGTGTCTGTATTAAATTTGACACCAAAGAAAGCACAGAGACTTTGATGAAGGCTGGTTGGTGAGAGGGAGAGGCTAGTCTGGGTTGTTTGTTGGTTGCTGGGTGTTCCTTAGCGATTGTTGGGTGTGGTCTGAGTGTTATGGAGGGAGAGCATCACGACGTCACACCTGCTGCTGTCGCCCTTAGCGACGGGCCGAGTGCGCCGCTCTTCATGAGGAATCATTTCCCTTCAACAGGAAGTCTGCCCACACACGGAGAAATCCTACAACACACAGACACGCCGGATGTTAGGGAAATCTAGAATGAAGAGTGGTCCAACAATTTAAATGCCCAAAACAGATTAATCTAAACCAATTAAAAGAAAAATGATGATGAAACAAGTTCAGGAATGGCTCCGGTCTATATAACAACAAAAATAACATTTGTGGTAAATATCTCTAGCTTACAACATTCTCAACATCTACACTCAACAAAAATATAAACGCAACACTTTTGTTTTTGCTCCCATTTTTCATGAGATGGACTTAAAGATCTAAAATTCATTCCAGATACACAATATTACCATTTCTCTCAAACATTGTTCACAAATCTGTCTAAATGTGTGATAGTGAGCACTTCTGCTTTGCTGAGACAATCCATCCCACCTCACAGGTGTGCCACATCAAGATGCTGATCTGACATCATGACCAGTGCACAGGTGTGCCTTAGACTGCCCACAATAAAAGGCCACCCTGAAATGTGCTTTTTTTTTTTTGCTTTATTGGGGGTCTGGGGACCCTGAACCAGTCAGTATCTGGTGTGACCACCATTTGCCTCATGCAGTGCAACACATCTTCTTCGCATAGAGTTTATCAGATTGTCAATTGTGGCCTGTGAAATGTTGGTCCACTCCTCTTCAATGGCTGTGTAAAGTTGCTGGATATTAGTGGGAGCTGGTACACGCTGTCGTATACGCCGGTCAAGCACATCCCAAACATGCTCAATGGGTGACATGTCCGGTGAGTATGCTGGCCATGCAAGAACTGGGACATTTTCAGCTTCCAAGAATTGTGTACAGATCCTTGCAACATGGGGCCGTGCATTATCTTGCTGAAACATGAGGTGATGTTCATGGATGTATGGCACAACAATGGGCCTCAGGATCTCATCATGGTATCTCTGTGCATTCAAAATGCCATCAATAAAATGCACCTGTGTTCTTCGTCCATAACAGATGCCTGCCCATACCATAGCCCCACCACCACCATGGGCCACTCGATCCACAACACTGACATCAGCAAAGCGCTCACCCGCACGACGCCACACACGCTGTCTGCCATCTGCCCTGAACAATGTAAACCGAGATTCATCCGTGAAGAGAACACCTCTCCAACATGCCAGACGCCATCGAATGTGAGCATTTGCCCACTCAAGTCTGTTACGGCGACGATCTGGAGTCAGGTTAAGACCCCCGATGAGGACGACAAGCATGCAGTTGAGCTTCCCTGAGACGGTTTCTGACAGTTTGTGCAGAAATTGTTTGGTTATGCAAACCAATTGTTTCAGCAGCTGTCCGAGTGGCTGGTCTCAGACGATCTTGGAGGTGAACCTGCTGGATGTGGAGGTCCTGGGCTGGTGTGGTTACACGTGGTTTGCGGTTGTGAGGCCGGTTGGATGTACTGCCATATTCTCTGAAACGCTTATGGTGGAGAAATTAACATTCAATGCATGAGCAACAGATCTGGTTGACATTCCTGCTGTCAGCATGCCAATTGCACGCTCCCTCAATACTTGTGACATATGTGGCATTTTGCTGTGAGACAAAACTGCACATTTCAGGGTGGCCTTTTATTGTGGGCAGTCTAAGGCACACCTGTGCACTAATCATGATGTCAGATCAGCATCTTGATGTGGCACACCTGAGAGGTGGGATGGATTATCTCAGCAAAGCAGAAGTGCTCACTATCACACATTTAGACAGATTTGTGAACAATGTTTGAGAGAAATGGTAATATTGTGTATCTGGAATGAATTTAAGATCTTTAAGTCCATCTCATGAAAAATGGGAGCAAAAACAAAAGTGTTGCGTTTATATTTTTGTTGAGTGTAGTTCTTTGCAATGGCATTCAGAAGTAACACACTCCCCTATCCCAAGGTATGTACTACAACATTTACATTGGTGAACCATCTGTTCAAGAGAATCCCTGCTGCAGAATATGGAGCATTTGGAGAGAATCCCATAAATAATGTACCAGCACAAGCTCTGCCCCAACGCTCTCCTCTGTGGTTACTCTCATAGACTTTCATTTATGCTGACAGATTCTCTTTTCCCCAAGTTTACACTCAAATACATCAAGTGGAACATCTATTTTTGAAGTTAAAGACTCCTTAGAAAGTGGGTCAAGTATTAGTTACTTCCTCACACACTATAAATGTACAGCAGAAGAGCAGAGTTAGCACAACCGAAAGGCAAAAGAATTCTGTTATTGTGAGAAATTAGAAGAAAGGTTTTATGGGTGCTGTACAATCCCATACTATATAAGCCTCTGGTTTAGATATGTGGCTTGTATGTAAATGTATGTAGATGCAAATATGTCTCTGAATGTAAGTGCATGCTTGTGTTATATGATATATGCAAACATTTAGTGTCACAGCCAGCAACGCTACTTACAGAATTTCATTTTGTAGCTATGGCCAAAAGAGACTGTGGCCTATCTGTGAAAACATCAGTTCTTACTACTTTCTATGTTTTAGGGTACAGTTATTTAACATTTTTTTCTTTGCTACATAATTCCATCTATCTTACTCCATATATTTGAAGTCTTCTGTATGCATATCAAATGTAGAAAATAGTACAGTGGTCCCTCGCTCTATCGCGGTTCACTGTTTGCAGCCTCGCAGATTTTTTTTTTTTTCTAAATTTTTTTTATAGTGTAATATTTTTTTTTATAGTATAACATTGTGTTCCAGGTCTAAACCAGGTCTAAACCAGGACTGGACCAGGTCTAGACCTGGACTAAACCGGGACTAGACCAGGTCTAAACTAGGATTAAACCACTCTTTGCTGGTTTCGTGCCGCTCTTTGCTGGTTTCGTGCGGCTGGTTTGTGGCTCGGGTGTGCTCGCTGCGGTTCGATCTTGTGCTCGCGGCCTCGCGCCGGTCACGCTGCTCTGTCACGGATTTGTACACGATGTGGGGTGCACGTGTCGCGCACTTCTCCAAGGGGTTGGTGCGCGTCGCGTCCCGGGACGTGGCAGTGCTCCTCGCGCGTCCGGCGGGGCTTCCAGAGCCATGTCTCCCCCCACGCGTCACTATTAATACATTTTGTTGAAAATCTATGAAAGTTTGAGTGTTTAAACGAGAGACAAATGTGAGAAAAGGTTAATTCCAGTCTGAGAAAAGCGTATAATGTGTGTGGTGAGGCATTTACAGCCTTAAAACATGTATAATAATTGTAAAATATAAAGTTGTCCTACTTCGCGGATTTCTCTTATTGCGGGTTATTTCTGGAACCTAACCCCCGCGATAAACGAGGGATTACTGTACACCTAACAAACACTGAATGAGAGCGTGAGTGAGTCCAAACTTTTGACTCATAGTGTAGTGGCCTGGTATTTTTGGTCTCCGTAATTCACAGAGGGTTTTCCAGTGTACTTCGTGGCAGTACCACGATAGAAATGCATCATTCAAAATACATGGCACATACAAAGAAATATAACGCAAATGCAGAGGAATACACGGCTGTCTACAAGCTGATAATAGAAGTGATAATAAACTGTAGGAGCTCTGTCAGATCCCAGACATGTCACAGAGCTGTCATATCAGAGCCTCTCCTAAAACCACTGAGGGCTCCTGCTGCCAGCGCTCACAACTTTTATCTAGAGGCACAGCCCTGACACGTCACTTTGTTATATGGAGAAATATTGTACTTGAGGTGTAAGGGGATGCAGTCAGGTGAATAATACCTTTTATAAAACGGTGAATGACAAATTATTTATGTATAATCTATTTCCTTTTATGGTCTTATTTTAGTATGGAAGCAGGAACCTTAGCAAATGTAGTGCATCATAGTTTGGCATCGCCCTCTAATTTCTGTTTAAACGCAGGAAGGTCTGGAATCAGGCACACAGTGAATCTTACAAACATAAAATGCTAATCCAATCACTGTTGTACGATGGAATATAAGTGTCACATTAAAAAAAACAAAATGTTCGGGTGTTACGAGAATAAAATGTCATAATTTTATGAGAGTCCATAGTTCAAAGAAATATTACGAGAATAAATTTGTAGTCTTTATTCTTTATTCTCTTCTCTTCTACTTTATTCTCTTTACATTAAAACTTTAATGTTGAAATGTTACCATTTTTATTCTTGCACCCGCATCATTTATTTTTTCAATGTGACACTTATCCTGTGTCATACAGTTGCTATATGTACTGTAGCGTATATCTCTCAAATATGGTAGACATTTCTCAAATATTCTGAATTTATTGAATAACAAAAACAAATAAACCAAACCAATAACAAAAAAAGTGCATAGGATTTTTTCTAAAACAAAAAATGATGTTCAAACATTTGCCATTTTGGAGGTAGCTACCATCATAACAAACAATAACCTTTCACAAAGAAAAAAGTGCATAGGATTTTTTTTTTTTTTTTAACTAATAATTTATTTATTTATTTATTAATATTAAATATTAAATGATTAAATATTAAATTATTAATGAATAAAAATCGATTTTTGGCATCAAGAATCGATGCAGTATATTGTGAAAGTTAGTATCGCGATGCATTGTCATGACGATTATTTTGCACACCCCTAGTCAATACACTTGTCAATCACTGGTGCCAGACTACTGTATGTGTCTATAAGTTTAGGAATAGTGTGTAGTCTTGACTGGTCAGGTCTTTGATAGTCAGTCAGTTCTTGATCGTTTATATGCTCTTTGGAGGGCTAAAGGGAGGCAGAACACAGGGCAATCAAGTGTTTGTAGATATAAGTGAACTGGTGAATCTAAATGCCTTTTATTAACAGAACATAACAATGAAGCCAATGCTCCAGTGTCTTAATGTAGCTTTTACTGTACACGGAGTTAATGGAATAGGCCACAAGTTCAAATTAGTTCACTGAATTATCTCTGTAAAGTATTGAAGATAGTAAAAGCTCTATGGGAATCCCACAACCCCTGACCTACATTAGCAGAAAAGAGCGTATTCCTTGCTTGACTGCCACACAGTGAGTGAAAAGCAGTGTCACCTGAATCTTGCTGAGTTTGAAATGTGTGTGATGAGGAGAGAGGGCAGATCGGATCACCTGAAATTCTACCTCTGTGCCCTCCATGTGCTTCAGTCTCTCACCACACTGCACAATGACTCACTTCTCCAAGACTAATCTCCAGAGAATGACCAGGGACAATCACGGAACGCCATTATACTACTGAGTGGCCATCATCCAAACACCCAATATGAGCTAACCTCTGTGTCATTCAGAAAGGACATACAGGAATATGATGTAATGCCAAATGCTATTCTTTCTGTTACACTTTCACAGGTTTATCCCATGCTCTTTTGGCAAATGTGGGTTAAGCGTTGTGTGAAAAGATATTTTTCCGTAATGGGTAAGTTATACAGTCTTTTCTCTGCACAAAAGGTCGGCCAAGGTCTCATAACATTCAACTACACCCATTGCACATCTGCTTATCTTGTATAACCATTAGCACTAAATGGCACACATATTTATGCCTTTTACAAAAATCTATTTACATAAAAGGAAATTTATATCAATAATTGCATTAAGTCAGACCGCAGGTTGTCAGGCAGAAGAAATTATTATTATTTGTGAGTCCTTAAGAAAAACACACTTCTAAAATTATTTAATTTAAGCATTTAGTCTTATTAAGTATATATTTTGCAAGTCAGTTTTTGCAAGAGAGTGGCTTTGAGACAGAGTTTGTAGTATTGTTAATAATAGCTTTAGTAAACAAAAAAATACAAACTTCTGGCCATTCAAGACATGTTTTGAATTGTTAATTGCTTTCACGATAAGTTTAACAAAAAAGGAACAAGAGGAGGAATGTCTGACAGGAAGCAATGAAATTTATAGGGACTGAAACAGCTTTTTATGTTCCGATACCGATGTTGATACTATGGCTTTAAAGGAAAAGTAACATTTTTTTTACAATCTGAGCCTTATTTCGGTAATAAAATAAGTTGTTTTACCCACCCATAGCACTTTGGTGTCATATGGAGCACTTCCGGAGATGTTTTAGATTTGCGATCTCCATAATGTGAGTTCTCGGGGCACATGTTTGCGGTCTCCAAATAACACAAACTTTAGCACTTTTCAAATCATAGAAGCTCGATGTCTTAGCCTACGATTTCGTTTGGTCAAAAGTGGCCTGTAATCCGAGATTTAGCCATAGTTTCGAGTACATGAGGACGCCAGTGCGCATGTGCGGACTGTGCTCTCAGCTCCCGGGGCCCAAACATGAAAAGCAAAGCTGTAAACTATGGACAAATCTTGGATTACAGGCCACTTTTGACTCAAATGAAATCGTAGACTAAGACATCCAGCTTCTATGATTTGAAAAGTGCTAAAGTTTGTGTTATTTGGAGCCCGCACGGGGCATATTACATGCTTGGGGAATATATTATATGCCCCGAGCTATGGCTAGAAGTCGCGCTAGGCTAACGCTAATCTAAAACATCTCCGGATATTCTCCATATGACACCAAAGTGCTATGGGTGAGTAAAACAACTTGTTTTATTACCGAAATAAGGCTCAAATTGTAAAAAACGTTACTTTTCCTTTAAGTATCTGCCGTTACCCAACATCAACATATACCAACAGAAAATATACATAAAACACAAACAATTATCCAAATGTGTTTTGTTGTTGTGTTATTTATCATATGAAGTAATTAGAGGACAGATTTGAATTCAGTATTACAAGGCGTTTTGGGCCAATATGATCAAATTGTCTTTATAAACCAATTTATTAACCAAAATGGGATATCGACTGGACCATTATCTCGGGACCGATATCTTGATACACCAAAATTTTCAATATCTGCACTGATATCCAATACTAGTATCGTACTGATGCATCCCTACAGTTTTTGACCCAAGTTTAAACATCCTAATAGCTGCAGATTGAAAAGAGTTTAAGTGTGGACCTGCTCATAATCATAATGTTGATCAAAGGGATATGAGCAGTGTGCTGTGTTCTCTCTCTTTAAATATAATCTGTGCTGCTGGATTACTCTCTCCCCTCTGTGTGACACTTCCTCCTGTTTGGCTCTGACTCAGGCCTGGTTTATTAGTCATCATTAGGCATGTGTTTGTGCATACAATGACTGTGGGAGTCCACGGTATGAGCATAAGCACGTAACATGGAGGGCTCCCACTAAGGAAACACAAATAAACAATTATAAAGTAACAGTATCTATGATGTTTTAAAATGCTGATTATGCTCAGGTGCCATTATAGTAGGAGTGGGCGATATAGCCTAAAATTTATATCACGGTATAATTTGAACCATAGACGGTAGACGGTATATATCACGGTATACTTTGGTATGTAACAGTATTAACTGTTCACAGTATTAACAGCTTCTTAATGGTCACCAGAGCACATGGAAAAAGCATTCAAGCAGGAAGCTGTTTTTTAAACTATTAAATAACATAAAAGTCAAGAATATTACTACAAGAAAATGTATTGTGCAAAACTGTAATTGTAAAAAACATAAAACAAGTAACTTCACTTTCAAGCAGTATAAAATTTGAACAAGGCAATGTAAATCGAAAATGAAACTGCTTTAACATTGGCGCCGGTGTCAGTGCTGATGCATACCTGCAACTCTTCGTCAAGTTCCCATGACTCGAGCGCTTCCCTGAGTCCCTGGGCAATCAACTCCCCTGTATGGTCGCCAGAGAAATACGATGTTTGCAGTACACATGTACTGTTGAAATGGGCCGTACACAGGCATTTGCCGCACAACTTCCAGTCGTCGTCAATAAAGTGGATTGTCAGGCTGATATACGGGTCCATAGTGCGACTCGACCACAAGTCCGTGGTGGTTGCATAGTGTTTTATGTCACAAAGCTCTTTTCCCACTTGATTGCGAACCTCGTCATACAGTCTGGGCACTTCCACCTGGCTAAAATATTTGCGGTTTGGTACCACGTACCGTTGATCCAGCATCTTCACCATGGCTAGTAAAAAGCCGCTTCTCTTTACGGTTTGGAAAGGCACCGTTTCGTTACACAAGAATATTGCGATGGACTTTGTTATGTCAATCCACCGCTGGCTTTTTTATCATAAGCTACGCCTTTTGAAAATGCCTGGGTGATAGACTGTTGGTGTGTAGTGCCAACTTTTTTCCTCCCACTTGAAGACTGGCTTGGCTTTTGAGTGTCACCGCGCATTCGTTGGCTTTCTTCGTACTCGATAACGTGTTTAGCTTTTAGGTGGTAGAACAGATTGCTTGTGTTGCCATGTTTTGCGATCACTGTCGCCCAGCATATTCTGCAGATTGTTTTCCAATTTCCTGTTCAGTATCCGACGCCTTGTATCCAAACCATGACCAGATTACAGAAGTTGAGCCGGTCTTTTTCACGAGCTCCTCCTCCTCCATGTGCTCACTGCTCACAGCGATTTTTCCTCCTTCCTTGTTGTGGTGACGCAATGAACTATCGCGATAGGAAGGTATAACCAAAATCTCTACCGTTGGCCAAATGTATACCGCATACCGCATACCGTTTATACCGTTTATACCGTTTATACCGCCCACCCCTACATTATAGCAAGATAAAGACAAAGCAATAGCATCCCCAAGGAGTCAAACAGATCAGAGAAAAGTTACTTAGTGCACTTTAACCACAAAAATGCATAAAATACCCCTTATCCCCTTGTTTAGAAAAGTACACTGCAAGTTTCTGTTTTTTTCATATTACAATTTTGACATACCTAGAATCTCCAATACTGACCCCTAGGCTGAAACTGAAAGATTTAACACAAGCGTCCATGCAGTTTAAATTAGCTAAAGATGTTTAAAATAATGGGTGAAGAGAAACACCACTTAAGCAGCACGACATGACTTGCACTTTCCCACCCGTCCACATCGCTGTACTCAGGGCACTTAAGAGTACAGGAGTGAGTGAGGGGTGAGGGAGGGTGCAGCAGAGACACACATGGAGTGAGAGAGAGTGCAAACATTTCAGCTGCAGAAACAATTGTGGGAAAACTAGGCCACTTTCAAATTCACGTCAGGATCCAAGCAGACACTCTCACGTCTTTATTCCGATTTGTGTAGCGAGAACTCACCACTGCAGTACAAGTAGACCACTTCTAGTTTCCTCTTGTCTTGTCTTTTCCATCCTCTGTTTACTTCCCTATAAGAAGTCTGCCCGCTAAACTCTCTGTGGAAAATCTCAGCTAACGGCTCCCATACTGTAAATCCTGATAGTAAGTAGTACCTCTATAGTACTCAGGTGATCCTACATAGTACACACACACGCCTTCAGGGAGGGAGTCCCGAATGCAGCGCTTTCGACAACGTGGATTATGCAACAGCCTGAATGCCAGCCAGTGCCCCTCCCTCTACCCTCCTCCTCCTCTCTCTCTCCCCGCGCCACGCTCAAGCCAACTTCATCAGGTATTCATTCAAAAAACACACACATGCCAGCTGGCTCCACGCCCGGGCCGCGCTTACGAGCACAGAAAGGGTAGTGTGCAGCGAGTGGGACGGGCAGGAGGGAGGGAGGAGAGAGCGGCACATGGGAAATGCTAGTACGTACTTGTGAAAATGGACAACTTTTAGCGTGTTTTAACATGAGTTTCACAAGAACGAGGTGAATGAATACTGTACAAATACAAGATTGTGAAATTGTAGTTAATCAGTTAGAATTTACATTTGCTGTTAATACAGTTACTGAAAAGCAAATTCAAACTGCACTATGCAGCTTTTGGGGGGGATGGTTGCCACCTGCTTGACTCCATGATGTCATTGCATTTTCTGGAATGTTCCACAGTATGGTATTCATGCATCCAGCAACAGACAAGCAGATGGTGTCACCAGGCACCAGGCCAAGTTACAGGTCAGATCTGAGGAGAGGCAAGCACACTCAGAGTAATTGTAAAAGTGATTATATTATTATATATTTTAGATTATGCATAGTAAGATTGTATGTTTTTCAAGGTATTTTTAGACTTAGACAAACTTTACTGATCCACAAGGGAAATTGTTTTGGGTTGAGTAGCTCACTCATCAAATATAATGTATAACAGAGGGTAAAAAGAAAAAAATAGATGGAACTGCAACCAAAGAGCAATATACCAGTGTCAGATGCGACATAATTATACACATAAAAATAATGATAATAAATGTATATGTACAAGTCAGATTTAAACAGAAGAGTAGTAATAAAGTAGAAAATACAATATCAAATAAGATGTACAATACCAGCTAAAGCAGGGGTGGGCAATTATTTTTCCCCAGGGGCCAAATGAGAAGTAGAAAATATTATGGAGGGCCAGGCCAAAAGTTTGAAGTCTACTCTGGTTATTCATTTTATTTCTACGTTGAAATCAATAAATGGCATTGTTTACAGAAGCTGGTAAGTTCTGTGTTATTATTAAGTAGGGAGAGAGTGAGGTTTTACAAAAACTGAATGTATTCAATAAAATAATTCAACACAACAGTAAACGTGAAACAACATGCTTTCTGAGTTTAAATTTCTTAACTTTCTATTAAGACACCACAATGTCTTTGTATGCCAAATAATATAATACTAATAATAATATAAGGCATGTCACATTTTTTTTTGTTCTACTGCCAAACTGTAGAAAAAAGTCAAGTTAGCATGTTTTAGTGTTTTTTTCTTGATCAGTGAGAGAAATCTAGCCTCTGTTGAGCTTTATCAAGTGCATCAAAGTCAGGTTCATGTTTGAGGTGGAGATGTGAAGCACGTCCGACAGATGATCATCAGTACAAATGCATTATGTACAATTTTGAAAGCAAGTTTTATTTTCTTAATTCCATGCAACCTTTCACGGGCCGGTCAGAGTCGGCTAGTGGGCCGCATTTTGCCCCCGGGCTTTGAAATGCCCAGGTCTGCGCTAAAGTATTAAAAACATCTTGTTTGGCTTTCTCCATTCCCCCTACGCAAGAGTCTGGGACCCGAGGTAGAAACTTAGAGTAAATAACTTGATCTTTGGTTAAAATGGCGTCCTGTATTGATTAAAAGTGCAGATCTGAGGAAGTATTCACACATTCATACGTTCACATTTTTAGCAATCAAAAACTCTACCTAACTAAAAGCAGCCTGGTAAATAAAAAGATAAATGTTTAATGTCTCAAAGTGGAACAATCCAGGTTCACAATACAAAATTATGGCCAAGCAAAATATAAACAGATAAACAAAAAGACAGTCCTGTCATTCATGTCCTTCTAGAAAATACTTTAACAGAGCCAATCACATTACCATCTTTTGACCACTAGATGTCAGGACTGTTCATCTTTCTCACAGTGCAGCTATTTCTGTTAGTTAGTGACCTAGTTAAAGCCCATTTGGATGTAAATATAGATGAGATGGGCTGCCCTGCAAGAGAGGAGCATTCACACTAACATCTCATAAAAACTCTGCCGTCTTGGTCCTTATTCCCCCTGGACTTTATGGGTCTAAACACACTCAGAGGAGACATCCTGTTAGTGTTGGGTGGACTTCCTGTCAACTTCAATTTGACCGAGTCCCACTTGAGAGTTTCATGCAGTACAGAGGCGCGTAAGAGTTTGTTTTAGGTTAAACGGATGAAGGAAAGCAGAAAGAGATATAGGAATGCGTACTCGCCGCCAGCAACATAATTTGAAATACAATTTGACAGAGATGAAAAGTAACATGATCAGTATTTTACTTACGAATACAAATTTACAATGTCCTGAATTATTGTTATAAAATGTTTCTTTTCAGTCAGTAAACGCTGTCTGCAGTATCTTTATGAGTACTCGAGTGGGTAATAGATAGTAGGGGTTTGTGTACTTTACCTCCTGTTTTATAAATAAAGTAAAAAGTAGAATAAATGCTGAAATATAAGTTATATACAAAGGGCCCATATTATGCTATTTTCTGATCTATGTTATAATGTTGTTTCCTCATCAAAAACATATCTGGAGTTGAGTACTTTTCTCAAACGGTCTGTCCCACCCTATGATGTCATGTGGTAATACAGGAAGTGCCCCACTGAATCATTTGGACACTGAATCATTTGGACACTTTGAGCCCTGGAACTGCCAACTTCTACTGAACAAAAGGTTAAAGGTAGCTGTTAACTTGAAAACTACCACTTCATGACATCACAAGGTGGAACAGAGCATTTTGAGGTTTGGAAATGTAGACAGACTAATAATAAGGGAGTACGCAAACGTGTGTGAATGAAACAAAGCACAACTCCAAGTATGTTTTTGAGGAGGTAACAACATTCTAACAATTTTGCATAATATAAGGCCTTCAATATGTTTTTACTCATACTCATGTTGTTACTTAGCTAAAAAACAATATATATATATATGACACTGTAATTTCCAAATAAGGACTCTACTTGGTCTTGGTCATTCTTGGCAAAGTCTGTCCAAAACTTAATGACTAAAGTCCACAAACAACACAGGCAGAAGCTGAGACCACGTGTTACTTTCACAGATATTCATTGTGTGATTGACCCGAGCGACCCGGCTGCACTCGGCTCTAACTGGAGCCACTCCGCATTTAATCATAACTCATTTGTGTGCGTTTGTTTACAATCAGCATCCAAGAGGAATAGGAACAGAATATGAGGCGCTGCAGAAACTAAACAAACAAAAACAATTAGCAAAATGATTAAATACTTTTAAAGGTGATTCAATGCGGCGCAAGTTTGGATCAACACCCTATAGATTTATAATTATTCTTCTTCACAATTTGCATATTGACCGCCTATGGTTTTATTATATTATTTCCTTGTGAAATTGTTTGTCACCCTCTTCCACTGCTTTCAAACTCCTCCAGATGCACAGTGTAAATATAAAATAGCTCTAAATGTTTTACCTGTTAACATAAAGGTTAAATAATTAAACAGCAAGTCAGATTGTTTAAACAAGAAGGGGCTTGTGAATATTTATGAGTGCTTGATAAAAATCGTTATCTTTTCCTGTGTCTCCTGGCCTATACAAAACAAACAAATTACTTGATTTTGAACTGATTGACTGGAATGATCTTTTATTTTTTTTAATTCAGATGCCCTTCCTCTTGTAGTGTATAGTTCAGATAAGTTAGAATTAAACAATTAACGCTGTGCGTGCGTTATGTGGTTGTGTGGAGTCGTAGAAGTGTGTTTGTCTACAGAGCACAGAGCTAGACTCAGTCGCAGCCAGTCACTAAGGAAACTGATGAAGAGCTGCTATATATACACACACACTCTCTGACATATACATATCCCACAGTGCACTGCTCTCCCTCTCTCTCTCTCTGTTGTACTCTCTGCTCGCTCGCCCACGCAGTAACCAGACGCTACAGTTATGACGACGGGAGAAGCTTCCAACTCTCCTTCTTCTGTCAGCAAAAGTAGGGGCGTTTGTTTATCACGGTGTCTCTCCATCTGTCTGTGGGGACGTGTGACTGCGACAGGTGTACAAAAACAACACTATGATGTCATCCGCTTCAAGTCACACATCCACGTTGGCAGGCGGAGTTCAAAGAGGCACAGGGGATTATAATAGGGAAAGGATTAGACATCAGAAAGCACTGGAGGGAGTTGTAACTATAGTCTGTAGCAAACCAGAAAAACAGAAAATCTATAATATGTAGCTCTATAAAATGGTTGACTTAGTGCCAATGTAAAAAAAAAAATCACCAAATATTAAATAGATCTTGGTCAAATACTAGAATGATCAGCTAAGAAAAGAGAATATTATAACATACTAAACCAGATGAAACATTAAAATAATATTGTAACTCTAGCAGCACTACAGTCTATATCCATCTTATTAATGGATTTCAGCGTCCTATTACATGTAACATTTTGAAGATTTGTTTCCAATAACAAAATATATATACGTTATTTTAAATAGTTGATCGCTATGGAAACGGTCCACATTTTTCATCATTCTGAAACCCCTGGATATCTCTGTTGTCTCCTAAAAAGTACTCATGGAGTAGTGTGCTCCTACAGCCCTGATTCACACCCCATTCATTCACAAAGGTCCTAATCCGCGAACAGTGTTAGATCGTACTCCTCTCACCCACATATGAGTGCCCTGTGTGTGTGTGTATGCCTGTGTGTGTGTATGTGTGTGTGTGTATACCTGTGTGTGTATGTGTGCCTGTGTGTGTGTGTATGCGTGAGAAGGATTAGGGAGGGACTGGAATGGATGGGCAAATCACTGCTAAGCCTCTCTATTGCTCTCTAATCCTTCAGAGTGTACACACAGACACACATGCATCAGTGCCAGCACACATATGTACAAACCCACTGTCACACTACGACATAAAGTACTTGTGTTATATCCAAAAGTCTAGTCATGCTAGAGCTGCACGATATATCATATTACAATCAAGATCGCGACTAAAATTGGTGCAATTGTCAAATCACAGAATCCTACTTTTGTAAACATAACAAATCTAATTGCAATTGCAATTAGAAATTGCATTTACATTATATCCAAAATTGTGTAGGCTTACATGTTATTTAAAAATCCCAAAAGATGAAGAGCCAGTACAAAAATCCCTTGTCTTCTATAACATATTTAATAAGCAACTATTTTTATTTTGCCTTTGAAAATTATTCATCCTCATTTGTCATTGAGCTAAACTGAGGGTGTAAGTTACACCTTTGTAGACTGCAAATTTAACACCGCCATGCAGTTTGAATATAAAGCACAGCACTTCACTTCAGTTTCTATAAGTTATAGAAAATGTATAAAGGCCATTGCATATTACCACTGTTTTATTGAAGAAGAGCTATTTTTCATCTTAAGTTTAGCTTTATCATTGTGTCATTTCAGGAGAAGAACGCAATCATAATTATTGTTCTAATTATGAATGCGTTTGTTTGTGGACTTTAAGTAGGCTCAACTAAAACTTTATTTTTTAAAGGTGCATTGAACCACAGTTATTATTCTCTGCAATAGCCTTTAAACGAACGGAGGATATTTGTAATGAATGAAGGTTTCATTGTGATTCTGAGTATTTCTCTTTAAAGTACAGTCTGACAGCAGTGGGGGACATGTCATTGTGTGGGCCACAGAGACCCCCATGGGGACGATACTGTCCACAGCCTTGGCACAGAGGAGCTGTGGGCACTGAAGGTGAGCCTGTCATATTCATACAGGCTAATTGGCTTGAATAGGCCCTGTGTGAATGAAGGGCAGACAGGAGAGATGGCACAGCAGGCATCCTTGTTGTCTGAACAATGCCTTCCACGTTTTACAAAAATGTCAGACACCAGTTTTGAGCACACAGACCCTCCTCTCACGTACGTACACACACACACACATACACACTCATTAGCCCTTTAAAGGCTTTGCAGAGCACGCTCCAAACAAACGCAGAGCACTCAAGGCTCACACAGGAGTCCACACGCCACGCAGCAGTGAGCCCGGCCCGTTGACAATAGACCATGATAGAGCCGCCCACTGTATGTATGCATGTTCATTCATTCTCCAGCACATACAGATTGTAATGACAGGAAAATCATCACAGCCAATTTGTGTCATTGAACAGTTTAGCCATTGTCAGGAGGGTGCAGGGTTTCACGTGGTGGTTGTCAGGTAGCTATCTATAAGAAAGACTGTTACCAAATAAATAGGTTTGTTTTATTTGAAAGTTTACCTATACATTATACTGACAGTAATGCAAGTTTATATTTTGAAAGCTACATCATGTTTGAAAATGCAGTTGCATTGTTATTTTGGTGGAGAATTTGGTTTATAATCTGGATGATGATCGTATCTTGAATGACCTTGAACTTCAGAACTAAATTAAAGTCTATTTTAAAGGTGTAACTTTTGTAACTTTTGTGAAAGAGGCTCTAGACCTGCTTTTCTTCATGGAGATGTTATTACTTTGTCTACAATATTCCAGTATGGTGTTTAACTTATCTATCTCCAAGTTCCAGTAGAGATCTTCTAGTGGTAGTTTTCAAAGCATTTTTAATTTACTATTTTTTCAAATAAAACACCTGCAATTTAACAGATATAAAGTAGATCAGTTTAATACCATACTCTGGAACATTCCAACAAAGCAATAAGATCCAAGAGAAAAGATTAATGTACAGTAAAAAACTCTTTGCTCCTGTAGGCCACATCTCTCCTATCTCTCGGCCTTGACTCTGCTGCCTGTTACTGCAGAGCTCCACTTCACTCAGGGGCTGTAACATTGAATTACAGGGACCAACCCTTCAGACTGACCATGATATGTGAGGGACATTACAACAGTGGACACATGCCGACCCACTTGTTTGTGTCACTTCTCAAAAACATGTTCTGTCAAGATCAGTATTGCAGACACTATTAATGTTCCCAAATGCAAAGCCATGGTGAAACAAGCTTCCAGCATGAATTTTTCATATAAGGAAGCATCAACAACTGTACAACTGCATATTTTCCCTCACAGTAGAATGCACTCTTATTTGTGCTGATTTACTGACAAGGTAATGGTGTGTACAATATAGTTTCTAAACTTTTTTGTTAGTGCAAGGTAAAAGCTGATAAAAGGAGAAGTTCAATTTGTCAACTGGACAAAGTTTGTTTGGTTGAAAACGTTTCGCCGCTCATCCGAGAGGCTTCGTCAGCTCTGGCCAACCTTTCTACCTGGACAACTGAGGGACATTTCACGCAAGGTAAAAGCTATAAACACAGGCCTACTAATACTTACTACTGCTGCAGCTGCTACCACTACTGCTTTTCTATATTAGTTGGATGCAATATTTGCTAAATGCATGCTTTTAAAAGTTGATTGTTTGAATCCCGCTCTAGACATCAACATCATTGGTAGAGAGGTCAGATACACTGACCCACAGGTCCCACAGATGAAAACCATTGTTGTGTCCTTGGGCAAGACACTTAACCCACCTCCCCCTTATTTGTCTGTGTACACTGGTGTATGAATGTGTATGTGAATGAGTTGAGTGGTTCCTTGACATAAAACACTTTGAGTGCCTTAAAGATAACTAAACTAAACTAATTATATATATATATATATATATATATATATATATATATATATATATATATATATATATATATATATATATATATATGTGTGTGTGTGTATCAAACTACATATAAAAATGTGACCATGACCATTCAACATAAATTACCATTAAATTGCAAATTAATTTTCAAACCCATATAGCCAGAACGTTTTAGGCAAAAAGTATGCAGTATTAGTAATAAACAAAAGTAACAGTATTGACATGTGGAGGAATAGATACATGCTAGTGCCTGTGAGTAGATGTAGATCCACAAGGGAAATTATTTGGACACATTAGCTCACACAACAATAAAAACAAAGAGCAAAAATAGAAATGGTAATAATAAATTCAAAATAAGTAGCAAAAATAGTAAGAGACTGGTGTCAAATAAGGCATAATTATATATTTTTTTTAAGTCTTGAATGAGTTAAAGCAGCATAGTATTGCATGTAGAATTGTAGATGAAGTTTAAATGTCTTTTGAGTGCCCACAGAGTGAATCCAGTCAATTCAAACTGAGTCTTGAATTGACGACGAGACAAGTTTTTGTGTATGTGTAGTGTTTTTCAAGAGGACAGCATAATGGAATGCCTGGGTCTAACACTTGCCAAGAGCACTTTTCCCATACGCCAGGGAGCCAAGACTTCCCCAACCCGCCAAGAATAGCAGCGGCACTCTTCTCTCTCCTTCTCACCCACACATCCACCAGCATCACACTTTAAACTTGACAGCAGAGAGGGCTTGTGTGAGGAGCAGGGGGGCAGCTATTTTACAATTCATACAAAAACTCGAGCATAACTGGTCATCTCACAGGGCTATATTTAAAAGACAAATATACACCGCCACGGGGCACTCCCTTATTCCCCTTACAAGAATCCAAATGTCAGATAACAGAAAACAGGCTACTTCATGGCCCTGTCCCAACATCATCTGTCTCTACAGACAAGAGAGCTCGTACAGGGTCAGAACACAATTCACAGTGATAAACGCAAAGTATTTCTTTCACTATCATTTCGGTTAGATTAATGCTAACAGTTTAAAAACAGGTCTGTTTTTTTAGGAAATAGAGCAAAATTTGCTATTCAGATGAATAAAAAGTTTAAAACTATATGTTGGGCTAATCATGGTTTATCTTTTGCCATATTGCCCAGCCCTTTACACTACATTGAAGTTGTACAACCATAGACTGTATAACTGGACATAGCTAACCTGCTAGCCGTTGCGTTCCAAATAGGAAGTGAACATGAGGGCGCTTCCGGCTCCATTGATTTTACAATAAAAAATGATCACCCCTCTCTCTGGAACAGATGCAGTTAGAATTGTCATTTTGGTCTTAAAAAGTTCACATTAATCTGCTCTACATGATCTTTGTGTTTTTAATTTGATATTTTATCCATAAATAAATTCCTATTCTTAGTATGGAACTGGGCCCTAATAAGCTCCTACAACTGCTAGCCTAGTGAGCTTCATTTGACTGGAACCGAACGTCACACTCCCTTAGTCTACTTCTTTATACAGTCAATGTGTACAACAAAATTCCTGGGTCACTGCTACAATAGCTGCATTCACACTTACTTGGACTAAACTGGTTAATATACTTGCACTAGACCAGGACTAAAACAAGACTAAACCAGAACGGGACCAAACCAAGTCTCCATCACGACTAGGCCACGATCAGACCAGGACACTCACAGGGTAAACATAAAATGCTCAACTTTGATAATACAATTAAACTGGCCAATCTAAGGTTATTATTCAAGATTATCAATAATGTGGCACCACCACCACTGAAAAGGTTTATCTATTGAACATCTGATCAGATGGTCAGAACAACCAGGTCAAAGGTCAATGGCCAATGTGTAATACCAAAACAGAAAACATTATTAGGACAATCTGCATTTTCATTTAAAACAATCTCAGAATGGAACAAACTTCCAACTGAGCTAAAATTATGCAAATGCTTAAAAAAATTTAGCCAGAAAATTAAACAACAATTTCTAAGAGTGCAGACGTGTCAGCATTAAAGACTAGACATGAGAAGGGGGTACAGGTATCCGGAAAAGAGTTTTAATTATGTTTTACTAATTGATGAAATGTATCACCGCCACAGTAAATATTATGAACTGCACTGTTTTTATGCTTTATGTTCATTGTTTGTGATGTTGTTTGTCTCAGGGACTGCAGATGGAAATTAGCTCCGAGAGCTAAAGTCTGGTAGCATCTTTTCATTTTTTGTGATTAATGCTCCTGTACATTGTCCCTGTCAAATTAATCAAATAAACTAAACTAAACATGCATCCACCATGTTCCACTTCCTGCTACGATTGACAACTCATAGTATTGAATTTTTGAATCATATATTAGCTTAACATTATTAGCTACATTGTACATTGCACTAAACTGTCTCAGTAGCTTTTGTCTTGCGTTTGTTTACTACAAAACATATTATCTTCCAATATACACGGTATTGATGTGCGCACAATGCAACCGTACAAACTTTTTAATGATCCTATGATGAGACATTAGCAGCATGTGTGGGCTGATCACTACTGCACCGAGACACAACCTGCCAATTAGCATCCTGACAGTCTCTGAGCTGACTCCACAAAGAATATCCGCCATTATCATTCAGTATAGCTATTGCTTATGGTACACAATGTGCAAAGGATGCCCGAAGGAAAACTACACCTCCAAAGCAATCATGCAGAGAGCTTGAAAAAAGTTAAGTGTGAATTTTTATTGATTTGCAATGAGTCACAAACATGCCGTAGAGTGAAAGGAGAGACTATCCATCAAATCCACAGGAGCTAGAGTTCGCCTAGTTCAATGTTGCGCTTGCTTTGCTGAAATGCACTCTGTGTAAAGCAATCGCCCACAACACAAAGAGGTGCTGTTTTGACCCCTGCGATTTAATATCCCCAAGAGACGGCTGAAAGAATAAATGTTTTTCCTTCAGGGGATCAATATTACTACAAAACCCGGTGGAAAATCAAAGAGGCAGCAGCTACGTCACTTCAGATAACAGAAAATGAATAGAACATCTAGTACAAGTTGTCAAAATAGTTATTTATAGAGCGTTTATTCACACTTCCAGTACTGCCAGTGCGGTTCCCATTCTCACAGGAAGACCGCAACTAACATGTAGTTAAAGGTGTCGAGCAATGTGGAACATCAAGGAATTTTCCCAATTATAATAATTATACATGAATTTCCCTTACCTGGCCAGCCAAATGATATCTTTCTGTATTTGCTATACAGCACGATACCATTTGGACACCCTCGCTCCACCCTCGCTCCCCCGGTTAACAACGGACTCTGCGATTCTGATTCGTTCAAAGATGGTGACGTCAATGCACCCGCCTTTGCCCGTAACGTCCCTTCCATTCAGCTGTAAAATTGGTCTTAAATGACCTAAAACACATCAATTCCTTAAAACCACAGCAGCTGACAGCTCTAGAGGCCTTTCTTTTCAAAAAATATGTTTTTGCATTGCTTCCTACCGGCTTGGTTCACGTCGCTGTCCGTTAACTGTTCTCTGATTGGTTCACTTAGCTGTCTGTCTAAGCGCAACGGCAGCGCATTCTGGACCAAGCGTTACCAGACTCGCCGCTGGTACAGCGATGAGTCATGGATTCTTCCAGGCAAGAGTTTCCCAGGACTGACAAGCTCAATGACAAACAAGACTTGAATGCAGAAATAATATTGTCAAGTAGAACATATTCACTAACTAATAACTAAACATATTGCTTTTGCTTTATAGATAGTATAATGGTGTGGTAATTATCAGTAATGATTAATAACAAGGCTACGCCCAAGATTTAATCAAAGAAACAACAATATAGACGTCTAACTTATTCCTCACATTGTTAATTCTTTCTTAAATTGTTGACCATGATGAGTTTGTAAGCATTTTCACAACTTTCACAGACCAAAGCAGAGATTTGTCCTCACCTCTAACAACTATTAGCCTGCTAACAGCACACAAGAGTACTTTAACTTCCTGGTTCACAGATAATAAAGCAGCATTTTATAATTAGATGCAGACAGCACACAGTGGTCATAATGTTCTGGGTGATGCACTGAAGATACAGTAACATGCTTTGTTCTAGCCATAGGAGTCCTTTCTTCTCACCTCATTTACCAGCTCCCCCGGTTGGCCCTGGTCTGTCAGCAGGAGGTGTAGCCCATGGAGGGGTCCGGAGTTTCCCAGAATGCCTTGCAGTGATGACTCAGGAACTCCTTGCTGAAAGAAAACAAGTTAAATTTACACTTTAACACTGTGTAACTTTTTCCAGAAATTAAGATTAAACATGCTGTATTTTCCAATGGCAGTATTCCATGAAAAAAGTGAAAGAACTATTGTTTTAAAAGTTATGCTTACTGCCGGCATGGTTATTCACTGAAACAGTTATATTAAGACTTTTGAGGAAAGAAGCCACAAAGAAAACGGCATTGTAATCCAAACATGCCTATTTTCTGATCTGGGTTATAACATTGTTTCCTCATCGCAAACATACCTGGAGTTGTGTTTTGTTTCATTTGTACATGTTTAACACACAAACCTGCAAATTTAGGCCGAGTTCTTCTCTAAAACTGAAAACACTGTTCCACCTTGTGATGTCATGCGGTAATGCAGGAAATGCTCCATACACCTTCACTAGAATCATCAGACCTGAAATTGCTCATCTCTACTGAACAAAAGGTAAAAGGTAGCTGTTAACCTGAAAAACATTGCTTCATGACATCAGAAGGTGGAACGGAGCATTTTGAGCTTTGAAGATGTAGATAAACTAATCATAAATGATAGCTCAGACATGTGTGAATGAAACAAAACACAACTCTAGGTATGGTTTTGCGAGGAGGTACAAATATTAATATTATAACAATATTATAACAATTTTGGGTAATATAGGAACTTTAAGGACAAGTTAATAAGGTAAAAGTGGATTATCTATGATGTAACCTTGTATTCCAATATATGGCTGTATTACGCAGAATTATTTCCATAACAAATGAAAAATTGAATCTTTTTTTTTTGCGGACAAGACATTTTTTTGCAGTTCACATTCAAACAAGTCTTCTAAATACTGCATGGAATAGATCAATGCCGAGATAATACAGATACAGACATTTGCAGCAGTGCAGTGGCAGAGGAGCCTATGAGTGAAAATCCTGGTAAGTTATGTAATGTTGGTTAAAAATTAATAGGGATATGGTGTAACTCAGAATAGCGTCAGTGATTTATACGTGACCTAATCTGACTCCGATATATTAAACATTACACATTATATCTCACCTTGGAATAGGAACTCTAAAAATGCATTGGGCGTGTTATGGTGTCGTATAACTAGGGTAATAAAAGGGATGCTTGGAACAGCCACCACAGGGCTGTAGTAAATTAAAGAAAGCAAATGAAAGACATTTCCTGCTGACTGATTACTTAACTAAAAAGGGAGGCTGGCAATACTCTCAAAACAATTAAATATTTCTACAAACTGCCCATGTATCTGACCAAGACAGCAACTATACAGACGTTCAAAATCAACTATTTATACAGAAAAATATAGAATAAATCTGTTCACTATTATCTATTCACCTCCAAATCTTATACTAACACTTCACATAATATGCTGTTACTGCTGTTGACATAAATCCTTAAAATCAAAATAAAATAATTTGTCAATTAATATAAATTTTGGTCACCCCGATAGAAACATATAAAATTTACAGTATATGGGAAGCACTGTAGTTGTACGTCACACCACACTAAATAATGTTTGGGAATGGGAGGGACACAGAGCTAAATTGGGCCAAAGGAAAGATGAGAAAAGGGAAAAGGATGAAGAGGCAGATGGCAGGAAAAAGGCAGCCAACGAGGCACCGCAGGGGGCACCAATACTGAGATAAGGAGGGAGCAAGCAGGAGGACAGAAGAACACTCTAGGCCTGTTACAATAAATACTACAGTATATCAACTTATCGTTCAATACATATAGATGGACTTTTTCTTTGTATTAGTGGGAAAATTGCAGTTCTTTTTCTGTGCTACAATGAGATTTGAGCTGTAGGAGGCTGAATTATGAAATTCATTATAGATACAAACTAACTACTGAAGTGTTGTGTTGTGTTATTTATTTATTGCAGTTCGTTTTCAACAATTTTGTATATTTAGAATAGTTTTGGGGGGATATTTTATGGTTTGTTTTCAGTATTATTTATTGTCTATATTTTCAGCAATATATCACGTTTTCAAATGTGTTATTGTGACAGGCCTAGAGTACTTATTACTAAAAGCGGAAGAAGATGGATGGATGGATACTCAAGTATATAATGTGTTTATTTACAGACGAGACAAATATATTCCACAACAAGTACACAAAACTGCAACGGTAATAACTACTGGAGATAGAGAATAAAGAATCAAACTATGAGAACCTGCACTTTAGATCTCAACATACAGTACAATTATTAAAGGGATATTTCAGGATTTTTTACATGGGGGCTCATTTGCTGCAGAGATGTGGAGACACTTTTTAGCGAATTTCATGCAGTCCTTCCAGCTGCAGAGTTGTCAGATGCTAGGCTAGCGCAAGTCAATGGTAAATGGTAGCCGGATTTAAATCAGGGTTACCCACTCCGCAAGGTGATATCACTCCGCCCATGCCTAGCTAGATCGGGAAAAAAACGCGCTGTTGCATAAGGACATAAATCCTTTAAAGTACAAGGTTGATTATATTTCTAAAATTGTTCCATCAACACAGACATTTACATCGACAGTCTGGCGTTATAGTTGACTTGTTTTGGGTGCACTATGGAGCGCAAGTCAATTTACCATTGACTTGCGCTAGCCTAGCAACTGAAACCTCTGCAGCTAGAAGGACTGCATGAAATTCGCTAAAAAGTGTCTCCACATCTCTGCAGCACTCTGGTTAACTCGGAAACGAGCCCTCATGTCAAAAATCCTGGAATATCCCTTTAACTCATTGACTGCCGGAGACATTGATTGACATCATGTCGAATCCAAACGTTGAGTGCCGTGATGTCGATAGAGGTCAAAGACGTTTTTCAGCGGGGGTTGCTAGGATACGACCTGGAGCAACTTTGAACGTGTAATTCACATCTCCCAACCTGTAGGTAGCGATCTTATCTGCCAATCGGAGACGCAGAAGAGAGGAAGAGAGTAGTGTGTGTAGTGTGTATTGGCGAGAGGAGCAAGATGGTGAGGCGAGGGAACCCGGAAAAGCAGAAAACTCTTGATCAGCGCCTCCGGAGCGGTCTGATCGGTCTTGGGACCCAGGATCCCGGATCAGAGGATCGCAGAGACACGCCGGATCAAGCAGCGAGGTCAGAGCAGAGATCTGCTCTGCCTGAGGCAGACGGCGTGTCGTGCTCGCGCTGCGCGAAGGAAGGGACTCAGATCAGAATTACGACAGCGCCAAAGAAGACATTTACTGACTTGGAGCAGTAGGTCCTCGTCTCCAGAGAGGCATGAGATGAGAAGAATTAAGTTTACATGATGCTGCTGTGTGGTAATTGTCCATCCATCCATCCATTTTCTTCCGCTTATCCGGGGCCGGGTCGCGGGGGCAACAGTCTAAGCAGGGACTCCCAGACTTCCTTCACCCCAGACACTTCCTCCAGCTCCTCCGGGGGCACCTCAAGGCGTTCCCAGGCCAGCCGGGAGACACAGTCCCTCCAGCGGGTCCTGGGTCTTCCCCGGGGCCTCCTTCCGTATCTCGGGGTCTTGTTCACGAGTGAGGGGAGGATGGAGCGTGAGATTGACAGGCGGATCGGTGCAGCAGATCGGTGTGGTAATTGTAATGAATGAAATTATGTGTGTGTACGTGCGTGCGTGTGTGTGTGTGTGTGGGTATAGCTGTGTGTATGTAAAAGTTTATGCATGGGCTTGTGTGTATGTACATATATGTATGTGTGTGTATGTGTGTGTGTGTGTGTATTAGTTTTTATTATAGGTGTGTACTCTGAGCCTCAATTTTGAAGTGACAAACAGTGATGCCAGTAACGCGTTTTTACAGTAGTCGGACTACTTTTTTCAGTAACGAGTAGTGTAACGCAACTACTATTTCAAAACCAGTAGTCAGATTACTTATCTAATACACTGTGCGTTATTATATCTGCATTTCGGGGGAACGTAGGTTACATTTATTTATTCTTATTTTTTGGCTACGTTTCTTACGAGGTTACGTCATCTCGGCTCTGCTGCGCCAAAGTCAGATCAGCTTCCAAACATGTATGATGCAGTGTAATTATGCACCGATCACGCTCCCGCCAATCATGATTAGCTCTGTTGTGTTTGCGCCTGTTCGCCTATCAGCTGTGATTTACGCGGAATTTCCAAGAGAAGAAGAGTCCTTAACTTGCTACGTTATTGCTACATAAGAAGGAACTCTCGCCTCGGGACACGGGATAAATTCGAGATTATATCCTTTTCTCCGGAGCACCTGAAAGACCACGGATATACCCGACGCGCGCTTACACGTCTATACGCAAACCATCTGGAGTGACCGCGTTCATATGGGTGAGTCATATTATCAGATTATTTCTGCATCTATTTCGGCACTAAACCAAGACTAAACCAGGTCTTTAAACCAGGTCTTTAAACTAGGTCTAAACCAGGACTAAACCGGGTCTAAACCAGGATTAAACTGGGACTAAACCAGGACTAAACCAAGACTAAACCAGCTCTAAACCAAGACTAAACCAGCTCTAAACCAAGACTAAGCCAAGACTAAACCAGGCCTAAACCAGGACTAAACCAGGTCTAAACCAGGACTAAGCCAAGACTAAACCAGATCTAAACCAGGACTAAACCGGGACTTAACCAGGTCTAAACCAGGACTAAGCCAAGACTAAACCAGATCTAAACCGGGTGTAAACCAGGACTAAACCAGGACTAAACCAAAACTAAACCAGGTCTAAACCAAGACTAAGCCAGGACTAAAACGGGTCTAAACCAGGTCTAAACCAGGACTAAGACAGGACTAAACCGGGACTAAACCAGGACTAAACCAGGACTAAACCAGGACTAAACCAGGACTAAGGTGTGTGTGTGTGATAACATATATCCTGTGTATTATTGAATTATTGAACGATTATATGGACTTTTGGTTATAAAAGCATTCCCATTTTAACAAAGTATGTTCTAATAAGCCTCTGCTGAAAGTAACTAAAAGTAATCTAACTTAGTTACTTTTAAAAGCAAGTAGTCAGTAACGTAACTAAGTTACTTTTTTAAAAAGTAGTCAGTAGTCAGATTACTTTTTCAAAGTAACTATGGCAACACTGGTGACAAAGTTCTATTTTATATGAAAAGATATTATATCCGGTAAACATCTCTTGGCACTATTGATTTGAAGGAATTTTCAATTCACAGAGCCTTATATTCTTATATTTGTAAATAAAAAATGTACTTTGTCATCAAAAATCTCTTTCTCTGTTGTTTTAGATGTTTGAGGTGTCACTAAATCAATAAGTATTGATGTCAAAATTACCGATCTGCTCGAAATCCTTCTTTGCAGAAAGCACAAAACGCTTGTTTTCTCCACTTTGTGGTAAAAAAAAAACAGTGTTTTTGCTGAAACTACCCTATGTTCTACTATCAATTACTTGAGAACCGAAAAGGTTAGAGGCATAATTTTTTTCCAGGTGAAATAAGAGAGTCTACACTTTATTTTGATGTGTGCCATGTTTATATAGTCAAAGAACTCAGTATTCTGTGAGTCTTGTAAATCAGTGAAAATGCAGTAAAACCTCTGGCAGTCTGGGGTTGGAATTCTGAAAACAGACAAACATTCGGACATAATTGCCAAAAGTCTAGTGTGATAAATAGGCACCTTTTGATTATAGATTTATATGATCTTTTCTGCCAAAGCGTTTTACATCAAGGAACTACTCACCCATTCGGACACACATTCATACATCAGTGTATGCAGAGGTGGGTTAAATGTCTTGCCCAAGGACAAAATGACAGTATTTATCTGTGGAAGCTGGAATCACACTGCCAAACTCTAGGTCAGTGGACTGAGAATGGGATTCAAACTGCCAACCTTTGGATAATTGCACAAACACTGTACCAACTGAGCTACTGTCTGTAGTATTAGTAGCAGCTATAGTATCAGCAATATCACATTCAGGAGTAGTAAAATCAAGTAGTTCTAGTACCTAGCAGGAATATACCTAATAACAGATGTGTATCATGTTAAATTATGCATATTCCATGGGCTTTATACTGAGTGTTCTTGTTCACATCTTATCATCTTTTTATTATTTATGGTTTTTGTCTTGCGCTTTTAAGTCTGGACTAACAGACAATACAATGCAAAACATTTGGCAGGAGCCTTTGAAATATGGGGACCTCACAGTGCGCTTGTGACTCTACAAATACAGACACTGTGTCGCAATCCATCATGTCCAATCAGAGCAGCGGTAGTGGGCTAAAGCAGTCAGGAACAGTCCCAACTAACCACATTAGGGGGAGTTGAGTGAATTTAAAAAGCAGCGGAGTGGACAGCTTACAGAAAGGCTAAACCAACAAACAGAAAACAGTGTCTAAGGCTGATAGAAAACAGGGGTTTCTCTGCAGAGTTGTCAAAAATCAATACCCGGGTACTAATGGATACAAAAAACACTACTGTAGTTAGATATTCATTTGAGCCGATGTTGTTACTGAAAGAAATGGCATTAATTTGACAAAGTTTGAACTTTTCTCATGTATTTGATCTATATCAGAATTTGTATGAAAACAATTAATAATATTAAAGCATAGTTTTATTCTATGTTGAAAAGGAGTTGTATCATAAGAAAAAAATGAGTATTTTTAAATCATTGTGGTATCAAAATTGGTATGGAAAATCAAGTCTTTTGCCATCAGAATTGAGTGTGAAATTTTAATCAACAACACTACACTGCTCTATATTGGTTGTTACCAAAACATAATTTCTGATCAACACTGATACAAAAACAGTGCTGTTCTGAAAACGGTTCCAGAACATACCAAAAATAGAAGTAGAAATGTGTCCTTCCTTGGGTTACTCCTTTTTAAGAATTACTGTAGTCATGATGTAGTATTTTAGACCTGGTATTACTTTACATCTGGTTTAGGCCTGTCATAGACAAGATTTAGATCTGGTAGTACTCAGAAGGCAAATTATTCTCTGTGGTTGTATTTATTGGATTTCAGTTTCAGAGGATGAGAGGACTTCAGAGCATGTCTTACTTTCGAGATCATAGGGAGCGCTGGCGTGCAGCTGTGTTCATGACTAAGCACTGGCACAGTTACAGCAGTTACAGTGTGTCTAAACCCTCACTTCATCAGAGTCTGCATTCTTTCCCTTCTGTCTCCCGCAAGTGTGACCACATTCATTCATTTATCAAGAAAATATGAGGTAGAGCATGAGCTAAACACGCTATGTGCAGAACAGTCAGATGCAACAAGATTTCAAAATAAAACAGGTGATCCAGGTTGCCTCTCCACAAATATGACCAGTAAGTACGACCATATGGTGTCACCGGCTTGTCTCCATGAATATAGGTTTAAATGTGATACCGTGGAACAGTCCAGGCAAAGTAATAGCACTGAGACAAGCTGAGACGAGAAAAAATTACAGTGCACTTTTAAAGGGCCCATATTACGTTATTTTTTTTTTTTTTTATCACTTTTAACATAGATTCCTAATCACAAACATGCCTGGAGATGTGTTCTGTTTCATTCACACACACACCCTGGATATTTACAGGTTGAGTTCTTCTCTCAAACAGAAAACACTATGTCCCACCTTGTGGTAACACAGGAAGTCCAAACACCTTAAAGGTACAGTGTGTAGGATTCGTGGCGCATAGGTGGACAGTAGCTATTCCACTTCCTCTTTTGGCTACGGCAGACCTCGAGGGTCACCCGGGCGCGCCGTAAGGCAGACAGCTCGCGTAGCCACGCGCACCCGGCGCTGTGCGAGCTCTCGCTGACAACTACGGTATAAATAAAACGCATGAAAAACGCATGAAAACACACATTCCTGATCGTGTAGCATGACACTCTACACATCAAATTAAACCTTACAGTCTCCTCTTTTTGACTATGCAATTCATTTCCCTGCACAACAATCACTCCCCGAGCACATGGGGCTTTTATACAGAAAAGCACAAAACGAGGTTTGTTACTTAGCTTACCTTTGAAGGCTCTGGACAGGTCAAACTCAGTATTTCACCATAAACTTGGTCACAATCTGTCCGTAAGGATCCAGCGAATAAAATCCAGTAAAACAATTTAGTCCAAAACACGTGTTATTACGACGTGTGATACAGCAGCCTGTCTTGTTTACCAAAAAACCACGAGGCTCCCCCCTCCCCTTCCCTTTCTCTCCTTCTCTCCTTCGCTCCCACATGCAGCGCGGCTGAGCAGGCGCTAGCAGGAGCCTAGGCAAAGGATGAGCCCAAATGTCCTTCTGCAGCTCTCGTATTCAAAATGGCTGCCTCTATATGGGGAAGATCCCCCTTTTATGTGACTATATCTAAGTCCAAAAGAATACTTTGATTTCATGATGGAAAAGGCTTGGAAAACACTGTATTTTTGAATGGGTATCTTCAATTTATGTAATTAATGGGTAAAAATCTTACACACTGTCCCTTTAACGAGAATCATTGATTTGAAGGATGATTTCAGCCCTGGAATTGCTAATCTTTACTTAACAAAATTAAAAATGGAGCTGTTAGCATGAAAACTGTCGCTACATGACATCACAAGGTGGAATGGAGCATTTTGAGCTTAGGAGATGTAGACAGAATAATAAAGAGTTAGTGAAAACTCTTTACTAAACATGTGTGAATGAAACAAAACACAACTCCAGGTATGTTTTTGATGGGGTAATAACATTATAATATAGTTCTTAAAGAGTTTTGCGTAATATAGGATCTTTAAATATAAGAAGTGTATTTCCCCTGTAAAGTCTTATCATTAATCACAAAGCACATGCCAGAGGGGCTGACGTCGTGTCTACAGCTGTGGGATCTGAAGTATGTACAGTACAGGGCTCACCCAAGAGCTTCACAGTAAAATCAGGGAAATGCTTCTGACCACAGCCTATTTTTCATTCAGACACAAACACAGCAGCCACGCCATGAGAGACAAAAGACAAGCTGACCCTTTGAACAGTAGACGGTGACGAGGAGAGGAATATTACCTTGAGTGCACTGATGTCCAGCCACTGTTCACTTTCCAGATACTTTTTAATTAATGATGCAGTCCACTGTATTGACCATTACAGTACATCTTATAAAATCTGACCTACTTCTCTATTTTGTAGGTCTGCAACAAATTATTTTTCTAATTAATCTAACAATAATGATTTTTTTAACTGATTAATCAATTACTCATTCAATCACAAAATTCCATTGTTTTTTATAAACCCAGTGATGCCTCTTGTATAGTCCAATAATAATTTATTAGCTACAACTATATGTTGTTACAATACAAGACAGTGTTCAATTTAAGTATAATAAATTAGGTAATGAGAGGGCAAAGGGATTGACCAGATCTTGCAATAGTGGCCAGACCTAAACTTGATTTGAGATATATGTAGGAGTCCAGAAATACATGTACTGACCCCATGTGGCTAATATTGTTGACTTTATCTGGCAATGTACAGACTGTTTGTGCTGGCTCGTACATCCCCAAAGCTAATCAATTATTATTTGGCTTCCCAGATAGAAGTAATAAAGCACATTTGTTTATATAAGTCCTTTAGAGTCTGCGCAAACTAAATTTTGATGTATTGGCCATTAATCAAACTTGTCGTAAAAATATATGATTAGATGGATATGACTTTGAGCTGGCCTGATTGATATACCACCCCTCAGTACAGAAATACAGCTATAACTTTTACCTGTCAGCTCTTGTTGTGTATAAAGGGCCACTAGCAAAATGGCTTCTAATAAACCAATAGACAACAGCATTATGATTTTACAATAACAAATTCTAGTTTATTAGATATATATATTTTCAATTTCTGAATATACAGCTCTGGAAAAAGAGACCACTGCATTTTTTTTCCTGAAATCAGCATCTCTACATGTATTACAGCCATTCCATTCCAGCGTCTGTTGAATTCCAACACAAACACAAAGCGGAGCTACTTCATTTCTTGCACCAGGAGTGGAATAAAGTCACCCAAGAACACCCAAGATGTGAAAGACTTGTGGAGAGCATGCCATGAAATCTGTGATTAAAAATAAGGGTTATTGCACCAAATATTGATTTGAAGTGTAAACATTAGTATTAAGTTGTTTTAAAATTAATTTGATCTTGTTTCTTTGCATTGTTTGAGGTCTGAAAACATGTATCTTTTTTGTTATTTTGACCATTTGTCATTTTCTGCAAATAAATCCTCTAAACGATAACATTTTTATTTGGAATTTGGGGGAAATGTTGTCAGTAGTTTACAGACTCAAACAAAAATGTTCCTTTTGCCCAAACACATACCTATAAGTAGTAAAATCTGGTAATTTTGCAGTGGTCTCTTATTTGTTTCCAGAGCTGTAATCGGTAACTCTTTGCAATAACTACACTCTTTAAAGCCATGAAACGAAACATGAACTAAGATGTCCCAATGCACTGTGTAACTTCCTAGTGGGGATCAGCTAGCATGAGATGTTATCGTTTGGCCTACAAAGTTCCACACTATGGCATTAAATGTATCCACCATCTTGAATTTAATGAAATAGAGGGAAAGAGAAAGATGCCTTGAAACACATGCATTCTTACTGTGAGCAGGGTCGCTGCTTCACAGATCTGACCTGTAACTTAGGTGGCATCACTTGATTGTTTCCATGTTTAATGTCAGACTGTGGAACATCCCAGGCCCTGCACTAACATCTCTGTGGAAACAAGCGGGTGATGGACTCTCCACCAGAAAAGTTACATAGAGCACCTTTAAGAATGATTCAGGCTTTTTAAGTACTTCATTTATACCATAACTCTAAGCCCTTAATATAGTTATAGGCTGATTAAGCTGTAATTATTATAAAGGGGTACGTTTTTTTGTTGTTCAAACTGCACCAAATGTCTGCCAAACCAATGTCATTTCTTCATTACAAATTTTACTGCACTCCTCTCAGTAAGGAGGCGGAAAGCTCAATTCCCAACCATTTGTCACAGTCTCTTTCATGGGAATCATTCTGTCCAACTTAGACAGGGTACGAGAGAACATAAGCTTGTCACGATAACAAAATCTGAAGCACAATATATTGCTACAGGGAAATACTACGATAATATTGAAACTACTTTATGCCACTGACAGGATAATGGACAGTATCATTAAAAGGCATGAGCTGCAAATAATACATGCCAGAATGAACTGATGATTAGCAATAGAATTTCTTTAGTTTACTCTACAGCTGAAATCTTACCTTATTACATAAAATATCATAAATCTCCGCAGTATTGCAGAGAAAGATACACATACGATAAATATTGAGCTCTAGAATATATTTTTCCAGCTCTCACGTATTGAACGGTAAGTGAATATAGTAATTATCGTACAGGCCTAGTCTAACATTAACGTCAAAGTAAACAATTCAGCAGACATCTTTATGATAAATGGCAGGCCTAATTATGAAGGATAAGAGAGTCTTTGCAGTATTTGCCTTTAAAAACGATCACTCAGTCAACACGCACACACCCATCCACCATCAGAGCGCTGCCTATTCAGAGCATTGTCCCCAGAACTTTAACAAGTGTGGCAAGGGCAGGGTGTCTTGAGCTTTAAAAGGGTTATAAAACTTCATTATACACAGGGTGGAGCCGTATTGTTATCCACTGTACAAACTAAAAGCACAAACTAAGAAAGACATCCCATTTGTCCTCAATATTACACAATAGGATGAAGATGATTCCACTGTATGTTTAGAAAGGCTATGCTGAGAGAAAAGGAGGCATGGTGGTTAGGTGCCAGGCCTTTCCTTGGCAGTGAGAAGAGGACAGGCTCACACCCCAAATACACAGACACACACAGACCTACACACACACAACTGAGTCCTTTTAATTAGCCACTGATTTGCCAGTTAGTGTTTTCGCCTCTCTCTTCACCTCACTGTGCTGGCCTGCTGCCCTGGAGCCTGGCAAAGGCACAGCTGGACCACAAATGCACTGCACTAGAAGTATTTTAAGAGATTGTATCTTTGTGCTTGTGTTTATTGCAGTTTTTATTTTGTATGTGTGAGTAGGCTTATAACTCTGAGATGAAATGTAAACAGAGTGACTGGTTTAGTCAAGCATTTCAGATAAAGATAAGACAAAGGTATAAGCTAAAGCAATAAAAACAGCAAGTTATTCTGGATAAGTTGTTAAACTTCATAATACCTTTTTACCGTATAGTATAATTTACAGTACATTTATTGCAGTTTTCTATTTTCAGAAGTTCATCCAAACCATATACGTTTAGATGAGTTTTCACAGTTTCCAAAGCACAAATATTGGTTGTTCATTCAATCTAAAATTTTGTATTCCATTTTCCCTTTAAAGTCTTTCTGTATAAAATAATCCCCTTCTTTCCCTGGTTCCTACAATCAACCTGTAGACGTCTCCCCTGACACAAGTAACCAAAAGCAGCCACTGGGGTGTGCTGCAGAGCATTCAGAGGAGTCAGTACACTTGTGGGGTGAACGCGGTTATGTGTCTGTTACTTTAAGCTCAAAGGTGAAAAAAAACTGAGATTTATGCCAGAAACACACTACATCCTCTCATATGATATACCGCATTCAATGGCAATCACTGCTCTACAGCTTTGGACACACACTCGTGTCTACAGCAACCCAAGGTCACAGCAGGATGTGTGTATGTGATGACATCATTACTAGAGCTGTGCACTTGGGGCTGATTGATGGAGAGAGAAAGAGAGAGAGAGAGAGAGCGATATGGAGAGAGGGATATGGAGAGAGGGAGGTTGTTACGGTCGACCGTTGTGAGCTCATTGCCCAGCAACGGCACAATTGGACCTTGCCACTGCAAATGAAAAGCAACCAGTGGCTGTTTAGGGAGGACAGATAAAGAAAGTATTCTAACCCAGAATGCAAAAGTATTTGTGTAAGAAGTGAGCAACTCAAAACTTTAAATGAGTTTTCTATACTAAAAAATACTGCTCTTTTCAAAAAAACAATATTGCATTAAAGCTATTTTTTTTACATTACATTGTAAGCCAAGATAGTAGCCACTTGTCTGCACCAGGCCTAGATACTTAATCCTTCACCTCACTTCCACTCGATGATACAATCACAAAGAGAGAATGGCAAGTTACTCTCAAAGCTGTACATACTCACATACATACACACATACACACAGATATACAGTTCTGGGAAAAAAAATAAGAGACCACTGCATTTTTTGCATCAGGAGTGGAATAAAGTCACCCAAGAACAATGTGAAAGACTTGTGGAGAGCATGCCAAGACGCATGAAAGCTGTGATTAAAAATAAGGGTTATTGCACCGAAATATACTGAACAAATATTCTGAACTCTTCTTAAGTGTAAACATTAGTATTATGTTGTTTTAAAATGAATTTGATCTTGTTTCTTTGCATTGTTTGAGGTCTGAAAACATGTATCTTTTTTGTTATTTTGACCATTTGTCATTTTCTGCAAATAAATGCTATAAACGATAATATTTTATTTGGAATTTGGGGGAAATGTCAGTAGTTTATAGACTCAAAGAAAAAAGTCCTTTTGTCCAAACACATACCTATAAGTAGTAAAATCAGAAAAACTGATATTTTTGCAGTGGTCTCTTATTTTTTTCCAGAGCTGTATACTGTATATGCATGTCTCTATAGTGACCACGGCAGCAGCAGACTGTTTTTCACAAACGCATTGGCATTCATGCATGTAGGAAAATCACAACATAAGAAACATGGATTGTATCTATATATAAATGTTTTTATATTGTATATCACATAACTTAAGGATGGAAATTGTTTCACACCTCCATAAAGACTGCTACTTTAAACCATAAAAGGTTAGCACAGTAAAAATATCAATACAGCAGTAACAATAATGCAATAACAGAAGGTGTCACCCCCCCAAAAAATCAAAATATATCTAATATCAAAATTTGATCAAACCCCTAATAGTCATTAATCATTTAAAGGGCCTATATTACCCAAAATGGATTCTTATGAGGTTTAAGCCAAGTTCTAGTGTGTTACATCATCAAAACCACACAGGGAATTGTGTTTTGTTTCATTCACATTTTTCTGAGTAACCCTTTATTATTAGTCTATATCTCAAAATGCTCTGTTCCACCTTGTGACGTCATGTAGTGGTTACCTGGCCAGCCAAATGATATCTCTCTGTATTTCCTATACAGCGCGATACCATTTGGACACCCTCCATCCACTCTCGCTCCTCCGGTTACAAACGGACTCCGTGATTCTGATCGTTCAAAGATGGTGACGTCAGTGCACCCGCCTTTGCCCGCAAAGTCACTCTTAGGCAGCGGAAGTTCCTCCTCAGTTTTGAATCAAGATGGCGCAATCTCTGATTGGTTCACTTAGCTGTCTGTCTAAGCGCAACTGCAGCGCATTCTGTGGATCAAGCGTTACCAGATTCTTTCAGGCAAATGTAGTGGTAGTTTTCAAGACAAAAGCTACCTTTTATCTTTAGCTCAGTAGAGATTGGCAGTTCCCGATCTGATATTATAAAAAGGATTCTAGTGAAGGATTTACGTGTATGTTATGATGTTTCCTCATCAAAAACATACCTGGAGTTCTGTTTTGTTTTATTCACGCATATTTTTTATTGCACAAATCCTGCATATTTAATTCTTCTCTCAAACAGAACACACTCAGATGTCATGTGGTAATACAGGAAAATAGAGTAATATGGGCCCTTTAAATTTCCTTTCAGACTGCAGTATTCAAACTGATAGTATGATACAGTAGAGGACCTAAAGTGAGGAAGTATATCTGATGCATTTGTTCCTGGACAGCGCTCAGATTGACTGTAACTAGATCTGTTCTTTAGCTGAGCCCTATCCCTTTCCTAATATCACACATGAAGGCCACGCAGCGCAACGCCTCTCAGGTCACCTCCCATTGACGAACAGGAGACCCAATACTACCCCAGTGTCACATAGCGCTGCCTTGACCAATCACAGCACTGCAGATCCAGTGTCACCTGGTCGGGGACTATTAGACTGTGCTGCTGGAGACAATATTAAAAGACAAGCGAGAGCTTGGTTCAATTAGTGATGCTGCCAAAACCAAATCATTTATGTCTAAGCAGAATAAGGGCAAACCAGGACAGAGCAAACTGACAACAGACACGGATTCCTTTACTTTTAATTATAAAGGATTGGAGTTATATTAAATAGAGCTTTATAAGGCAGTCAGAGTGCTTTACAAGTCTATTATTCACTTACTCTTCAGCTTTTCAGGAGGTACAGTACCACTGACCATAAAGTTACATCACAGAACCAGAACCAGTGAAAACAAACTACATCAATGAGTAAGACTGGGCAAGTATGACAAAATAATAAAAAAATAATAATGATTAAAAACTAATTTCCAGAGCAAAAATAATACAACTTTTAAAATAGTGAAATGTATTCCTTCATAATCTAAACTCTGCTCCAAACTACATGCCTTACAGAGGAATGGCTCCTTTCAAAAATACCCAAACATATTTTTGATTTTTTTAATTGGTGAATCTAAATTAACATTTGATTAATTGCACAGTATCACTGAGTATAACCATAGCACATGCTTAATAATAAATATCAATGAGAGTGCTTTTTACTATCAAAATGCATTGTGGCATCTTTAAACAGTTTAGTAAAGGAAGATAAGCGCATAAGCACTGCAGTGGAGCTAATAAGAAAATGTAAAAAAGAAAATTACAAAAACATACAACATGAAGCGAGTTATAAAAGGAACAGTCTTCTTCTCGTCCCCTCTGGTTCTTAGATCTTCAAACACAGGAGACACTCACATATACTACATCAACAGCCCCCTGCTGAGAAACAAGCTCCCCATACTGAGGTAAGGATGCACACCAAACAACTGAAAAAAGGACTGCACCACACAAAGAACACTTATTGTGTTTAAATGTCAGGATGACTTGAGGTAAACGGACAAAGCAAATTATAACAGCACAGCACTGTTAAAGATCCCATGACATGGTACTTCTTGATGCTTTTATATGGCTCCTTAATGGTTCCCTAATACTGTAAATGAATCCTTCTTCAAAATCAACACTCAGTGCATGAGAAACAGAGATAAGCTGAGAAAGAGTAATTTTTCTCACTCTGAACACTCTATAATGGGCGTTGTTGCTTGAATGCAAATGAGGAGAAAAGAGCTGGCCAATAGTAGAGGGTAGGGGCGTGGCCAAACGCTCCGCTCTCCGCTGTCAGCCCGCAGCTGATCCATTTCCTTGTTTTTGCACGGGGGGAGAGATTTGAAGCGTTCCATTGAAAAATAAACACATTTCCACATAAAATAAAATTAAACCACTGCTGTTCAAAGGTCCAGAGGCTCAGATAAAGGACTTCCGAGCCTAGAAACACTCGGACGTGCCTCCAGGCAAATAAAAAAAACGCATTTCGCATTGCCTAGCGCATTCGCAGTCCAAACTCTCTGGGCGTGATTTACAGAGACGCTGAGTACAGACAGACGGGGGTGGAACTGCATTTGTATTTCTTTTTTCGATCTGACGTCAATAAGGTGCCTTGTTCAAACTCGCCCGTTTGAGCTCCGATTTTTTGTAACGCAGAAAAGGATCGCAAATGCTCAGTTTAGACATTTCGCAACTTTTAACAATGGGGGGGGGGACCTAAACAGGGTAGGGGAGCTCACATTAACGTTCAAAAACCTCAGAAAGTGAAAATTTCATGCCATGGGACCTTTAACGTAGGTAAAAAGGAATACTATGATGTCAGCCAAAACTCCTGTATAAGTCTGGATAAACAACACGGATTATGCCAGTAAGGTAGACTCAGTCAGTAGACGTCAGTGCAATAATCCAGATTTTTCAGTTCCAATACTGATTTCAGAACTACTAACTATCCAACAGTTATTTTTCAGACTGCACTTTTTATTTATTTTTTCATTTATTTCTTTAAATAAGACAAAATTTGTGCTGTGAAATGTGTTACGTCACTGTTATCTCTCAAGTAACTGCAGAACAACTTTGTCTAAATCAAAATGAAAACGTGCCTGCTCATCTTCATCCATCTCCTTGGACACGATGATGATTTTTAATTAGCAATCTTAATGCCTGTAATTAAGGCAAGATAAATCATTTTAATGTCACACTGTTCAAATTTACACCACTGTCTCGTTCTATAGCAATCCCCAATAGGCTCATGTCATACCAGTACAAATGCTTTAAACACAGCACAGATGTTCAGCACTTGTCCAATATATCCCACCCACTAACAGGTGCCACAGTGAAGACACACTCCGTTATTACCTGTCACTTCTTAATGTAATGCCTCTAATCAAATCTGGTCTATAACATTTTGCATGCATACTTAACTTGTTTATCATCTGCCTCATCTTCATCCTTTCTAGTTAGTCTTTCATCTCCCTTGCGTCTTATATCTGACCTGCCGTGTCGTCTCTCCTCCGTCCTCTCATGTGTGCTCTGTTACACGCTCGCACATGTGGGATGTTTTACACACACCAGATTCCACAGCCAATTAGAGAAGTGACAGGGCGTTACCCGCAATGTTTCAGACGCAACTATGACAAAACTATGTAACAGCGTGCCAGCAGAGGTAAGCACTAAGTAATGACATTTTTAGTTAGAAGTGAATAGAAATACAGTGTCCCTGAAGGTCAGAATGACAATTTACAAAAGAATGAAGGTGTTGTTATACATATAATGCTTTTGTAACATGTAAGTACTTTCAGTATTTTATAATATAATAAAATATAACATAACACAAATCTGGACATTGGCCGCCTTAGAACAGAAAATGCAAATCACAACAAGGACCAAAGTAATTTTTGTTCAAATTGGCTCACCCAGAATCCACTGGGGTAAGGACACTTAAATGAGGTAATGCGTAACTAACATTTTCTTGTCTTATTATGATCTAATCTTTAGGGTCACCAAAGTTAATGTTTTACACCATGGAATGGTTCAATAATTTAGATATGGGTACTTCTAATTTAATCTTCTGTTAGAAAATGATTATATGAGTAGAATTACTTTACTACTGCATAATGATTTCAGCTTTCAAAATCACCATAGTGTTGCTACTATGATGATTACTGTACTATTAATGACATTGCATACATTACTGAATCTTGAATCTTAACTTACTTACAGTTTTTCTTTTACTATCACTTTTTCCAACCTGTGCCATGTAGAATAGTTCCTTTATTTATAGTCAGTGTCTTTGAGTAAGCATTTCTCAGAACAATAAGGCATTCCTGTACATTTGCACGTGCACATGTGGCATGTCTATGATGTCAGTGAGGTTGAACTGGCTGGGTGTGGAGCGTAAATGCTTACTGCTGTTTAAAAATACACAGAACGTACTGATGCAACTGCGCAAAAACAAAACACAAAGAAATTGTGTTTGGAGTAGTGTACAATATAGTGTACAAATACCATATCTTTATCTATTACAACCATTTGCACAATTACTACTACTGCAACCAAAAAAATAAACAAAGTTATAGTGTGATTCTGCTAAATTTGTATTTGCTGTTGGGTTGAAGACCATCTTGTTGAGTAAAATGCCTAAAAAGCTGAAACGAATACATCTGCTAGCTCTCTACTGAAAGCTAACTGTGTATGTTTGGGGGATTCTGTCCGATCCAATAATGACATAATCACACTGTGGGCTTACAGACACTAAACTCTCTACAGGTGAGGGGTGGGAGAGAGAGACAGAGAGAGAGAAGAGGGTGAGAGACAGAAGAGAAAGAGAGAGAAAAGAAAGGGAGAGATACATGTTTAACAGGCTGAATGTGTCACAGAGGATTTATTGTAATGAAGTCATTCTGCTGTAGGAGAAAAGCCTATTGTTACGCCTCAAGATAACTTTCACCTTCAAATATTTTACAGAAACATTATTAACATCCAAGAGGTAGGACACATGCTACACAATACTGGAACATGTAGTCTATATTATGTTCACTTTTAAGTATATAAAATGTTTACTAGGGTCACACAATTTCCCTAAGATGATCCAAGACACGAGATTTGGTCCACGAGAACGAGACAAGAGGAGATTTATGACATAATTTATAATAAAGAAATGGTTCACAATTTTGGGCCGTAATTTTATTTTATTTTGTGAATGTAACGCTGCTTTTTGGAACTCAAAAATCTGGAATTACAGAAATCTAAAAATCTAAAACTAAACAGATGGGGGAAAATTATCCTGAGATTTTTTTCCCCAAGTGTGCACAATCTTATGGCAGTTGTGCACTTGCCATCCCTATTGTTTACCATTATAAAACAGTTTTACTAAGCACTATTAAAATTACCCTTGTTACTTGTACTTGACTGTAAGTAATATTCTACAGTAACAGTATATCTTAAGTTTTTCTCTTGCCTTTGCCAGTAACTAAACAAACTTACAAACAGATCCCTCAAATGTTTTATGAATAGGCCTGCCACGGTTAAAAAAAAGAAAAAGAAAAAAAAATTAAGTTCAATATATATTGCTGAGGTAAATGCAGATGATAAATAATAATTTTGGCACTAAATCATAAAACAGGATTTTCCCCAAAAAAGTATTCTAAATGTACAACATTGTTTAAAAAAATAAATAAATAACATGACGTGCAATAAATGAATAACAGAATACAACACAAAAGTAGTTAGACTGCATAGTTTTAGTTCATAATTCAAAGCTCTGCAGCTCAAATTTTATCACACTGCAGGAAAAAAATAACCATATAAGTCCAACCAGTACAAAGAAAAAAGTACTCATGATAAATATTGACCCCAAAAATATATTGAAGAATAAGTTGATATAGTAATTATTGTACCAGGGCAGCGGATGCCTGCTACAGAAACACACTCGCCATATACCGTGGCGGCACAGTAGCTGAGTGGTTCCGGGTTCGATCCCCGGGTCCCCCGGGCCTTTCTGTGTGTGTTGTGTGTGGAGTTTGCATGCATGGTCTGGGTTCGATCCCTGGGTCGCCCGAGCCTTTCTGTGTGGAGTTTGCATGTTCTCCCCGTGTCTGGGTGGGTTTTCTCCGGGCACTCCGGTTTCCCCCACCAACCCGTAACATGGAGGTACCTCCAGCTTAGGTCCTGACCAAGGTCCTAAGCAAGAAGATCATGGAGATGGTCCCCGGGCGCCCTAATGTGTGTGCTGCCCACTGCTCCTAATATATATACACTGTATATATATAGGATGGGTTAAAATGCAGAGAAGAATTTCTCCAGTGTGAGATCAATAAAGTTCACTTCTTCTTCTTCTTCTTCGTGAGGCTGGTATAAGCGAGTGATAATGTGGTGAAGGACAGACCAGGAAAGTCCCAGTGTGTACGTGAAAGCCTGTTCTTGTTAAATGCATTTGTAGTAATGATGACTAATACAGTGTAGCCAGATATGTTTATGACTCACAGAAACACTAATGAACATTGTATTACCACTGCTACATTTGGCACTACTAAAACTACTTTTAGTTTGCTGCTAGGGCTGAGAAAATATTTAATAGATTTTTTTGGAAACAAGTATGCAAATTGTAATTAAATTTACAATTGTGTTCAAGTGCACATTTTAAACAAGACAATAACACTGATCTACAAGCAAAATGCTTCTGGAACAAAAGTAGTGAAATTTTTCTTGGTTTAGGTCACTAATAAAGAAAAAGTAAGTCAGAAGTGCTGATTGGCTATAGTTTTCAAGATATAGTATTTGGTCAAAAAAGGAAATTTATGCAAAATAAGGCAAAAACGGTAGTTTATCAGAAGGTACAGTGTGTCTACAAGCAACCAGTTCTATCTGAAAGCCTGTCTGCACATTCCAATACATTCATTTTAATATGTCTAGAGTTTTAACATAATCAATATATATAATATCTATATTATTATTATTATTATTATTATTATTATATCATTACATATCTTGAATACGTTAGCTAACCAGCACAGTTATCAATTGATTTTCAGTTCATCTTATCAATATAAATGAGATTTAGCCACTTTTATCTTGGAAGCAGATCGAGTGTAATCAATTACAAGAATCATATGGATTCTAGGATTCCAATGTGGCCAATGTGAGTTGATAATTTTGCAAAGATGTGATCAATTAAATTATGTTTTTTTTTTTCCTATCTCACTACTTGCTACTATTACCCCCACTAATAAGAGGTAGGAACCATAAGAAAAGTTGTATTGCACTGTGACAAATAGCTCTTGTGTTGTTGTTAGACGTCTCTTGTAGTGTAGATCTAAGTATAAATGTATGATGTATGTTTGATATGAGTCACAGAACTACTGGCAGTCCTCCTCTCTCCACTCACTCTACAGGAGCCTGGGAGGGGGCCTGTTGCTGCTCGCTGTTATACAATACATATTGTATAACAACTGGCAGCGTGTGGGCGGCTGCTGCCATCTGCAGAGTTACAACCCCTGCCATGGCGGGCTCTGCTGTCTGAGGATGTTTGTGTCCAGCCCAGAGCCACAAATAGCAGTGCATCATCTACAGTAGGTTAGTCCCTGGTGCATGAAATGAAGCTAATAGAGCTTGCAGTGATTGTATTAACTATGGCCGCCATTATCACAAAGCAGCATATAAATATACTGTAGTATTCTGTGTATTTGCAAGACTTGATGTGCTGCTGCCAAATGCAAACTCATGAAGCTGTTGGAGAACTCTAGGTTTGTCTAATTGATCATCACGACCATGTCGTAAGATGAACCATTTGAGGGCCATAGTGACGTTCATATAAACAATGAGGATGAAAATGATTGACTGTAAATACTGAAGATGCATGAATCTCGTAAATACTGAAGTTTTATGAAATTATACAATTCCATGCAGAATGAAATTATGCGTAGGTTATTAAATCAGCACTTATATTTTTAACGTGCATATATTTAACATGCAAAAGTAAAGCAGATGCTATCACGAGTTCACATGTCAAAAGGAAGTCTCAAATTAGCTTAGAGAGAGACGGTGAATCCCATTATGTTTATTCTGCTGTGTGTTATAAGAAAGACAGTACACATGTACCAACAACATCGTCTCAGTTAAACTTAATATCACAATTCTGCAATTCTAGAAATTGATTCAAACAAACAAACAAAATCCACCACAAAGACAAAGCCGGATGAACATAGAAGATGGGCACGAACAAGATGCTGAGAGAATGAACTCCATCAACTCTAGTCAGAGCTCAACGCTGAACTGTTGCTATGGTGAACAAAAGCATGCCTTTCCAGTCTATTTTAAGGACATCGCTGTTACATATTTTTCCCACTGCATCTATCAGTCTCAGACAAATTACATGAGATAGAATAGTACCTACCTCCAGAAGCACTCATTGTTTTTTGTGCAGTGGATTATGTATGTCATAGGGATGTGCATTTAATCAAATTTATAATGGAAATTTCAATTATTGCTCTATTCATTTTGTTCAGAATGATGTACGCTCGTTCTGCCTACAGTGACTTTGAAAAATGTCACAAAATATTATCAATAATTTATTCTCTGTCTACGTTTTCTCTGAAGGTAGATTTTAACAAATAAGTAAATCATGAATGGTGATTTGAGCTTTGAGACAAATGTTGGTAAGTCAGCAGCCCTAGTATAGGAACAATTTTGCTATTACGTAATTATTCTTAGTTTACACCACATGACAGGCATTTAAAGGTGTGTAGCTTTCTAGATGCAGGGTCCGCTACCATGGAGATTTTGTAGGGAATTTTTTACAGTATGACAATAAACATATCTATTTCCATGACAGGCACCAAGTTAATTTACAGGTCAGATTTGTGGATTTGGGTCTGCTTATAGTAGAATTTTCAAGGTAATGTTTTATTGTAAAAACTACATACTGTGGTATATCCCAGGGAAAGCAGTCTTCCTATCATATCCCCAAAGACACAACCAGGTGCTGGACTCTTATCAGAAAAGTTACATACTATAGTGCACACTGCAAATTTGTCTGATCTGGCCAAGATTTTAAAACTTATATCAGGTTATTCATCTTGTTTTCAGATTTATTATCTACTTACTAGTTCTAAGACTGCTTAATTCTAGTCTAGAGGGAGTTTATTTTAAGCTAACTTGTCAAGTAAAATTATCTTGCTGCATGGACAGATAATTTCACTACTTTTAAAGGTACAATGTGTAGGATTCGTGGCGCATAGGTGGATGGTCGCTATTCCACTTCCTCTTTTGGCTACAGCAGACCTCGAGGGTCACCCGGACGCGCCGTAACGCAGACAGCTCGCGTACCAGTGCGCACCCGGCGCTGTGCGAGCTCTCGCCGACAACTACGGTATAAATAAAACGCGGTCCCATTTTTTTTTTTTTTTCGCATGAAAACACACATTCCTGATCGTGTACCATGACACTCTACACATCAAATTAAACCTTACAGTCTCCTCTTTTTGACTATGCAATTCATTTCCCTGCACAACAATCAATCCCCGAGCACATGGGGCTTTTATACAGAAAAGCACAAAACGAGGTTTGTTACTTAGCTTACCTTTGAAGGCTCTGGACAGGTCAAACTCTGTATTTCACCATAAACTTGGCCTCAATCTGTCCATAAGGATCCAGCGAATAAAATCCAGTAAAACTATTTAGTCCAAAACACGTGTTAGATCCATTACGACGTGTGATACAGCAGCTTGTCTTGTTTACCCAAAACCACGAGGCTCCCCCCTCCCCTTCCCCGGCTCCGCTCTCCTTTTCTCCGCTCCCTCAGGCAGCGCGGCCGAGCAGGTGCTAGCAGGAGCCTAGGCGAAGGATGAGCCCAAATGTCCTTCTGCGGCTCTCGTATTCAAAATGGCTGCCTCTATATGGGGAAGATCCCCTGTTTATGTGACTATATCTAAGTCCAAAAGAATACTTTGATTTCATGATGGAAGTGAAAAGGCTTGGAAAACAATGTATTTTTGAATGGGTATCTTCAATTTCAGTAATTAACGGGTAAAAATCTTACACACTGTCCCTTTAAGTAAATTTCTGATATATTTAAGTGTTTATATCTTAAATTTGTGACAAGCTTTTTGCAGTTCACCTCTAAATAGATGCCCAAGAGTGAATTAATGAGATGTTGAGGATGGTTTTGTCAGTCACTTATTTTTTGATGTATTATATTATTTATTTGACAGAGAAAGGACTGAGACAAAAACGAGAAAATTAGAAAAGTCTAAACATTCTGACAAGAACAGGTGTAATATTTAAATTTAGCTCATACAACATTTTTTTAAACATAGATAGACCTAGTATCCTGCCACATTTCTGAGATATAGATATTATATAGTTCAACCTACGCAACCAAGGTTCATCTGTAATCACATTATAAGAGGTCCTAAAGACATCCCCAGCTGTGACTGCACTGAATGAAATAAGAGTGAACTAGTTTTAATTAAGGAACAATGAGCCTGTGATACTGTTTAATGAGAGCCACAGTTACACCTTTCTGTCACCACTAGAAACACCAGGTGATTCACACATTTGCATCTTATTATGCACAATGTCCTATTATACACAACTCCACAGCTGCTCAAGTGGAACAAACCCTCACAATCAAATAAGTATTGCTACTTAAAGGTACTTTTTGGTTGGAGAATGTTCCAGTTTGACATTAAACAGTTCTACCTTACATATATTCAATTACAGGTTGTTTTATAGCTCAAAACTACCTTGAAAAACAGGCATTCTGATTGTTGACCATCCACCAGAAAAGTGCAAAACAATGCACCTTTAATAGCATTATTATTATTAACCAAAATTACATTATTACAGCTATTACACTACTTCTATACAAAGTGTGTATTTACTACTAATATTACTGCTAATAATGGTCACTATATTTGTCTTAAAGAGGAAGCTACAACTATCCTCAAGTCACTGTAATTGGTTATCTCCACCTGTCCCTCACATGATGTTGTCTGTCCAATAGGAAAAGGTGGGGAAAAGTGGTATTTTAATTGAGATTCTGTTGTTTCTAATAGTCTTTTTAATTGACAGTCATGTTTTTCAGGCTAGGAGGAATAATTGTGACTTTTTGTTTAGTTTTAAATAGCTATTATTACAAATTTGTCTTGTGTAGGTTAAAGGGACAGTGTGTAAGATTTTTATCTGTTAATTACTGAAATTGAAGATACCCATTCAAAAATACATTGTTTTTCAAGCCTTTTCGCTTCCATCATGAAATCAAAGTATTCTTTTGGACTTAGATATAGTCACATAAAAGGGGGATCTTCCCCATATAGAGGCAGCCATTTTGAATACGAGAGCCGCAGAAGGACATTTGGGCTCCGCCTTCGCCTTCGGCAAGGCTCGTGGTAGCACCGGAGGCAAAGCAGCAGGCGGCTCCGGCGCGCTGCGCAAGAGAGAAGGAGAGAAGGAGAGAGGTGCGGGTGGGGTGGGGGGAGGCTCGTGGTTTTGGGTAAACAACAAGCATGCTCCTGTATCACACGTCGTATTGGATCTAACACATGTTTTGGACTAAATTGTTTTACTGGATTTTATTCGCTGGATCCTTACGGACCTATTGATACCAAGCTTGTGGTGAAATACAGAGTTTGACCTGTGCAGAGCCTTCAAAGGTAAGCTAAGTAACAAAACTCGTTTTGTGCTTTTCGTATAAAAGCCCCATGTGCTCAGGGAGTGATTGTTGTGCTGGGAAATGAATTGCATAGTCAAAAAGAGGAGACTGTAAGGTTTCATTTGATATGTAGATTATCATGGTTCACGATCGGGAATGTGTGCTTTCATGCGAAAAGAAAAAAAAAAACTGAACGGGTGCGCGGCGGGTGCGCGGCGGGTGCGCGGCGGGTGCGCGGCGGGTGCGCGCACGGGAGCGCGCGCGGGTACGCGAGCTCTCCGCTACGGCGCGTCCGGGTGACCCTCGAGGTTTGCCGTAGCTAAAACAGGAAGTGCATAGCCACTATCCACCTATGCGCCACGAATCCTACACACTGGACCTTTAAGGAAACTAACATTTATAACAAAATATAACAACATTTGATTGTGATTGTTCAATATGAGGACATTTTTGTTATTTGTTCTTTCATTTTGCCCAGTCCTAGTAGGAGTTGTACTAAAAGATAAAGTTTGGCGACAGTAATAGTAAAGCAGACCTCTGTGGTTGTCATAAACTCTAGTCTAGTATCACTAAACAGGAAGCAGTAGCACGAGTCCCAGGGGCAGGAGTGATGAGGCTGTAGTGATTGTGCTACACTGTACAAGCCTATCGTGTGAGTCTGTGTTTGAGTGTATCTGTATATGTGCGTGTGCATGTGTGTACGTGTGTGTGAGTGTGCATGCATGTGTGATGCTTGCCTTGCTTTTGGGGCTGTTTCTTATTTAAAACCACAGAGCAGAAACACACAGGTCTGCAGAGGTTATGGGAAGGAGTCCTTGGCTACAATTCTGAGGAGGAAGGAAAACAAGAGGACAGACAGAAAAGTAAAACATTATTTTAAGCATGTATATATATTTTAAGACAGATTCATCTTTCGCTAAAATCAGAGTATGCCAACATTTCCTTTTTACGCACATCTTGATGACTTCACAGACCAAAAGTGATAGATTGAAACATATAATCTGTAATAATGAGTTGTTGATTAATGTAGGGGTTCAAATAGACCATACAATAAGAGAAAGAGGCACAGTAAAAAAAAACAGAATATAAAAACACAATAGTATAGCAAAACATCACCACCACTGCCTCTGACCTCATGCTGGGGCTGTTCTTAATGTATTTTTCATCGTGACACAATGTACGCATTAGCAAACACAGCCAAAAAAAAATTCAAGACGATCTGAAAACTCAAGAAAAAAATACAAAAAGTGATTTAAACAGCACATTTTCAGGAGCATGTGATCAATAAGAGTGTTTATGGTCCCGTTTAGGAGTGTTTAGGAGATTTTCAACAAAAAAGTGCGAGTGACTAAATGAAAAACTGTTGGCTAATGCTAGCTAGCACAAATCAGCTCGCCTGTCTCGACTAAGTCAGCTCTTTCAGGTCAGACTGGGTTAAATAAAGATCAAGATTAGGCCACATTGCTTCAGACTAGTAGTACCTCCAGTTAGCGTCACACACCCAAGGAATGTTGATGGCAGCTGTAGTATCAATAGTCACTTGCAAAATAAGGTAAACATTAAACACGACTGCATTTTTTTTTTTTATCGACTGACTGCGGGTACCACAGCTCTTGGAGAATAAAGCATCAGCCAAAGACACTATGGCTATTTAACATTCCCTGCATAGTGTTCAATCTTTGTAGAGCATGCATTAAGAGCACCATTCGTCAACCTCTGCTGTAAAAACATGATATAATTCCCTCATCCTTGCAACTCTGGACCACAATATCCTTCCATTATAACACACTCAGATTTGTGCTAAACCTGGCAGGAAGTACAGATACATGACAGTACAAGGGACCTCCTCTGCACTGGACTGTGGACATTTTGTGGGTGCTTATCTGTGGACTCGTGAGAAAACCCAGGGCACAGGCGATGTCAGAGATAAGGCCAAGGTAATAAACGACAAAAGACGAATATGTAAGTATTTTCCCATCAGTCGGACATGTCATGCAGCTGTGGGTCATTAGCTCAGGCCGGGTATGGGCTGTGTCGAACTGATACCCAGACACAGGGCTCTCAGGCTGTTGTGTCTCCATGCAATGCAACAGTGTGAACAACGGGACCAGAAAAGTGACTTCATTTACATCACTTCAATTATCTCAGTAGCTTGTAAATGTTTTTTTAAAGTTAATATGCTTTTTTAATATAGGTAAAGCTAAAGATAGACACTATACTGCCAAAAGTATTTGCTCACCCATCCAAATAATTAAACTCAGGTGTTCCAATCACTTCCATAGCCACAGTGAAAGAATGGCTCACTCTCAGGAGCTAAGTGAATTCCAGCGTGGTACTGTGATAGGATGCCGCCTGTGCAACAAGTCATGAAATTTCCTTCCTCCTAAATATTCCACAGTTGACTATCAGTGGTATTATAACAAAGTGGAATGACAGCAACTCATCCACGAAGTGGTAGGCTATGTACCCCACCAGGGGCGGGTCAGCAGAAGCTGAGGCTCATAGTGCGCAGAGGTCGCCAACTTTCTGCAGAGTCAATCTCTACAAACCTATAAACTTCACGTAGCCTTCAGATTAGCTCAAAAACAGTGCATAGAGAGCTTCATGGAATGGGTTTCCATGGCAGAGCAGCTGCATCCAAGCCATACATCACCAAGTGCAATGCAAAGCATTGGATGCAGTGGTGTAAAGAACGATGCCACTGGACTCTAGAGCAGTGGAGACTCTCTGGAGTGACAAATCGCGGTTCTTCATCTGGCAATCTGATGGACGAGTCTGGGTTTGGCAGTTGCCAGGAGAACGGTACTTGTCTGACTGCATTGTGCCAAGCATGGTGGAGGGGGGATTATGGTGTGGGGGTTGTTTTTCAGGAGCTGGGCTTGGCCCCTTAGTTCCAGTGAAAGGAACTCTGAATGTTTCAGCATACCAAGAGATTTTGTAAAATTCCAATCTCCCATCTTTGTGTGAACAGTTTGGAGATGGTCTAGCCTGGGAATTCCCAGGCCGCTTCCGTTCGTTTCGAACTGGAAGGCGGCCTGGAAACTCGTCCAAGCCAGAGTCCCAGATTTAGGGCCCCAATCAGAGAGCGGGGAGGTGTGGCAAGACGGTGACGCGTACTACATGACAAACGGAAGCTTGTAGTTTGAACTGACAACTGACATGATTGGCTATGGACTTACGTATACGCTCAATGATAGACATTCATAACGCCCAATAAACGGCCGTTGGCAATCGCTAACCACACCTCCACTACGGGATTTTTCGAAGCGAGTTTCCAGACCCATATCTCACTTGTGATATGGTCAGGTGTTAACCAGACTAGAGATGGTCCCTTCCTCTTCCCACATGCCTGTACACCAGTGCAATAAGCGAGGTCCATACAGACATGGATGAGAGAGTTTGGTGTGGATGAACTTGACTGGCCTGCACAGAGTCCTGACCTCAACCTGATAGAACACCTTCAGGATGAATTAGAGCGGAGACTGAGAGCCAGGCCTTCTCATCCAACATCAGTGTGTGACCTCACAAATGTTCTTCTGGAAGCGTGGTCAAAAATTCCCATAAACACACTCCTAAACCTTGTGGACAGCCTTCCCAATAGAGATGAAGCTGTTATAGCTGCAAAGGTTGGACTAACGTCATATTAAACCCTATGGGTTAAGAATGAGATGTCACTAAAGTTCATATGCGAGTCAAGGAGGGTGAGTGAATACTTTTGGCAATATAGTGTATGTAGCTGAAATGCGCAAATATAGTACAAACTTACAAAAGTTACATAAAGTAGATAATCAATTTACTGTTTTGTACCTATGTGGATTTCAGCTTCCAGTTATTCACCTGTTCTCACTTTCTTTTAGACCTTTCAGGAGATATTTATATTTTTATTTAATGTCTATGCCAATGGTCCTAATTTTTCATAATTCTGAAACCCATTGATAGCTAGCTACTTCCATCATTGTAAATTTTGAAACGAGATGGGCTAACTGAAATGATATACCAACCCATAAAACCAATTCACACTTTTAAGACTGTGGGTATGCTTTATGGTTCTCCCTGAATCAGATCCTCTAAGGCACGTTCACACGGACACACAAAGATCTTCTTCTGGTCAAATGTGATCGGAGCCACTTTTGAGGCTAGTGTAAACAAAGTATAAGTAATACAGTTGGGGCGATAGAACTACCAGTGTCTCAAAAAAGATACTTTGTTTTTTGTCAAAGAGTGAAGATCAGAGGCTACAGCAAAGCATTGGAGAAAATACAGCAGTAAATAACGACAGTCGACGCACAGGGGACTCTCAACGCTGTTATAGCAGTCAGTAATTCAGGCCAAAGCGCTCCCCGAGGACAGCGCTGGATTAAGCAACATCAGTCAAATCACACACACTCAGCTACTGCAAATCAAATCAATTTGCTCCACCCTTTAAACAAGGGACAATAAAAGAGCAAGAGAGGGATGGCGATCGAAACAAGAAGGAAGTAGTGGAGAAAAGAGGGCTACTCTTTCAATAATTCACCAACTGCTGCTTCATTTGGGGCAGAATCAGTGTCCCAAGTCAACTCCTGGACCTAAAAACAATATTCTGCTATCTCACCCAAAGACGGGGTGCAGATATGTGGATTATCATAAAATAGGATAAAAGATCTCCATGTTAATCCACAAGAGGTCAGTAAAGGAACAAGTGAGTAATTATAGTGATTGTAGCTTCTGCCTGGCTGAGATTTTGGATTTGCCACACAACAAATAATCTTTTTATTGCTTTTGATCAATTAAAGGTAAATTGCAGTTTGAAGGTACAGTTTAAGCACCCTTTAACGCGATTGTTTTAGCAGGAAAGCAAAAGCTGGTCAGATCATAAATCCCAATTAAGGCCTAACTCTGAATATAGGCTGTGTGTCCGGGTGCAGCTACTCCATCTCCAAGACATAGATTTCTATTAAAGGATTAATGTGGATTCATTAGTACAGCTGGTGCAGTGAGAGGAGCAGGGCCCTGAGAAATAGGCTTCATTACATCTTTATATAATGGCTCTTTTTCTCTATGTACAGGCCCGGCACTTTTCTCTTTGATAATGGCACCAGCTCACTCACTAAAAGCTCAGTTTAAAAATACATTCTTCCACAAAGCTTGAGTCTGCCTCAGTCAATGCTGTGAACACAAGCACCCAGATGGAGCACTGCATGTGTGGGAGTGCATATGTCATTCCATTCAATGTAACAGAGAGCTGCATACTCTGTCTGGCATTGAGAGAGATCCAGGAATGAAAGAGTACTGATTTTTACTACTGCTACTATAACCTTGCAGTCAGATGTGATTTGTCTTTATGTGGAAACAAAGACAAAGGTTTTGATATTCTGAAAGAGCTCATTGCACTATTACAAGTCAAGTCAATTACAATACAGTCACAAAGCAATGACAAGCCAGTGTGCAGTGTAGACTGGATAAAAATGAATACCAAAAATATGTGAACATCCTTATAAGAGTTTTCGACCACATGGTAACTTTACTATCTTCACAAACAAATACTATACTATTTTATAAATATATTTTTATAAATACAATTTTCATGTTAAAAATTGCAACAGGTTATACTTTTATTGCTATACATTGGATTGCTGTGAATCCACTGTGCCTAAACTGTGAATATATGTTCACTATATAACATTATCATTGTATCTTATTTCACTGTTGCATTAAAAATCAGATCATGTTTTTTTTACAGGGAAAATTTAATTATAGGCTGTATTATGACAATACCAGTCCCACACACTTTGCATATATTAGTAATCTGGAAGAATATAGAAAGAACAATGTGACCGAGCTTTTAACTTGTTTTCAAAATTTGGCCTATTTTTTAATCACATTTGACTTGTGCTAGACTTGAACTGTGGTGCCCCACCGATCACCAGATCTGCATCATAATTACCGGCACTGTGTTAAACGGAGCAGAAAAAGCCTTGCCATTAGTCTCAGAGCCTACGTGCAGCTCCAGCACTACTTGTAATGATTTACATGTGTGTAATCTTTACAGTGACCTGGAGCAGCAGGCATGAATGTTATGTAATTCTTTTCTGTCAAGTGAAATTCTCACAGACACCTCCGTACAGCCACACACACGCGCGCACACATGCAAACATGCACACACACACAGACACGCGCGCACACACACTGGCAGCTGCCGGTGCCTTCACAGTGCTTGGGGGTTATTCCAGTCGTGGTGAGAAAACGCTGTGTGGTTTCTTGGCAAAATCAAGACACAGACGCAGCTCCCTCCTACCTCCTATCGCAGGTAAACATACAGCCATGCTGAATATAGTTCAATTCTGCACCTGGTCACACTGATATTAATGATTAATTTGCATAACAAGACAAATGATCTCAATTTATAAGAGAAACAATACTTTAGACAACCTATCTAATACTTCTATGATGGCTGACAATGGCTCATTAAGACACAATCCACAAAGTAAATACAGGGGGTCCTCGGGTTACGACGGTCTTAACTTACGCCGTTTCGTGGTTACGAACGCGCCCCCATAAAAAAAAAAAAAAAAAATTACGCGTCATTCCGTCTTACGCGGTTTAGCGCGGTTTAGCGCGGTTTAGCGCGGTAAGCGACGTAAACAAACACGAACGGCGCGGGGCGGAAGAATACGCTTTGTTGTGGTTGTAGGGCGAAGAAGACGGCCTCGTGTGTGTGCCCAATGTGGGCGGAAGTACCTGATGTGGGCTCTGATCTGCTCCTATGAAAGCGACAGTGATAACCAAGCAGCGTAGTGGTCTAATTATTGAGATGGAAAGGTTATTGGTGCTTTGGTTGGAAGATCAAAATCAAATTCCGACTTACGACGAAATTCGGGTTACGACGCGTCTTAAAGGGATATTCCAGGATTTTTGACATGGGGGCTCATTTCCGAGTTAGCCAGAGTGCTGCAGAGATGTGGAGACACTTTTTAGCGAATTTCATGCAGTCCTTCCAGCTGCAGAGTTTTCAGTTGCTAGGCTAGCGCAAGTCAATGGTAAATAGTAGCCGGATTTAAATCAGGCTTACCCACTCCATAGTGCACCCAAAACAAGTCAATTATAACGGCAGACTGTCGATGTAAATATATGTTGATTGAGTAATTTTTTAAATAAAACTGACTGCGAATAGCATGAATCATTCCATATCTGAGGGACTAGCTTCGCAGCAGCAGCGGAATTTTACTTTACTCTAGTTGGTGAAGTGACCAAGTGACCAATCACGTAAACAGAGAAGCGAGAAAAGTCGTAGTAGGGAAGACCACAGAGTGAAGAGGTGAATTTTAAAAGAACTACCGGGCAAAATGGTGTTTCAGTGTGCATTTAGAAAATGTACAAATAAAGCCCGCAGGTGGGCACCACAAAGTTTTCACAGCTTTCCGGTGCACGATCGAGAAAGGACGCGACTGTGGCTTGTAGCTGCTGGCTTAGACATCAACACACCGGTGGAGACGCTACATAAACAGAAGATTTGCAGTGATCATTTCGGACCAGACTACTACACCAAATCCCTTGGAAAGCCTAGTCTGACAACCACTACAGTACCATCTGTCTTTCCAAGCGCAAGATCCCGTGATGAAGAACAGGTTTGTACCTTTTTTACCCAAGCTTGCTCCTGTCGTTACGTTAGCTGCTGGTTACGACTGCTGGTCGATTGATGAGGACTGTGCTAGAGCTTTTGCTTCACTCTTGTAGTCTACCCGGCTGACAGAAAAGGCATGCACGCTCATAAAGTTGTTGCTAGCCCGTGAACATTCATGTAAAGGTAACGCTATGTGTTATAGCTTGGCAGAGTGTAATAATAGCTCACAAGCTCATATGCGCATGCAATGCAATGCAAATTTATATGTCGTTTCACAGTGACGCGATTTACAGAAGAGATGTTTACACTGTTGAGCACGGAACTGAAAAGACAGCCCCGCATTGATCGTTCATTCCAACGAACAATGCAACAACCCGGTTTTCTGTAGCTGTAGCGGGGGCTAACTCACCGACACTCTCTCGCGTTCTGCCCTTTCAACATCCATCTCTCTCAACTCTTCGTCTGTATATTCCAAGCATCGGGGAGACCTCCAAACGTGGCCATGTCTGGATTGTAGAACAGGGCAGGCTACTGTACTCTACGGCTAACGATGACAGCTGAAGGTAAACAAATATCAGCTGGAAACCTAACTGCAAGGTGATATCACTCCGCCCATGCCCAGCTAAAAACGCGCTGTTGCATAAGGACATAAATCCTTTAAAGTACAAGGTTGATTATATTTCTAAAATTGTTCCATCAACACAGACATTTACATCGACAGTCTGGCGTTATAGTTGACTTGTTTTGGGTGCACTATGGAGTGGGTAAGCCTGATTAAAATCAGGCTACCATTTACCATTGACTTGCACTAGCAACAGAAAATTCTGCAGCTGGAAGGACTGCATGAAATTCGCTAAAAAGTGTCTCCACATCTCTGCAGCACTCTGGCTAAATCGGAAATGAGCCCCCATGTCAAAAATCCTGGAATATCCCTTTAAGAACGGATCAACGTCGTAACCCGAGGACCCCCTGTAACATCATGAGCCATTAGATGAACAGCCATGGTCACAATAACCACATAGACCAGGAAGTGCTGTTAGCATTTAGCAGCTGATGCTAAGATGCCGAGGTTATTTGTTGCTTTGTAGTGTAATGAGCTAGAATCATCGTGCAACACTGCGAGTGGGGCGGGGCTATAATTCATTTGATTCATTCAAAAAATTGCTATATCGTAATAAATGTATTTAAATCTGATTGTATATATATATTTATTATCATTATCTTATGTATATAATTGTGTCTCATCTGACAGGCCTATTGCTCTTTGGTTGCTATTCCATCTATTTTTCTTTTTTGTTCTTTTACCCTCTGTTATACAGTATATTGTATATTATATTTGATGAGTGTGCTACCATACCCAAAACAATTTCCCTTGTGGATCAATAAAGTTTGTCTAAGTCTAAGTCTAAGTCTAAGTCTAAACGTGAGGATTATTATGAAAGTAAAGTTTACTCATGACTTTCTTACTTAGAAAGCAGGGTTTTTGTGCAATTAAACAATTGGCAATGTAATTTTTTTCTATCCAAATGTAATTGAAGGCAGTTTAAAATTTCTTAAAATAATACGATATGATAAGAACAAACAAGTAAAAAGCTTTCCCTGGCTGAAAGACTAGCGTGGGACTGGTATTGTCATGAAGACTAGCAGACTAGTGCAGGGGTGTCAAACTCATTTTGGTCCGGGGGCCGTACCCAACCTACTTTGATCCCAAAGGGGCCGGATCAGAAAACTCATGGCATACAGAAGTCTTTTTTATTTGATGAACTCTTTCTCTTACAAAATATTATAATATTATGAACAACCTGAAAAAAATGCAATTTCAACACAATATTTGAACATTAACCTTGGATGCATTTCACAGAATTTAGTCCTGCTTTAGTCTTCATTTGTGCTGCTCTGGTGGGAGGGGCCACGCACAGAGGCGCTGGAGATGCTGCTATGCTAAACCGCACAGAAAAGCAGCACAGAAAATTACTAAATTAATTAATTTTCATAGAAAATTAAAATATAATTAAAATATTTTAATAGAAAATCACCTGAGGGCCAGAATAAAGGTCTTGGAGGGCCAGATCTGGCCCCCGGGCCACATGTTTGACACCCCTGGTCTAGTGTGTGCACAAAAATGTAAATAGTATTTCATATTATCGTCCAGGTAGAAATTAAATTTGTCAACTGGGCAAAGTTTATTTGGTTGAATACGTTTCGCAGCAAAACGTATTCAACGAAATAAACTTTGTCCAGTTGATAAATTTAATTTCTCCTTTTGCCCTATTTCATACTAGTTTAATGTAGTTTAGTCTTTATTTGAAAGGACAATGTACAGCAACATTAAGCTAATTAAAATCATATAAACATATATATCACCCAGCCCTGATTGTGAGACAAGACTAATTGTTCTGAATTTCTGGTTAGTACAGAAACTTTACCAATTAGACCATTATCTGTTTGTCTCGAGGGGGTCTGTGCTTCAACGCTCAATTGTATAATACATTATATTTGTGCAGTGTACTGAAATCACAGCAGTCTACTGTTAAATAGTGACAGGTTTGAGGCAGTGTACAGCCAATAAATTTGAATGGCTATCACAACAAGAACGCACTTCCCACTCAAATGTAGCACTGCATAATCACTAATGCGTTTTCATTTATCATAGAGGACTGGTTGGCAATTGACGCATTCAATAGAATATGTGGTTAGTGCAGTGAAGAACACATTTAGGATTATAATATCAAGTAAAATGTGTAGAATTGGTTATAAAGATCATAGACATCATTCAAAGTTTTCTTACAATGAGTGAACTACAGTGTTATTTGTAATGGCAGAGTCCCCTCCTTCTCTCACAACAAGTAAAGGGAAACTAGTTTAGCTCAATGGGCTATTAGCGCACACCACCTCTTCACTCATAAAAGCCTTGTGGAGGAGTGTAAGTGGATAGTCTATAGGGGCAGTGATAAGTGGACATCCATCAGAGTTGCTACTGTCTGCTCTCCTCCGCAGACAGCCAGGGCACTGCATGTTTTAATACCTCTAAAGTTCAGGCCACTTCTGTCTGAGGCCTCCCCACCTGTTAGTTAGACAATTAGGGGAGATGAGATCAATAACACATGCAGAGGTACTCGAAATGTTCTAGTCAACGTTATGTGAGCAAAAGAGAAAAAGTTTCACAGTTACAACTACCTAAGAAAGCTATATATCAGCAATATTTAGTGTGAATGCTGTTTTGAATATGTGGAAAATGTTAATACCACGTATTGTTTATCATTAAAAAAATCTCAAAATGTGACAAAAAGAGCTGATTATAAAAATGGAAATTGTTGTAAACTTCCAAATTAAGGGAATAAAGTTCTATAAAGTTCTGTGGGTTATTTGACAGTACTTTAATATTTGTCTGTTACACCTCAACTAATTCATTCAAACATGTTTTAGCACACACATAGGGAAGAAACACCTTTACACTATGGCACAACCTTGTCAAAACAAAGCAATGAACAAAATGAGACTAACTAATAATCAGTGTTTAAAGAAGAAAATAAACTTTGTAGATGAAGAGCGGACTCCCATAGAGAGGACAGAGGGAGGGGTGAGAGGTGGTCAGCACGATACCACTTAATCAAACAGTGGAGTTGTAAAAGCAATAAACTCTGCATAGGGCTGAGAAGGACTTCCCGGCGCCGCAAAGGCCACCTCCATTCATCTCACTAAAAGCTGCAGGCTGAACTGAGCTGAACCTCAAACGTGGGATAGAGTCACTGTAATGTCATATCTATTTTAGAACAGAGCAAATGTGCATTCAATCATTGGAGCATAAACACAAGCACATTCGGTTTTCAAAAGGTATGTGATTTACTACATATTTACTGGATTACTATGTATTGTTAATATGATTCAATTTATGTTGGCACGATACTAACATTTAAATAAGAAAAACATTTCATACTTCATTCTAATGAACATAATGCTGTGCTCAGACATAGCAGCATCAGGGGTCTCAGGTTTACTAGAGATGCACTCAATAAAAATAATAATAGCTTTTTTCTTTTAAACTAAACTAAAATAAAACCAATCCAAATGTTATGTAGCTGTTATCTATTCCGAAAGTAAACACAGAACAATTTTCTTTAAATAAAAATTCAAACATTATTAAACATTCTGGTCAAATATCGCCAGTAAATAGTACATATATAGAGGTCGATATCCAATCTAGAATTTTCAGTATCAGTGCCCATTTCAGATATCAGTATTGGATTGGTGTATCCTTAGGGTTTACATGCAAATTCTATAGAGGACGTGCATCATGACAAGTCTAACATTTCGCACCACAAAGATTATGTATTAAATGGTAAATGGTCACATCTTTATATAGCGCTTTTCCACCTTCAAGGCACCCAAAGCACTTTACAACAAGGAGCCACTCACCCATTCACACACACATTCACAAACCCGTGTACAGGGGGCAAGGTGGGTTAAGTGTCTTGCCGGACAAAACGGCAGCATTCATCTGTGGGAGCCGCCAACCTGTGGGTCAGTGGACCTGACCACTCAATCAATGATGTTTTTTATATCAAGAGCAGGATTCGAACTGACAACCTTTTGGATCATTGGACAAACGCTCTACCAACTGAGCTACTAAACTAATTAGTTTAACTAAGTTTAATTAGTTTAAGAAGCTGTTTCCCTGCCACTCGCTGTTCTGCATGGAGAGTGCTGCAAGGAGCTTCCTGGTATCCACAGATTTGAGGGCAGAGTTTGAATAGTGCCTGTGACACCTCAAGATCACACAAACATGCACAAATGATTCAGAAAACCACTGCAAACCACTGCAAGACAACGTTATAACAACGTTATAACTGTAGAAAGCTCAAAAAAAGACTTTGCATAATAATCCCACTTTAATTACCACACCTGATCATACTGTCTGAAATAGTAATTGAAATGTTAGTATTGATTAGTATCATTTTTTTTCTTTTTCTTTTTACAACCCTACTATCTGCCTTTATATTCTGAGATGTTGTGACAGTATTGGTAAATTCAAAAATGAAGACAGCATCCAAGAAACCTTCAAAACACAAATTAGGGGTGTGCAAAATAATCGTCATGACAATGCATCGTGATACTAACTTTCACAATATACTGCATCGATTCTCGATGCCAAAAATCGATTATTAATTAATTAATTAATTAATTAATAATAAATAAATTCATTATTAGTTTTGTTGTTTTTATAAATCCTATGCTCTTTTTTCTTTGTGAAAGGGTACTGTTTGTTATGATGGCATGATCCAAAATGGCAAATGTTTGAACGTAATTTTTTGTTTTAGAAAAAATCCTATGCACTTTTTTTGTTATTGGTTTGGTTTATTTGTTTTTGTTATTCAATAAATTCAGTTATGAATTGAGTTGCTCAGAGTTATGTATCAATTGAAGACACTACCCAGATACACAGCCACTGATGTTTAAGTTATCCTCTCTTTTTTTTTGATACATTTTCACTGAAGTATGTCGAATATATTGCAATGCATCGCAATAATTCAAGTATCGTGATGCATCGTGATAGTATTGCATCGTGGCATATGAATCGTGATTCGAATTGAATCGTGACTTCTTTGCCAATACCCACCCCTAGCACAAATAGAGACGATAGAGAATTTGTTCAGAATAAAGTCTATAGTTCTTCTGATTGACATTTACATCATCATTTACAGACTTCTGCGGGTGATGATTAACCTCAGCAGTGAAGCCTCCCACCAGATCCCACCCACTATGCTCTCTGCATCCTCCCTGTGGTTTCCATAGTGTCTGAACTGCACTTGTAACAAAGGTGTGATTGCATTTAACCACAAGGGCATCCCCGGGGCCCTGCTAATGCAAAAGAGAGAGCAGAAAGAGAAGGAGAGGAGAGTGAGCGTGGTACAGGGAGGAGGGGGTCCATTACGATAATCATTTTACGTCACTTGAGAAAAAAGTGGCAAGGGGGAGGGTAAAGTCATGGAGTACAAGGTGGAAATCTCATAATTGAAAAAGACTAATCTAACAAGCATCTGTGGATTATACACATGCAACTGTTTTGAGTATACTGTGAAGAAAGGGCGGATCTTAATATCTAGTATCTATTGGGTCACACTGATACTTAATAATAATCAATAAATTCAAATCAAAAGATCTTCAATCATAAAGAACCAGTCTAACTTTATCAAAGGACCGGGAACACACTACAATAGAAATACTTCTACTTAGAGTAAGGCCATCATGAGCTGCAATAAATAAATAAATAACAGAATGAACCACTTTAGTAGTTGGTTTATGTCCGTAATGAGTTATTATTGAGTATTAATTCAACCTTCTACAGCTCAAACTTATCATGTAGCCAAAGAATAACACAACATTTCCCAGTAAGAAAAAGTACCCACGATAAATACTGACCCCACAAATATATTGTTCCATCTGTCATGTATTTTTTTCCATTAAGTTTATTATTGGAAACAAAGGAACATAGTATATTGTACACTGACACAGCACGTCAACAACAGTCCCCTTTCTCCTTCCAGTACATGTATTACAAAGATTATCAAGCTTGAACAAAAAAGGCTTGATAATAATAATAGTAATAATAACAAAACAAGAAAAATATATATTAATAAATAAATAAAAATACATTGGGTTCATCAGGTCACAGTCATTTAAAATCTGATCTAAAAGGGGCAACAAAGACTCTCCAAGTTTTCCCATCATTGTCAAATTTGTCAGAGTCAGGTCTTATAGAAAATGTGATTTTTTTTCCATTCCATAAATAGTATGGACAAGATCCATCTAATCCTCAAGGCAAGGAACTTTATCACTAAGCCATTTTCTCGTAATACACTTCTTTCCAGCAGCCAATAGTATATTATAAATACATTTTTTCTTATGTTCTATAAGCTGAGCAGTGTCTCAAAATGGTCTGGTTAAGTAATAAAGATAACTTTTTCAATACTGCTCCTAACCTGGGACCAGAACTGTGAAAGTACTGAGCAATCCCAGAATATGTGATACGGTAATTGCCAGCCGCTCTTCGTCCTACACTTTCTCCAACAAGAGGTATCCCTCCCCATAGCAGCACCCTGTGAAGTCACCCTAAAAAGTGTCACATTCTTCCATACAAATTCTCTCCTGTTGATGGATGTTGTGCACTTCACATTGTTCTTCAAAACATCTCCCTAATTTTCTAATTGTAATCTAAACACTCCCTCTTTTTCCCATTTTTCCTTTATATATTTAACATAATTTACCCCACAGTATAACTTTTAGAAATAACTTGATCTTGGTTCATCTCTATATGCTTTTAGAAAGATTCCAGTTATACCTGAAGGGAATTTGGATTTTGTTCCCTTAGTATTCTCTAAATAATGCCTAACTTGAAGGAAACCCATAAAAATCCTTATTATCTAAATTGTATGTATTCTTAAGGTTCTGGAAAGTTTTAATATTTCCCTTATTGTCTATCAAATCATCACGACTCACCCGTTGTTTGAATTTATCATTAATAGCACTTGGCACAAACTTAGGTCATAGGCTATCCAAGTTATTGGTATTGGTATACTCTCAATACTCAATGAAGCATCAATCCAGGGATTATTGAGTTTGAAAACTTTTTTATCAGCGGCATTGCCTATCAGGGCTGGAATGGAATGTCATCACATCATCTGTCATGTATTGAACGATAAGTCGATAAAAAATTATCGTGACAGGCCTACTCAGAATAAAGTTAACAACTTTGATCTAACTCATTTCTCACTCAGACTGTATACAAAACAAAAATATATTGTACATTTTCTGGGATCACTGCACTTTCTATGAATAAGTTGCAGAAGTTCAGAAGTATAGCCTACAACCAGCTAGGGAATGTGTGTTTTTTTCCCTCACTCTATAAATACAATAAAGCCCAAACAAACAGCACACAAAAGCAATATGCTGCTCCTCTCCTAGAACAATGGAGGGATCTTTCAGGAGGAGGTAGAGGAGGGCAGGGAATACCCTCAAGGAAAAACATCCAATGAAATCAAATCGCGCTGGCCAATTAGTTTGCCCTAGTAAAGCCACAGATGATGTCACTCGTCATTACTCACTGTTTAATGCTCTCCACCACTGCGAAAACAGAGAAAAGTGCAATAAAGTGGTCTGAGATAGGACACTTCATTAGTTAAAGGGATATTTCAAACTCATACCTTACTAGAAAGGTGAAAGATTAGAAAAACTAGCTAATTCAACGTTTAAAACGTAACAATGACAGGCTATACTATGGTATACTATGAGATTGTTTTTGGATGAAATCAAACAGGTTTTTCAACGAACTGTTGTAAAAATAAATAGCCCAAGAGTTGTAATGAGAGATGAGATTCTGAAAGTTTAATGCAGAAGATGTTTATTAATTGGAGTGTTAAACCTATGATGGTGTAGGGTGAATGACAACAAAATGTCAACAAGAAGATGGAGGTGTCCTTGGTACAGTGGAGTACAGTACAGTGCAGTACAGTCGTATGATTCCCCCATGTCAAACCTCTCACAAACCACATTTATGCTTGAACAAGGTGGCTGAAGTGTCTTGCCCAAGGACACAACAGCGCTATATGCAATAAGCTTTCCAGTTCTAAAACCACTGTTATTCCCAGGTAAAATGTAAAAACGCTAATGCAATAATTACATTCAAGCTTATAATTTTGCCAAGTATCGGGCAGCCTTTAAAGCTCTAAACATCCGACCCTTTGCTGACACAGAATGTTCCAGCACATGCTGTATGGCTCATTAGTAATGACCCCCGGTAACATGTTTTTCCATGTTACAGTCAATACCCTGCAGCGTCACATGACATTTTACACTGCACTTGAGAGTACACACACGTTTGCTATGATCTAACAAACCAGCCTCTATTCCCTCTGTACACAGCAGCAGTAGTAGTAGGCTAACTACAGGGAAACAATGGCCCATTTTAGACACTTACTCAGACACTTACCAATGTTTATCAGGATGTAGCAATGGAACATAGAGGCTGATTAGCTCCAATGGGACAGGCCCCTGAACTCTGTGTGTGATTACAAGCATCACTTCAGCATCACATCAGTGCACACGTGGCAGCTGCACTTACCAGGGCTTTTATGTTTATAATGGACTACACTATGGTTGGACTAAATTATGTCCATGTGCTTTGAAATACTGACGTTTACTGGTTCAGCAGTAGTGAAAATATATTTGTAAGGTAGCTAAATCTACATTACCAGTCTAATATTACAAGTATATAATTCAGGAAAATGTAATGTTTTTTTTTTCATAACCTGTTTACCAAGGTACATCTCCTTGACTGCATCCTTAAATTACCTCTGCCCTGTATATCTCGGTGTGTGTCCTCTACCTCTCCCTCTCTCCTCAGGCAGACGAGTGCATTTGGCAAGCCAGGTATCTGAGAGTTCCCCTTGCTCTCCAAACTCAATTCACTTCTACTATGAAAGCGTGGAGCCTGGATCAAATAAAGCAGACAGTAGCAATTACCAGGAGTGGGAGACAGGGAAATCCATACACACACGTAGACGTAACAGCCTCCCTTGCTACTTAAAGTGCATAGGACAGGTTTTCATGTTTTTCTAATCTTTAACTGGTTTGGTGAGATAGCATGGATAGCGTGGGAAATATTTATCATAGTTTTACACCAGTCAAATGGCATTTCGTGGAAGAAAGTTGACAAGAAAAGCACAATTACAGGAAGTACAACGGAATACATCTACCTATCTCGTCAACATGGAAAATTCCAGCTAAAATGCAGGGACAATTTACACGCAGAGAAGGCTTTTTTGTGACATTTGAAAACCTTATTTAACAAAATAAATATGTTGTAATTTATTTTTTTAGTGAGACAAAAACAAATATAAGAGTATAATTGATGAAGTGCAAAAGCTAGTGTCAGATCAGAACCGAGTCTCAGTAGAAGCATCATTACACAGAGCATGGCTGGGTTAATTGGTAATTCGACATCTTTGAGATTACTGTGAGCTGTGAGCCATAAGCTGTGTGCGTGGGCCGGTCAGTGGAAAGAAGCATGCTAAATTGACTGAATACACATAAAGTTGTCAAATGCTCCTTGCAAATGAAAATAAACACATACAATGGTAATATAAGCATTCATCTTCCTGTACTGAGACAAATTCAATAAGCAAGAAGAGATTCGACAGCACTAAAATGCATTCAAGCACTCCTCCCCTTTTCCTATTGGCTGTCTGTCCTGTGTCCTTTTTCACTGCATCCATAAATCCTCAGACCTCCTGTGCGGCAGCTCTAACCTCAGCTTCATATCACTGCTGTATACTGTTACTTCCGTTTAATGTCTACTATAGCGCTAGTCTCTCGTAAGTTATTTATAAACGTTTACAATGGATTTTAATGGGCTCATTCCTCATCCTATTCTTCCTTGTCACATCCAAAAACATCCACAAAACACCTAGATTTCATAATAATAATGTAATGTATAAGTCTTAGATGAGGCTTTTCCAGATGCTCAAGTCACTTTACAACTTTGTGCACTATTCATTCACTCCACATTCAGTGGCAGTAAGCTGCTACTGTAGCCACAGTTGCCCTGGGACAGACTGATGAAAGCGAGGTTTGTTGTCAATGATGACGCTGGTCTACAAGCAAACTGCTTCCGGAACAAGAGTAGTGAAATTTTTCTTGGTTTAGGTCTCTAATAAAGAAAAAGTAAGTCAGAAGTGCTGATTGGCTATAGTTTCCAAGATATAGTATTGGGTCAAAATAGGACATTTATGCAAAATAAGGCAAAAACAGTAGTTTATCAGAAGGTACAGTGTGTCTACAAGCAACCAGTTCTATCTGAAAGCCTGTCTGCACATTCCAATACATTCATTTTAATATGTCTAGAGTTTTAAAGGGACAGTGTATAAGATTTTTACCCGTTAATTACTGAAATTGAAGATACCCATTCAAAAATACATTGTTTTCCAAGCCTTTTCACTTCCATCATGAAATCAAAGTATTCTTTTGGACTTAGATATAGTCACATAAAAGGGGGATCTTCCCCATACAGAGGCAGCCATTTTGAATACGAGAGCCGCAGAAGGACATTTGGGCTCCGCCTTCGCCTTCGGCAAGGCTCGTGGTTTTGGGTAAACAACACAAGCATGCTGCGGGATCACACGTCGTAATGGATCTAACACGTGTTTTGGACTAAATTGTTTTACTGGATTTTATTCGCTGGATCCTCACGGACAAATTGAGTGCAAGTTTATGGTGAAATACAGTTTGACCTGTGCAAAGCATTCTAAGGTAAGCTAACCTCGTTTTGTGCTTTTCCGTATAAAAGCCCCATGTGCTCGGGGAGTGATTGTTGTGCAGGGAAATGAATTGCATAGTCAAAAAGAGGAGACTGTAAGGTTTCATTTGATGTGTAGAGTGTCATGGTACATGATCGGGAATGTGTGTTTTCATGAGAAAAGAAAAAAACAAAAAAACAAAAAAACGGGACCACGTTTTATTTATACAGTAGCGGCGCGCGATCTGCCATAGCTAAAACAGAAAGTGCAATAGCTACCATCCACCTATGCACCACGAATCCTACACACTGGGGCTTTAACATTAAATATTTTTTGATTACACATAAGAGAGATGCCTCGAAATTGTGTGCACCTGATGTCTTAAGATATTTCTTGTTTATTTCTTGACAGATAAAGAAGTGCAAATTAAATATTTTCAAAATATAAACATTATTTTTAAGCAAAAATGCCTTAATCTATTGTATAAACAGATGCAATTTTGATGTAAAACAATATCATTAAATATCTTGAATGCATTAGCTAACCAGCACAGTTATCAATTGATTTTCAGTTTATTTTATCAATATAAATGAGATTTAGTCACTTTTATCTCAGAAGCAGATCGAGTCCAAAAATTTGTAGACCAGTGTAATGGTATTGAATATGTTAAAGCGCACATCATGTAATTTTTGAGATTACAATAGATGATAAAAGGAGAAATTCAATTTGTCAACTGGATAAAGTTTGTTTGGTCGAAAACCGAGAGGCTTCGTCAGTTCTGGTTCTAGTGCTGGTTAGACCCTGTTTATATCTAGCTGCAGGGAGGAGCTCCCTACACTGAAATAGTTCTGCAACTATCTCAACTAATTATTTCTTTTCTTTTCCGAATTTCTCTGGTGTCTAGTATTAGCATATCTATTCAGCCCTAGGAGGAGCTCACTACACTGAAATAGTTCTGAAACTATCTCAACTATTTGTTTCTTTTGTTTTTCGAATTTCTCTGGCGTCTAGTTTAGCATCCCTATTCAAACTAACGATCGTCTCCACCCCTCTGACCCTGACTTGTCTGCCCTTTTTGTCCGTTTTGACTTGGTTTGAGAATCGAATTATAAATGGGAGACAAGTTATGTCTAGCTCCCCCATTTCTGTTTAACGACGGATTCTCTTTTTTGACAAAAATTGCCTCTTTAACTCCCCTCTCAAACCAGTTCTTTTCCCTGGCTAAGATCTGAACCTCACTGTCCTCAAACGAGTGGCCCATGGCTTCTAGGTGAAGATGTACGGCAGATGACGGTCCACTCTGGCACGCCCGTCTGAGTTGGTACATCCTCTTGTGAAGTGGCTGTTTTGTTTCTCCAATGTAGCGCTCACTGCAGTCTTCACTACACTGAATGGAGTAGACCACATTGCTTTGTTTGTGGCTCGGTGTTCAAGATTTGGAACCTTTTACTGCACATATCAATTCTGTAGATCCGAACATCAAATTCACCCGTGAAGATGCCAATGATAACACATTGGCGTTCTTAGATTGTGCAGTAACGATAGGAGGAGACCGGCAACTCCAAGTAGAAGTCTTCAGGAAGCCCACACACACAGACCAATACCTGCTTTTTGATTCACACCACCCACTGCAGCACAAACTGGGTGTTATTCAGACATTACAACACAGGGCCCAAGTGGTTCCCACAAGCACAGAGGGTAAGGAGAAAGAAGAACAACATGTGCAGGAAGCCCTCTCTGTTTGTGGATATCCTAAATGGGCTGTCAACAAAACCAAGAGAGACAAGGGCAAGAAACAAGACAACAGAGAATTCGAACCCAGGAGGAAAGGGGTAGCGATTCCGTACCTGGCCGAAAAAAAACTATGGAAAAACTATAGAGGATTTTCAGACAATATGAAATCCCAGTTTATTTCAAACCCACAAACACTTTAAGACAAAAACTCGTCCACCCAAAGGACAAAACACCGAGCCACAAACAAAGCAATGTGGTCTACTCCATTCAGTGTAGTGAAGACTGCAGTGAGCGCTACATTGGAGAAACAAAACAGCCACTTCACAAGAGGATGTACCAACACAGGCGGGCGTGCCAGAGTGGACCATCATCTGCCGTACATCTTCACCTAGAAGCCATGGGCCACTTGTTTGAGGACAGTGAGGTTCAGATCTTAGCCAGGGAAAAGAACTGGTTTGAGAGGGGAGTTAAAGAGGCAATTTTTGTCAAAAAAGAGATTCCGTCATTAAACAGAAATGGGGGAGCTAGACATAACTTGTCTCCCATTTATAATTCGATTCTCAAACCAAGTCAAAACAGACAAAAAGGGCAGACAAGTCAGGGTCAGAGGGGTGGAGATGATCGTTAGTTTGAATAGGGATGCTAAACTAGACGCCAGAGAAATTCGAAAAACAAAAGAAACAAATTAGTTGAGATAGTTTCAGAACTATTTCAGTGTAGTGAGCTCCTCCTAGGGCTGAATAGATATGCTAATACTAGATGCCAGAGAAATTCGGAAAACAAAAGAAATAATTAGTTGAGATAGTTGCAGAACTATTTCAGTGTAGTGAGCTCCTCCCTGCAGCTAGATACAAACAGGGTCTAACCAGCACTAGAACCAGAACTGACAAAGCCTCTCGGATGAGCGGCGAAACGTTTTCGACCAAACAAACTTTGTCCAGTTGACAAATTGAATTTCTCCTTTTATCATGGATTCTACCTGGACGACTGAGGGACTCTTCACGCATTACAATAGATCTATTGTTTAAATGGCTTGACAATCTGTGCCTGAATTTAGGACTAGTTCAAACAAAATAACTTTTTTGTATCTATCTTTTGGCAAAACCAGGAAGGATCAAACTTGAGTGAAGTGCCAGCCACAGCACAGCAACAGATTCAAAGATGGCGGCTCCCTACAAGTGATCAAAAGTGTGTGCACGTGTGGCTCTCTCATTAACAACCATTTAGTGACACGTGCCGAGTACCACAAGTCACCGCCCCTTCTTTTTGTGGGAGCTTGGTGACTGTCAGCTCTCCATCTGCTCATTTTGAAGGCTTTCTGCTCAGCAGAAAGGCAACTGTCAGTCGAAGACATTCAGAATACAGTAGGAGCAGAAAGAAGCAGAGCCACATGTGTAATTTTCAATCTGTGAGACTGAGAGGTGAAGAAAAGCATAGACAGAGCCAAGACAGAGGAGATGGGAAATTATCTGAAGAAATTGTCAAAAGGTCTTATATCAAAAACAGATCAATTTGTGATTTGTGCATGTTTCATTAGGAGCCATTCCTAAAAATAATAATAATAAAAATAATAAAATAAATACATAATATCTTTTTATCCTTCAATAGATTTTTGTAACTTGGCACTGGTTCTGGGACCATGTTAAGGGCTAATAACTATTTTACCATTTCAAAATTAATTAAGCTAATATCATTGCAGAAACATTAGTGAATTAAATTTTTCATTCTGCAACACACATGATTTACGTCATTTGGTTCCTCAGATCATTTGGGAATATTTCAACATTCCCTGACTCTCATTCCTTTTAGGACATTATTCCAAGCACAGTTAACACTAATTAGTCTAACTTGCCAAAAAATATTCTTATGAAAACCCCAAGAACACATCAAAGCACCCCCAAAGCGAAATATTATACAGCTAGTGGTAAGTTATGCATTATTTTCAGTTGCTAAAGGCCTGAAGAGTTCAAATCTGCTGCAAGGGCAAAATGGAAGTTTGAACTAGTTTCACTTTTGAATGTCAGGAATAAAAAACAGCCCATAGGAGACACAGACAGTAGGACAAAGGACTCTAGCAAAGAAGGACAAGTGTTCAAGGGGGCAAAAAGTAGGGATTAGGTTTCCTCTGTCCTGAGTAAACCCCTCTGTTCATTCAAGTCTCCTTGCATACGAAACAGCTGCTTAGACGCTGATAAAGGCTGACACGGGCGCCGCGGAGAATACAGAGATTGATGTCATGACATTTTGAAGACCAAAACACAGCTAAATAAACATGGGGAAACTCCATGTCACAAAGGAGGTAATAGGTAATAGTATGGGCACACCTGAGCGGAGAGGGCGGAGCGTCGTGGTGGAGTGGGAGGAGCCTCAGTTGAGTGTTGACAGAAGCCTGAGGAGATGACTAGATGTTTCCACCAATGGGATGTCCCACGTGTCTGCCCTGTCTGTGCGCGTCCGTGTGTCTGCAGGCTCACTCAGCATTCCCTATGGAGACAAATCAAACAAAATGTACCTAATTGTGGATGTTATACAGATGCCAAACTCCATCACACTGATCCATCATGTAAAATATCTACAGTGTATAAAGTATAGCCTATAACAAAACACTCGATTCACTGTATGTCGTGTACATATGACAGAATTGACGATAAAGCTAACTATGAACTACTATGAAGTAGTTCTGTAAGTACATTATATGATAAATAATTTACAAAACAAATTTAGATAATTGTTTCCCATACTCTATTTGTGTTTAAAGGAAAAAATTATATTTTCTCTCAGATGATATCAGATATCAACATATACTTAAAGCCATAGTATCAACATCAGTATCGGAATGTAAAAAGCTGGATCGGTGTATCCCTAACTTTGACTGATTGTAAATATTGCAAAATGTGTAAACAAAATTGATGATAATAAAAGAGAACTTGCATTGTAGATATAATATGACTAGAATTAGGACATGAAAATGAAAAAAAAAATGAAACAAAAAATACTATCAATATTTTACAGTGCACTTTCATAGACTGTAGCCTACTGTACGTTTTTCACTCCAGTGACTATCTTTCTCCAATTCCCTTTTCGCAGCTCACTCGCCCATTCTCAGGAGTATTCAAAACAAACACCGTCCTATTTATACCCTGACATCACATCTCCATGGCAACCACACTTTGTTTACCCACAGGAGACACAAGTTAGAGACGGCCATCCTGAGTTTTACATGCTTGTTTGGGAGGACTAAAGCCTCTTTCAGGAGCTTTTTTCAGGCCGAGCATGTTTCACTTTGACCTAATGCCTGTGGTGTGGAGTGTTATTACTATTACTATGGAGGCTGAAAACAGGGAGTAAATACAGTGTAGTGCAGCTTAAGCCGTGTAAAGTCGATGTGTGTTTGGGGGATCAAGGCAGAGTTGTTCAAGCCAATGCCACATTAGGTTAGAGGACATGTGCTCCTCACTGTCCTCATACAACTGCTGCTAATGGCTTCACCAGGCAATAATGCTAACAGTAAATGAAACTTTAATTACAACGTCATCAATAAGCAGCACCTACCAAGATTCGTTATTGGGTTCAGAAATAAATACTCTATCTTTTCTTACAATAGAAACACAGATCATGTTCTTTGAAAAAATACTCATCAAATTTGAATTGTTTAATTGCTATGACAATGGAGGATCATTACCATAGCTTGAAACTGATGAATACGCTCAATCTTCAAAACTGATTATAGTTAAAAATGGATGCTCAAATATTATAGAGGCCAATTAACTAAATCTCAGCAGTATAGCACAATCAGTATAATATTGTTAGTATCCAGTTTCAGTGATGCACAACACCACTTCAGACACTGAAGGATGTTGCCATGGAGACACATACACATGTCCTCAGGTCAGTGGGCGGAGCTGAACCCCAGAATGAGCCAAAATCAGGTCAGAGCCTCATGTGACAAGCAGGGCCTAGGGGACAGAAACTGATCCTAAAACAGGCGTTTTCTTGTTTGCACAGAGACAAGCTCAACAAATATTATGCACATATGAATACAAAGTAAAGTAAAAGTACAACACCACAGTACTACTAAAGACATTTAGTAGTATTTGTACAGGTAAGTACAAGTAAATATATATGTACTCTGCTAGTATTATCCCTACAAAAATGTTTATTGCAAGGTCAAGTTAAAAGTTGAATAATGACTGGTGGAGATAGTAGCATCCAGAAATGTACAACAAAAGGGACCAAGGTAGCAAACCTTTATTAATAAAATGGCCATATCTGGCAACAGTAAAATATCATGTCTTAATGTAGTCAAACCTATAGGCATTGGCTGGAAGAGTAATAAAGTTCAACAGTTTGCAAAAACTGATTTAATTTCATGTCCTCAACAGGCCTAATAACTTGGGTCTGTTTCGCAAAAGCACAGAACTGCTGCCAATAAACCAAGCATATAGCACTCTTTTATGGCAGTTTTTTTTTGCATCTTGATCATAGACTTCTGTTTATTTATCATCTTAATGTTCTTTAAGATGAAAAATAAATAAACATTAACTCAAAACAACTTCAAGATTACATAACTTTACTACACATTACTTCACATATTAAACATAGACATAAGTGTACACACAAACAAATACAAAATTACTCTCCCCTAGTCAAATATAACACAGTCACAGTCTCCCTATTGGTATGGCAGGGTAATGGCAGACTCCCTGTGTAATGACGGATTAGCTCGGTCCAGAGAGGCCATGTTATCACTTCAGCTAATACTTGCTGTGTGTATTTCCCCAAACAAATACAAGAATTACATTATGACACAGCTTTGCTCCACAAGATAATAACAGAACATTACATTACAACTCATACCACAATTCCTCTACAGTTCTTGAGCACTTACAAAGAGACACAGCAGTTGTAGGTTTGTTGATATTAAAGCACGAAACTAGATTCTCATTTGAGTACTGAAATGTATCAGTACTGAAAAAAAAAAAAACATTTGAAAATTCCCTGTATAATAATGGTCTTCATCATATCCAAACAAGTATAAGAGCACAATATAACGTTAAGTAAACTACTAGCCCAATATTTATTTTCTGACAATCACACTATATTGTTAGAAAGAGTGCTTTTATTCTTATTATGTCAAGATAAGAATAATATGGAGCTTTTTGTTTAGTATTAAAATAGGTAAAGATTTGGACAACTTTTGCTGAACAGTGAATAAGTGTGAATAAGAAGTGTGTTTTGTGATAAAACATGTTTGCACTATATTTTTCTGCCCTAAAGATATTGCATGCTTTTCCTGTGAACAGCTGGTGCAGAGCCTTATGCCAGTGTATGTGTTACATATGTATGTGTATACGTGTGTGTGTGCGTGTGTGTGTGAGTGTGTGTGTGTGTATGTGTGTGTGTATCAGATTCACCTCTAAGTTGTGACTGGCGGATTTAATTCATTAATCATTGCATTTATATAGCGCCTCTCAAGACACCCAAAGCACTTTACAGAGCATTATTCATTCACTCCACACTTGGTGGTGGTAAGCTAATATTGTAGCCACAGCTACCCTGGGGCAGACTGACGGAAGCAAGGCTGCCAATCGGCGCCATCGGCCCCTCCGATGACCACCAACACTCACGCACACTCCACTTTCATATAGGCAGTGTGGGTGAAGTGTCTTGCCTAAGGACACGACAGTTTTTGCGACTGGCGCCCCACTGTGGCACCTCAGTACGAACCAGGCCCAGCCTTGCTTTGCCTCTGAGATCTGACGATTTTGTGTGTTTACAATAACATGCAATGCATATTTAATTTTTTCTTAATTGAAATTATTATTTTTTTTACTATTTACTTACTATAAACTAGATATTATGTGTTCTTAATAAAGATTGAATTGAATCGTGTGTAGTGTGTGCGTGTGTGTGTATGTCTATGTGTGTGTGTCTGTGTGTAGCGTGTGTGAGGAGCCCTGGTGCTGCTCTATAATGAGGAGCAGAGCAGGATCCTGTCCAGATTAAACGCTGACTGAGCTTGTCTGGCTAATGCTTCTGTTTCTCCAACAACATTCACACTGACACTGCAACTCACAGCAACTGGGCTTCCAGGTTTTTAGACAACTTCAGAGCTCATAAATCACACTAGGGCAGGGCAATACAGCAGCATTTTTTACTTGTATTGTTCCAATAAAATTTTCATTTAAATGTATTTTTCTTAAACAAATATGGCCTTACTTTTCAATAATACAGTTTATGAACAGACAGGACTAACAGTTTAAACTTCTTAAACAAATATGTGTGTATAACTCCTACTAAACACTTATCATAGAATTGCATGTAGACCTATTGATTTAGAATGCATTAAGCTGGTCTTTGACAATATTATTTGACCACGATTTTATTTGATTCATTGCATAGCAGAATAAAACGATACCTTCTTGAGAAACAAAAGCTAAGCTAAAACGAATACTCTGCAGCTTCTTTTTAAAACGCGCAGTCCTGTGTTGTCCTGATAAAGCTGGAAAAGTTAGATAAGCACATTTAATGACCACAAAGTAATACTGACCTGCAGTGTGAGGAAAACAGACTCTGAAAGAAACATGAGATGGGTTATGAAACATTTTTACACACAAACAGCGCAGGTTAAAGGTCAGAGATCCACTGTTAATGGTGATAAACCCAGGTCTATCATTCACTTGACTCATTCACAATACATGGTGCTTTGATTATGCACAAATACAAAGTATGTGTTTTATTATGTGTTTTATTTAGCAACAAACTCATATTAACATTCTGCATAGCTAAGCCATGCCCAATATTTGTTTTGAGAAAATACTTCAATGAAATACTTGCAATTAAATGTAGACTTATACCAAAATGGAAACATTAAAAAGGCCAATATTACACCGTTTTCTGACCTATGTTATAATGTCCTTAATAATGTCCTTATCACAAACACACCTTGGTTTTGCTTTGTTTCATTCACACAAACCCTGCATATTTAGCCTGAATTCTCTCTGTTCCACATTGTGATGTCATCTGGTAATAGAAGAAGCGCTCCACTGTGTTTTTAAACTCCAGACAACTTCACTAAAATCATATGGATCATTTCAGTCCTGGTATTGCCAATCTCTCCAGAACAAAACTACCGCTTTATGACATCACGAGGTGGAAAGGAACATTTTGAGCTTTAGAGATGTAGGCAGACTAATAAATAAAATAGTGTTACTCAAACATATGCAAACAAAACACAATAGCAGATATGTTTTTGATGCGAAAACAACATTAAAACACAGCTTAAAGCTCACGAGTCAATTTTGAATCCTGTCGGACCTTTAAATACAATGTACAAATCTTGTTAGCAGCTTATATAATTTACAACATTAACAAAGAGGAATTGAGTTGAGTGTGTCTCTTGTTTTTGAGTCTTATTTTCTGTCTTCATGTATTTACTAATGTCTTCTTTTCACTTAAAACATCTTTTCCTCTCACAGTATTCTCCTGGGCCACAGCACAAACAACCACATCAGTACGACACGTTGACAGTGAGGAGAAGGAGGAGCTGCAAGATTCTCAGCAGCAGTAAATAGAAATATTATAGTGGGAAAAATAATATCTGGCACAAGTAGCATTTTGTAATAAATTTGTAAGTGTCACAATACTAAAATTTCACACTTAACTTGATACATTGGTACCACTACTGCAGTTTAATACTCTGGTGCTACACATTTATAGTCACACCTGCACCTGTTTTTAATGTTTTAAATGGACCTCTGCAGGTGTTGTTATTGTTTTGTTTGTTTTGTCTAAACAGGGTGTAAACCTGATACAATAATTATTTTACATTTACTATATTTCTGTGTGGCAATACTTCAACATTTGGGATTCTCCTTATATAAATAAACATAAATTAAAAATATATATTAAAAAAAACAACAACAATGATACACGATAACAGATTTCGGTAACAGATTAGGTTTACCATGCAGATTTTATGTTTTATTAGCTTAGCATTGTGCAACCAGAGTGGATAGAAGCAGTTACTTGGGCAAGGAGTTACTCAGCATTCCTCTATCATACCACGTTAGAGCAGAGGTCCCATAGAAGAGCTGTTGCAAGGAGCCCAGCTTTGATCACCTCCTCCAGATCCACCACATGGGGCTGATGGGAGAGGAGCGGCCCGGGAAGAGGGAGGTCTGCTGGGACCAGGGCGGGCTTGTATTCTGACTTCAAAGGTGCACACACATTGCTAGACCTCTATTAGTTGTTCTAAACATTCTAGGGACATCTCCAGCCTATGTGTGCATATTAATTATCCAGGGTGTTTGATGTGTAGCTCGCTTACAGTATAGGCCATACATACAAACAGGATGTTATATAAAGGTTGTTTCTTGAATTTGTCAGGCCGCCAACATTAAGAGCATGACTAGTCTGACCCAAAAGTCAAAATGTCCTGTGTCCTCAAATTCAATCAGACTCCCACAAAAGTGACACTACGACTAAAAAAGGGCAAAATATTGTTTATACTATTTACATTTTGGAAATATGCAAAATTAGAATATCGCATATAATATAATCTATAATAGGGCTCGGGATCACAAGTTCCCTCACAACTTTATTAAGTATTTTGATAAGGCCATACCAGCGTGTCAAAGCCTAATCCCGTCAGATCTCAGAAGCTAAGCAAGGCCAGCCCTGGTTAGTACTTGGATGGGAGACCCCTGGGAAAATCAGGTGCCACAATGGGGTGCCATGCAGTTGCAAAAAATGGTGCAGTCTCGTAGTTTACCACCAACGAGTGTGGAGTGAATACATAATGCTCTGTAAAGCTTGCCTGGAAGAATCCATGACTCATCGCTGTACCAGCGAGTGAGTCTGGTAACGCTTGGTCCAAAATGCGCTGCGGTTGCGCGTAGACAGACAGCTAAGTGAACCAATCAGAGATTGCGCCATCTTGATTCAAAACTGAGGCGGAACTTCCGCTGCCTAAGAGTGACTTTGCGGGCAAAGGCGGGGGCACTGACGTCACCATCTTTGAACGAATCAGAATCGCGGAGTCCGTTTGTAACCGGAGGAGCGAGGGTGGATGGAGGGTGTCCAAATGGTATCGCGGTGTATAGGAAATACAGAGAGATATCATTTGGCTGGCCAGGTAACTGTAAAGCATCTTTGACTATCCAAAAAAGTGCTATATAAAACTGATGCATTATTATTATTAACTGCAATACATGGCTGACAATTGGTATTTTGCAACTGATGTGATCAACATTCCCTGGGGTGTGATGCTAACTAAAGGTACTACTCAATTTGAAGCTCTTTAATCTGAGCTTTATTTTAAAGATCCAATGACATGGTACTTCTTGATGCTTTTATATGGCTCCTTAACGGTTCCCTAATACTGTAAATGAATCCTTCTTCAAAATCAACACTTAGTGCATGGGAAAGACACATGTACAGAGTCAGAGTCAAAAAATAACTCTCTGAACAACTCATTCTGCGCCTTGTTGCTTGAATGCAAATGAGAAGAACACAGATTGGTAAGAGGAAGGGGGGGGGGCGGGCAAATGCGCCGCTGGTTCCTTGTGTTAGCTGTGTGCTGGCCCCACTTCCGCGTGTGTAAGCGCGAAGGAGGAGAGGAGAGCCTTTTCAATGAAAAAAAACACATTTGTACAGAAAATAAAATTAAACCACTGCTGTTTCAGAGGTCCAGAGGGTCGGGTAAAGGACTTCCAAGCCTAGAAACACTTGCACGTGCCTCCAGGCAAATTAAAAAACGCATTTCGCATTGCGTAGCTCCTCCGCGGTCCAAACTCTCTGGGTGTGATTTCCAGAGACAGGGGGTGGAGATCCAGACGATGGTGGAACTGCATTTGCATTTCTTTTTTCGATCTGACGTCAATAAGGTGCCTTGTCCAGAATCGCCCATTTGAGCTGTGTTTTACGCAGAAAAGGATCGCAAATGCTCAGTTTAGACATTACGCAACTTTTAGCCATTGGGGGGGGGGGGCTAAACACGGTAGGGAAGCTCACATTAACGTTCAAAAACCTCAGAAAGTGAAAATTTCTTGCCATGGGACCTTTAACACTAATAATAACAATTATAATAACAATAATAATAACAATAATATCACAATTAAATATGAGGATATATGTGATATATTGCACGATATTCTGTGAACTCTGATACATCACTTTTTAAAAAGAACAAAAACGTGTTACTATAGTATTTGCCAATAAATCAAACGTCTTTTTCAGTAAGAGCCGTCCCAGATAATAATAATGCAGACTGCTATACCGCAACTACCGTTCAGTGTATTGACTAATGCTTAACTACAGTCTATGTGACAACAATAGTGCTGAGTGCCCATTGCTAACAAAATATTCAGACTGAAAACAATGCTGAAATGTTTCTGTTTAAGTAACCTTAGTTTGCATTTATATGTTCTATTGTGGAGACAAAATACACTAGAGTGGTTTTATGTTTCAATGATACAAATTATAGCAAAAATACTCAAATCAGACAAGAGATAGACACATGGAGCTACATCAAACAGCCTTGTAGGTATGCAGCGCTGCTTTTAAAACATTTATGACTAGATAAAAATTACTTCCATTTTCTTTATCCTTGTAAGGCAGGCCGACTTTACAAACAGTTGCAGTTTTGACCTTAGGAAGTCACACGCATACGTCATGCTGCAGTGTGGTTGTGTCAGGTCCTGCTGGTAGCACAGGTGCTCAAATCCACACACCCAAAATAACATTGGCTCGTGCTCGGACTCTACCTTAGTCCAGTAACGGGCAAAGATACAAATACAAAGCCATACATATGCACAAGGGCTCACCACCTGAACCCCCCCAGCTGTCCCCCGAGGTCCGTCTATGAGTGTGATGCCTATAGGTCAAAAGAACAACAGAAAAGAAGAGTTGAGCTAATGCAGACAGGTGTGTAGTCGAATTGTGTGAGCATGTGTGTGTGTGTGTGTGTGTGTGTTTTGTGGCTTGCTTCCAAAGTACTACAGTGCCCTTAACCTAAATAAAGTCTGCTTATCTTTGCGTAACCTTGACTGCCTGTTCTGTGCCTGCAACGAGCACAAGCTGTAGTGTTTGAACAGAACACCTTTAATGTCTCAGGGCAAATTGTGAACATTCTGAGCAGGATCCATGTAACTGTAGCTTCGTGTTGCAATGAAAAAGAGCTAAATCTGCTTCATCTAAGAATCCACACTTGCTTGAGATTGATTAGCGCTGCCTGTCAAATACTCAGAGGCTAACTGATAGGAGATGAGTAGCAGAAGAAAGGTAGATTATAGTCAGTGGAGTGGTAATCAAATTTGTTACTTGCATACAGTAAAAGTACAGATACCTGAGCAAAAAACGTAAAAGCATTACGTGAAAAAAATCAAAAAGTTCCAGGATAAAAATGTGCATAAAAAGTAAAAACTAAAAATATTTCACGAAGATTTTGAGATCTACTAAAACTTTAAATGTAGAGATGTTGATAAAGATTTGTATTTTTTATACATATATTTTTTCTTGGTCTCAGACAATAATAATAAAAAATGCTTTTACTTTCCAGTGCAGTTCAAAAATGGAGTGGAGTAGAAAGTACAGATAGCTAGTCTTAAATGTTGTGAAGTAAACATATCCATTTTAAAATCTACTTAAGTACAGACTTTTTTTTTTTTTTTACTTAAAGGCAAAGTAACGTTATTTTACAATCTGAGCCTTCTTTCGGTAATAAAACAAGTCGTTTGACTCACCCATATCACGTTCGTGTCATTTGGAGCTGTTTGAAGAAAGTTATGTTGTAGCGTAACCATTAGCATTTGTTTTCGGGGCATTACTTTGCGGTCTCCAAATAACACAAACTTTAGCACTTTTCAAATCATAGAAGCCCGATGTCTTAATGTAAGAAATCGTTTGAAGCAAAAGTGGCCTGTAATCCGAGATTTATCCATAGTTTTCAGCTTTGCGTTTCATGTTTGGGGCCCAGGCGCAGTCCGCGCATGCGCACTGGCGTCCTCATCTACTCGAAACTATGGCTAAATCTCGGATTACAGGCCACTTTTGCTTCAAACGATTTCTTACATTAAGACATCAGGCTTCTATGATTTGAAAAGTGCTAAAGTTTGTGTTATTTGGACACCGCAAAGTAATGCCCCGAGCATATGATACAGCACCATGTTAAAAGATACGGGATCATTAGTAGAACAGAACGGCTCAACATAAGTTCTGCGATACTGCTCCAATTGACAGAAAAATGCTATGGGTGAGTAAAACTACTTGTTTTATTGCCGAAAGAAGGCTCAGATTGTAAAAAAACGTTAATTTGCCTTTAAGTACAGTACCAATACTATGTTACATTCCACCACTGGGTAGATTATATGATTCAGTGTTTGAGCATATCTCGCATTAATCTGAAAAGGACTGAATCATAATTTAAGAAACTATCCAGAAGGGAGTAACAATCACAAGGTCACATCTCCATGACTGCCTTATGGTCAGGAGCAGTGAAGGACTTCTGGTCAAATTTGCCACATCATCGTGAGGTTTGCCCCTTGTTTGTTCTGGGAGTTGTAACTGTTCCCATTTACTACTTTAAATGTTGTACTTGTTGACTGTGCGTTGTTTCTCTGAGAATCACTGCTTCAGGGCCAATTGTAAACGCAGTATAATTTTGCACTGTCATCGTAAACAGGGACTGTCTGGTGAGAAATGTTTGGTCTTATGACTTAAGATTACATCATTGTCGTCCAGCTAGATTTTATAGATTGAATTTGCTTTTGGTTGTGGAAAGGTAAGACAGATTGGAAAATGTGTTTTCATTAGAATAAGTTATAATGATTTGTAGGAATTCTTATACCTTATTTTTCAAATGTTTTAAATACTTGAAATAGTTTTTAGTTACAATACCCACATGATGACACATGCTCTCTCTCCCTTTCCCTCTCTGTGTGTGTGCTACAAAAGCCATAGTGAGCGGTTATATAAGCAAGGTCATAAGGTCAGCGGCGCTAACATGATGTAGTCACACCCAGTCTGTTAGCATTCCACACAGAGCCACAGTGTCAATACTCGACAGGCAGGAGACGTACAGGACACTGCCCTCACTGCAGGACCAGGCTCAGACATGTCACAAGTCCGCTCCTCGCCACAAGAAAGAGCAAAAAACTGTACATAAAATACCTCTGCGCAAGAATGATGAGAATAATAATGTGCACAAACCAGAAGCACGTCATATGAATCATATTTGCTTATAAATACTACTTTTAAATTTAAAAAAGACCTGAAAACCCATCTCTTTAAAACCACCTTTCATTAACTCTTATTTCTTTTGTTTGCCTTGTTTGTCTCTTCATGCAAAGCATCTTTGAGCACCCTGAAAAGCACTATGCAAGTGTTATGTATTATTATTAAAAACCTTTATAAGCAATATCTACATTTTGTAATTCACTTTCATTTTAACAGCGCAATAATTCCTATTTAATGACTATATACTGATAAACATAAACATATAGTGATTATTAATATTGCATCCAACAAAAGCCAAGAGCGGATGACGTTGAAATTTCAAGCAATTTTGAGGCATTGAACAGCTTTGTATTAACTCGCAACTTCTATATTGATATTTTATTAGTTATGTCTATTTTATTTTATTTTTACTTGGACATATACATTTATATAATTATGCCTTATTTGACCCCAGTCTCTTGCTATTTTTGCTTATTTAGAATTTATTATTACCATTTATATTTTTTTGTTATTATAACGTGATGTGTGAGCCACTGTGTCCTAGTAATTTCACATGTGGATAAATAAAGTTTGTCTAAGTCTAAGTCTACTAACTTGATGCAGCTGCCTTGAATAGCATAGCATCTAGTATATATTTTTATTGTAACAGTAGGGTTTAAGGCCTGTTGATGCTTGATTTACAGTTACTTAGCACTTGGAGAAAATGGTCTTAGTCACAAGGATGGGAAGCACGAGGCTACAAACCACTACAAGGTCATCCTGTTATTACTCCATTTTAGAGTCACGGCAAATATAAAGAGTAGCCTACAAAGCTCAAATAAAACGCTCGCTGTGAATCACAACCTCTAAGTCTCTTTTTATTGTTAAGAAAAATCACTCCGTCGACAGATGGAGGTAAACTGAGGTCAGGGGGTTCATCACAAGATCTCTTCTGTATAAGTAAAAGACATTACATGACATAATTAAAAGAAAAAAAAGAAGAGGAGCAGGCACAAAAGTATTGGAGTTATAAAGGAATTGTGAGGATGATATGCAAAATAAAAGTATATTGAATGTATCCCTATCCATGCAGTTAGTATCCTTTTTATCAAATACACATGGCTTCAGACAACCAACTAAATCTAAAACAGGTCTGTGGCAGGTCTAATCCAGGCCTAAAACAGGATTAAATGATCACTAAAACATAGCAGGCTGAAAAGATAAATGAAATCAATTTGAATTTTTTAAAAGGTTGTGCAATGATGAAAGCAATGGTTGTCAAGCTTAAGTAGGAGCGCTGGAGACCCAAGGAGAGGCAGTTCCAAATCTGGAGAAAGAGAGAGGATTTGGCATCAAGTTCGAAATAATAAATAACCTGCAACAACTGAATCTTAACAGTGGAAAATACAACATTTTTGGCCTGTAAATGACAAAGTTTTTGAATGAAAAGAGACCATATGAATGGAACATTTCAGTGTTAATGTAGGAAAACATTTGGACATTTGGTTTTTGACCCATGAACTTTTAGATAACAATGTTTGCTGACTAAAAAAATGGCTCCTGGAAATTTCTTTACCCGTTCTATGAAATGTCAACATGAAGCAAGAAAAATAAACAAAAATGTTAAACTAGAGGACACTGGTGTGATACATAGATCTAAAGAGTGCTCAAATCAAGCAATGCACAAGAAAATAGTAGAGTGAAGTAAATAATTGTGAACGCCGCATTTGGTCGTACTCCCCATGACTCAGAGCACTCGTTAGGGCTAGTAAGTATCAATTTAACTTTTGGTTGTGCTCCAGTCCTATTAAAAGACATGTAAAGACACAGTAGATCTGGGTTGCAAGTAAGATAAGATAAGATAAGATAAGATAAGACTTTATTGATCTCACACAGGAGAAATTTACTCGCCACAGTAGCTCCAGGACAATTGGACAGGAGGGAAAAAGTGCATGCAGGCAGGGAGGGGATAAAGTAAGTAATAAATAGTGCAAATAGTAATATGTAATAATAATAATGGAAAATAGTAATAATGATAATAGTAACAACAAGCATCAACATGAAAAGGAGGATATACTTTAGGAAGTACTTTACAATATATCCATATTTTTGAATGTCTGCTGTGTGCATGCACTTTTGCAACATGAATCTTTGAACTGGAGCACTGGAAAGTCTGGTTTGGAGTTGATCAATCATTCTTCTAAAAAGGAGGATTTCGACACTGATCCAGACAGGGTTGATGTCATAATGATTTCCAGAGAACTACAGCCCATTATGTGGAAATGCAATGGCATTTAACAAACTTTTCAGTTTTTGACTATTATAAAATGTTATAAAATTGCTACATTTGTTCAAGAAATTTACAAGAGACTGATACAGACTAAAACAGACATACATAACCATCCAGGAGCCAGTATTAATTTATTAATTCTAGTAAATATAGAAGGAACCCCATGCAATGTGCTAACAACTTTAACATGCCATGTCCCATATGATGATATGAATAAGGAGAATTAACAGCCACTCGACACCACAAAACCAGAACAGGAGAAAAAAGAATAGCAACAGTAGAGGCTGGGTGTGTGCCCTTATTGCTGGAAAACTTTAATGTGTGAGAATATTTACTTGGGCCAGTTGGAAAGCATTCTTAACAATAAGGAAAATTTCATCATATACACAAAAGACCAAAAATAAACTATATGTATGTGCAGAACTAAACCAGGTCTAAACGTTGTTTTTATGAAAATGGAAAACTGTTTCTAGGGGCATTAACTGAAAAGCACTTTTCATGTGTCTCAAATCATCTGAGAAATACTGATCTACATAATATTATGCACAAGTCCTGGCAACTTACTACAGATATCTGTCTCCAACCTGCCATTATACTGCGTCTATGACAGAGTCTATTGCGAACAGGGAAAGTTCCTGTAAAAGACATCAAAGTTAAAGGAATGCTCTAAAAGAGTTATTTGGTGATGAGTATTCCTACTCATTTCTGTGTGGTCAGCTTTCTTCTCTACCACAGGTATTTTTCCTGGGCACAGCCCTGGGATAGGTGTGTGCACAGCTAAGCTCTGCTCTTTATGGGAGTTAAAGGTGCTTCTTGGGGATAAATGAGTTTTGCAGTAATAATATGGAAAGTAGCATCACACTGATTAAATATGACAAGGCAAGGATGGACAACCAACGGACTTAAATCATATTTCAGTTTGCAAAACACAAACAGTATATTTTCAGATTATATAATTATTATATAATGTCCACTGAGGGTAAGACTTCCTAGACAAGAAATGTTCTCCAAATTGATTACATGGTAGGAAAATCTAATGATGTTGAACCTGATCATGTACAGTTTATTAGTGCCTAGGTCTTTGCACTCACCATACAAATCAGCAACAATACTGCCCCCAAACAGATTAAACATTTTGTAGAATATTGCAATACCATTTAAAACACAGCAAACTGTCTTCATCTTGGGGTCCATATAAATAGGGGTAAACATGTGAAGCTGTCCATATGAAAACAAAATCGTTTGTTTATTTTAGGTTCAGTCAACATGGTTGATCACAGGGCAGATATAGCCTGCCATGCCCCTGCTATGCCCCCTACTCAGCCCCCTCTGTGGTATCATGGCAGAGTCAGACACAAACCTGGACAGGCTACAGACCTCAGATTAACCCCATTTAACTGTCACTGCTCGTCACCACAGCCCAGCCTTTGCTCTCATCCAAAACACCGGTCTGAGCAACGTCAGGGTCAATGAATCCAACCGCACTGAGCAAACACAACAGCAGCTGAATTGGAAAATTAAAAAAAAAAACACCTAGAAACACACAAAACAGCCAACTCAATGCTTCACTTGTGCACAATTTTCAGTATGTTAAATAAGAGGAAAGAGGTTTAGAAAAGTAGCTCAACAACCCTATAGGTAAAAAGATATACTTCCTCTACTACAATTGCACAACATCTACTAAAGCTACTCCTAACTATAAATACTACAACCCTGTCTCCATGGGGGAACTTGCTTTGCCTGCAAAATCACACAGTAAGGCAATAATAATCTCCATGGAGACAAGCAAGCGACACCGCTAGGCTAAGTTACAGGTCAGATCTGCGAAAATGGAAGCACATTGACATTAATAATGTTATGCTTTTCAAAATACTTTTTAGCAGTAGGCCTAAATCAAATGAATACATGCAGGATCTAAATTTTTCATTTAGTGGAACATTCCAGACAAAGCAATAGCATCTCCATGAAGTCATGCAGGTGGTGTCGAGGAAAAGTTACATAGCGTACCTTTAAAGAGGTTGCATGAGTACGAAAGTTGAAGTTTTTATACCTCTTACAAATCAGTTTAACTGTCCAGCCCTGCTATGAGCACACATGATGACAATGGTAGGAGCTTGTGGAAGACAATGGCCTTATCTTTTGTCTATAGTAGTTTAAGCACACATCTCTCACTGCCATGGCTAAATGTGCCCGTTCTAGTGGCCTGAGATTACTATATGAGCTAAAAGAAAGACCAGTAATAATAGCTGGGGTCAGACAGACAGTGTGAGTCAGTCTGCTAGACGTGTATCGAGAAACCCAGACAAGCTCCTACCCAACTTAGCCAGGCATGTCCAGGGGGAAGCATGAGGTGCCAAGCCATAAGTGCAGGCCCATCAGCCAACCAGAGAGACAGCAGACACCAAGCAGCTTTGTACCAAAAACACCACAACTTTGTAAGAGAGAAAATAGTCCCAGGGTTGACTTCAAACAGCGCGGCTTGACTGAAATGTGAGCGTGATTGTTGAAGCATAACTTGTATTTACAGTTTGATGGCCAAGATCTATTGCATTACAAAAAAAAAAAAAAACAGAAAGAAGAAAAAAAATGGAAAAGCTGAATAAAAATAAGCCATTAGTTGTTTGTTGTTGTTGTGGCTGAAGTGGCTTTTTTGTACTCTTGGCTACATAAAAATACTAGCATAACATTTATACTAATTAAAGGGTTGCTAACATGCTAAATGCCACTGAGAGTTTCTCGCTAGCATTACTATGTTGGTTCTAAATACTAAGGATGCATTGATCCAGTGGTACCAGTTTTGATTCTATGGCTTTAAGTATCTGCTGATACCTGGTATCAACCACTACCAGTGCAAAGACTGAAAATGTATTTCCTTTAAACAAAAATAAAATAAGACAAAACTGATCCAAATGAGTGATGGAGCTGTTACTTATTGAACAGCTTTATATAAATAAAAGTTCAAACATAATCAGACTTTCTGGGCCAACTACAACCAGTAAATAGTTGTATTACATTGTTTGATTGATTGATTGATTGATTGATACATAAATCCATATGTCCAACTGGGATAAGGGTTGAACTGATATTTGGAAGCACAGACCAGCAACTTTATTATCCTGAAAACAGACAAATATAAAAAGAACAGTCAAAAGTTCAAGAGCCCATGCACAGCTTCCTGGTGCTGGTAACAGCAGGAATATTCAATGATTCCAAAAAAAAAGAAGGTTTACCTATAAAAAGAACAGTATTCGTGCAGTCTTAATAATGCAGTATGTTTTTCCAAAGGACAATGAATATTCTATAGTATGAAGATATTTAAGGCCCAGTGCCCGGCCCCTGTGGCATGCGCCGGGCCTCACTGGGGAGTAAACAGTAGTAATGGATATCTAACATGTGCCAAGAACAACACTGGGTGGGTTTTGGTATTCCAGGGATTGTTTCCATCACGGGCCATTTTCCTGTTATTGAATTCCTTTCTCTCAATGCATATCCTCCTGGCTCAGGCCGCAGTCATTGTTGGTACTCTGAGGATTCTGTCTAGAGGCATTATATATTAAAGTCATTGATTAACAACATACACCATTGTAATTAAGGTATTTTAGCTATATTTGCAGTAACAATCTATTTCACTTGTGTGTGTTAACAAGCACATAATGAGCCCCAGTGTTAAGCACACTTTAAAGGTGTATTGTGTAACATTTCTGGTGCAGGGTTCATCAAATGCTTTTCTCCATGAATTGCTTTGTCTGGAATATTTCACAGTATGGCATTATACTAGGGGTGGGTATTGGCAAAGAAGTCACGATTCAGTTCGAATCACGATTCATATGCCACGATGTGATACTATCACGATGCATCACGATACTTGAATTATTGCGATGCACTGCAATATATTCGACATACTTCAGTGAAAATGTACCAAAAAAAGGATAACTTAAATATCAGTGGCTGTTAGCCTGGGAATTCCCAGGCCGCTTCCGTTCGTTTCGAACTGGAAGGCGGCCTGGAAACTCGTCCAAGCGAGAGTCCCAGATTTAGGGCCCCAATCAGAGAGCGGGGGAGGTGTGGCAAGACGGTGACGCGTACTACATGACAAACGGAAGCTTGTAGTTTGAACTGACAACTGACATGATTGGCTATGGACTTACGTATACGCCCAATGATAGACATTCATAACGCCCAATAAACGGCCGTTGGCAATCGCTAACCACACCTCCGCTACGGGATTTTTCGAAGCGAGTTTCCAGACCCATATCTCACTTGTGATATGGTCAGGTGTTAACCAGACTAAGTGGCTGTGTATCTGGGTAGTGTCTTCAATTGATACATAACTCTGAGCAATCAATTCATAACTGAATTTATTGAATAACAGAAATAACAGAAATTTATTGAATAACAGAAATAAACCAAACCAATAACAAAAAAAGTGCATAGGATTTTTTCTAAAACAAAAAATGATGTTCAAACATTTGCCATTTTGGAGGTAGCTACCATCATAACAAACAATACCCTTTCACAAAGAAAAAAGTGCGTAGGATTTATAATAATTTAATATTTAATAATTTAATATTTAATATCAATAAATACAAATTGATTTTTGGCATCAAGAATCGATGCAGTATATTGTGAAAGTTAGTATCGCGATGCATTGTCATGACGATTATTTTGCACACCACTACATTATACCTTTCTATCTTGAGACCAAACAAGACCAAGTTACAGGACAGATCTGTGGAGAAGTGAACCCGCTTAGTCAGAATTTCTTTACTTTACAAATAGGTTTATGCTAAGTTTTCATTGTTGTTCTTGGTCATCCACATTGATAGCTTATATAAACACATCTATAGAGAGTCATTCTGAGATACATGAGCAATTGTAGGCGGCTGCATCATCATTATTTTGCATACTGCCAAACCTTGATCACACATAAATATTTAGTTGTTTGTGTATTATTACCATAATGCACAGAACTGAATAACTTCTGGACTTTGAGGTATAATATAGATGTAATTATGTTCCTTTGAAGCTGGAACATTATATGAAACCAACAAAAATCTCACTGGTTTATACATATCCATTAGGAGTGAATTAGATGCTAATGGCTGTGTAATAGCAGACCTCGCCGATGTATGCTTGGCCTTCATTCAGAGCATACTTCTTTCATCTTCTCTCCTCATTACTATCTCTCTGGCCCTGTCCCAGGTTGTCAGCTTATCCCGTCCCAGGCCCAAAAGCACGATGGGGAGGAAGAGGGGAATCTGCAGGAGCTGTCCGACTGCCAGTCACTGTCAGCTGGCTCTGTAATCCTCTGCTGCCTCCGATAAGGATAAAGCTAAGGCTGCTATGGCCTAACACAAGAGCCCAAAAGGAGAAGGAGAAGGAGAGAGACTGAAAGATCATGTAAAAGAAACAAGTGAACAGAGCCATGGAGCAGACCTGAGACCATAACATAGAAGGAAATGTACAGGACCAGTAGAAGAAAAGAGGATGCAAAAGGATAGAAACTACACATCTTTCCGTAACAGGTAATAGGGCTAAAAAATAAGGTGCACGAGAAGTTTCGCAAAGCTCATGAATATATTTAGTGCTATTCAAAATCCCATTACTACAATATTACTACCAAAAGATCCAACTTCTTCAAGGATAAATGTATTAGGCATACCATAATCCTGAGATGCACGTATCCATATATCAAGACTTGACTAAATATACTGGTTTGAACCACAGAGCCGCGACTGTAGAATAAGGCAGAACAAGGCATGTGTTTACTTTATCCCATGGCCAAACTAAATATGTAAAAATAGTGCTATTATAAATGGTATACTAAATAAATTCTTAACTAAAAACATTGATTAGCTAACTAAAAGGGATTATGGTGATTATGGTGTGGTGCTGACAAACTCAAGTATTACATCTGACCCAAACTGCTCATAAAAGATCATAAGGTCACAAGTTTCACACACAAAAAATGGACTTTGAAAACTCCTAACTCACTTTTTTGCTGTTACTATAAAGGCATTTGTCATTGTAACTTTTGGTCTACTAAGACGACTGATTAAAGGACTCATATAATACTATTTTCTGATCTATGTATGTTATAATGTTGTATTCTCATCACATGTTTAACACACAAACCTTGCATAGTTCGTCCAAGCTCTTCTCTCAAATAGAAATACTGTTCCACCTTGTGATGTCAAAAGGAAATACTTGATGTGCTCCATTGTATTTTTAAACTCCATACGACTTCACTAGAATCATTTGAATCATTTCAGCCCAGTACTGAACTAAATGGAATGGAATGAAAGCTTTATTTGTCATTGTAAACAACGAGAAGACTTGGAAATGGACGAGTCGAAGATGTGTCAGGACAAAGAGGGGGGGACCTTAAAGCAGCCGACATGGGCACTAGCATCCCACCTCTCTCATCAGTGATACAAGAACATGAACAGAGTAGGAAATGCAGATACAGTCATAACAGTAGTCACAAACACATACGATATATACAGTGGACGGTTTACATAAGGCATCTTTTTGTTTGGAAAACATTAAGGGGGGTGGGAAGGGCTGAGTGTTTTTATAAATACGTGCGTACATACGTGTGTACATTTTTATAAATACGTGTGTACATACTTATTATTATTTATCTTAATTTTGATGCATGCTCATATTTTCCTACTGTTTCTGAAACATGCGTTGTGACACTGCAATTTCCCCATTGTGGGACAAATAAAGGATTATCTTAAAGAGGTAGCTGTTAACTGGAAAGCTACCACTAGATGACATTACAAGATGGAACAGAATATTTGGATTTTGATGAGGTACCAGCATTCTAACATGGCTTAAATCTCACAAGAGTCAGTGTTGCATTATAAGGGCTTACAATTCAATGCATTATATTGGCCCATGCTGTTGAGTGTCGATATTGACAAAGATTACATTGCAATATTTCAATATGGGAGAAAGAAAGATTTGTTGCATCATTCACAATTCAACATAAGCCTAAAATGCAAATCAAAATGGACAGAAACATGCCGAAACCCCAGCTACTTTCCCTTTATAGACTCTCAGCCTCTCAGGTCCGGCTCTTTAAAAGTCTCCCTTTGCTACGAATATGATGAAATATGAATCAATGCAGAGAGATCACAGGACGAGGCTATACTGAATTAACTCTCACACTCTGCTTTACATCACATGTGAAAGAGAGAGGGGTTCAAGAATATCTACTTTGGTTAAATTTATGCAAGACTTCAAAATGTGCAACAGGGAAACTGGTTATTTAGTGGTCTGTCATCACCACATTCATCTAGTCTGGGTTTCAATGCCGTCTGGCCTTTCAGAGCAACACAGCTGTAGATCACATCAGGGACCAACTCACTAAAAGTTATATTTCCTCTTTTTGTTTTTTTGTTTTTTTTACGTCGCTATTGAGCCAAGCTGCTTTTATCGACCTCGCCGTAAAACTAAATTTGTAGGAACCGTCCGTGCTCCCGCTGCTGTGTGTCTCCCTCATTCTCATTCACACACAGGAACAGCACAGCCATTCAGAAGATTAGTATTGATCCGATTGCCACTTCACATCCAGGATAGGGAGCGTCAACATGGAGTCACACAAGCTGACAATTTACACAGGGCTTTTTGGCAGCCATAATTGCAGCTATTGAACAACAAAACAATCTAACTTAAACTCCGAGCACTTCAAATGCCGCGTTTAATTACTGTTAAATATTAGTGTTTATTATGCTTAACGGGCCCAAACTCAAGCAGTGATGTGACACACTTTAAAAAGCTGAATTTATTTCTTTAGTGATCAGAGTGGCACAGTAAAGTTGTAAACCAGGAATAGGCAAACAATTAAGAGTTGTATGTATTCAGTCAGGAAGTATTCAGTGTCAAATTTCTCTCACTTTTACTTTTTCTAACATGCCATTTTTATTGCTGTCCAATAAAAAAAAAAATCTACTCACGCGTAAAAGGATTGTTTAAAAAAAAAACACACAGGAACAACAACACCTACCAATCAATACTAAAACTAGTATTGATACAAATAAATTACAAAAAAATATGGTGTGCTTGTCAGAAATAAAGAAAGAAAAAAGGGTCTGGATATATCAGAATTAGTGAAGGACTACATATTAATGCAAAACATATTGCATTTTTGTGTTACATTATAATGTATAAAATAGAGATCGAGCAATATTGTTAAAAACCCAGAGAAACCGTTGGCCGATGGGTTCTGCCAATATTTTTATTGGCTGATATGTAGTGCAGATTTAATATTTTTCCCCAAAATATATTTTATATTGATTACAAACTCATCTACCACCCTGTTTTACTACAGACTGGATAAGAGAGCAGTGTAGTCCCATTTTATACAGTGTCTTCTTCAAATTAAGTGTTCAAATGAAGCTTTATACACATTTTTAGTCAGCTGGTCAGTCCAAACTAAATTTCGGTTTATGTTGGAAATATAAGGCCAAGAACCAATACGCTAAAAAGTGCAAATATCAGCCTGATACATCTCTAGTGTTTTCTATCATTGTGGTTCAAGTTGGAAAATTTTGTTTCACGACAACAACAACAAAGTAGAGATTACCTGTGAAATTAAATTGCCCCGCCTTATAATTTTCCTGACCTGTGTGCTATCCTGTAAAAGTGGATGTTACAGGAAACTAATGTTGACTAAAAAAGGTTGAAAAATGCAGCCAACTGGCCATTCTATATTTAGTCTTCAAAGGATCAATTGCACATTCAAGTGTTTCAGTTTAATCAATGTTCAATGCGCGGACTGCAGAGGAGGCTTTAAAAGGCACACATGTTGTAATTGGAAAGCTTTCTTCTGCGTGTAGATCAGTCTTTCTGTCTGTGTGCATGTATAAACTCTGAGCATGAATGGGAGCGAGTACATGAAAAGAAAATGCTGAAAAAGACTCAATATCTTGATCTTCCTCTGTCCATACACATCGCTCTTGACTTCAGCGCAATCACTCGTCTCTTCTCGAATGTGAGAATGTTTGTCAAATTTATTATCACAAGAATGCGATACTTTGGGCCTATCTGATTATCTGCCTCCAGTGAGTGTAGTAGTCACTAGTAACCTGCAGGAAAAGTATTCTGTTTGAAGTATTTGAATTAATGTTTTTGTAAGTTTTGAATTCAATGCCAATTTTTTTGTTTTGTTTTGTTTTTTTTGTTTTAGTAAGACAAAAAAAATTATCAAATACAGTAAGTGAAAATACAACACTGGAAAAAAATAAGAGACCACTGCATCCATCCATCCATCTTCTTCCGCTTCTCCATTTCTGGGTCGCAGGGGCAGTAATCCAAGCAGATCACAATGTACCAGCCCCCATGGATCCTCCCGCGGGTGGTGGGTCCACGGGAGGATGGCCCACGTCACAACTAGGGGTGTGCAAAATAATCGTCATGACAATGCCTCGTGATACTAACTTTCACAATATACTGCATCGATTCTTGATGCTAAAAATTGATTATTATTAATTATGAATTTAATATTTAATCATTTAATATTTAATATTAATAAATACATACATTAATTATTAGGTTTGTTTTTTTTTATAAATCCTATGCACTTTTTTCTTTGTGAAAGGGTATTGTTTGTTATGATGGTAGCTACCTCCAAAATGGCAAATGTTTGAACATCATTTTTTGTTTTAGAAAAAATCCTATGCACTTTTTTTGTTATTGGTTTGGTTTATTTGTTTTTGTTATTCAATAAATTCAGTTATGAATTGAGTTGCTCAGAGTTATGTATCAATTGAAGACACTACCCAGATACACAGCCACTGATATTTAAGATATCCTCTTTTTCTGGTACATTTTCACTGAAGTATGTCGAATATATTGCAATGCATCGCAATAATTCAAGTATCATGATGCATCGTGATAGTATCGCATCGTGGCATATGAATCGTGATTCGAATTGAATCGTGACTTCTTTGCCAATACCCACCCCTAGTCACAACTGGCCTTGATGTACTTCTGTCATGGGGTCTACCAGTGTCCGCAGACACTGGGTGCGAGGTGGGGTTAAGTGTCTTGCTCAAGGACACAACAGCAGCACTCATTTGTGGGAGCTGGGATCACACACGGCCAACCCGTCAAGAGCGGGATTCGAAAGAGACCACTGCATTTTTTTCTGAAATCAGCATCTCTACATGTATTACAGCCATTCCATTCCAGCGTCTGTTGAATTCCAACACAAACACAAAGCTGAGCTACTTCAGTTCTTGCACCAAGAGTGGAATAAAATCACCAAGAACAATGTGAAAGACTTGTGGAGAGCATGCCAAGACGCATGAAATTTGTGATTAAAAAATAAGGGTTATTGCACCAAATATTGATTTCTGAACTCTTCTTAAGTGTAAACATTAGTATTATGTTGTTTTTAAAATGAATTTGATCTTGTTTCTTTGCATTGTTTGAGGTCTGAAAACATGTATCTTTTTTGTTATTTTGACCATTTGCCATTTTCTGCAAATAAATGCTCTAAACGATAATATTTTTATTTGGAATTTGGGGTAAATGTGTGTACTTGTCAGTAGTTTATAGACTCAAACAAAAATGTTCCTTTTGCCCAAACACATTTACCTGGCCAGCCAAATGATATCTCTCTGTATTTCCTATACAGCACGATACCATTTGGACACCCTCGCTCCACTCTCGCTCCTCCGGTTAAAAACGGACTCCGCGATTCTGATTCGTTCAAAGATGGTGACGTCAGTGCACCCGCCTTTGCCCGCAAAGTCACTCTTAGGCAGCGGAAGTTCCTCCTCAGTTTTGAATCAAGATGGCGCAATCTCTGATTGGTTCACTTAGCTGTCTGTCTACGCGCAACCGCAGCGCATTTTGGACCAAGCGTTACCAGACTCATCCGCTGGTACAGCGATGAGTCATGGATTCTTCCAGGCAACAAACACATACCTATAACTAGTAAAATCAGAAAAACTGACCATTTTGCAGTGGTCTCTTATTTTTTCCAGAGCTGTATTGATCGATCCATTTGAGAAAAAAAGTTATTCAATATTTTTGTCATATTACCCTGCCCCAGGTAGATATTAGAGATGTGTTGTTTTAAAATCTTTTTGATTATTTTAAACCATCATGATAAACTTCCTTAGCTACTCTCAAAATGTAATAACATAAAACTAAATAATACATTCATTTCTTTCTTTGCACTGTTATTTTCACATTATCTACAAACACCTTACCAGTGGTCACTCGTGATCCTGCACCTCCATTACTAGCTCTGGTATTTGAAGTCTGTTTAGTCATGAAATTGCGACCCATTTACAACATGCAGCTCTCTGTTGCTGCTATACAATGCTTATACTTCAAATGACAGGAAATAATATGAGAGCCAAAGGGATATGTGCTAACTGTGTCTGTATAAGGCCATATGGCTCTGACAAATGAGCCTGGTGCAGTTAAACGGCTCGTGATCAGGACACATCGGCGTCTAATTGCCTCTCATTACCGTTAGAAGTGAGTGGCAGTTTGAATAAAAGGCTACAGTGGCTATGGGTAAGTGTATGGTGCTGGCGTGTGGGTGTGGGAGGGCTCATGTAACACCGAGCAGACATAGTACCACCTGCCTTGATGAAAATTAACCAGCATTATTTTCTTATGCATTTTAAGTGGCTGTATTTGCAGCTTGTAGGGTCAAAGTAACACTGCTATGTGCCGTTTGAATATACAGCGTTTTATCCTGGGAGAATAAGGCTGTTAACATCCTAGTTGTCTCTGGAAGTTGTGAAAAGAGCTCATAAAGTCATTGCAGTGACCAATTAGGGTGCCATCATGTCATAGGAGAGCGTAAGGAAAAAGATAAAGAACTCTGGACCACTAATAAACCGTTAACTACCGCAAAGTTAACTATAATTACAATTATTAATTAATTTATGACAGATATTATCAACAAATTATTCAAATCCTTAACACACATCACACATTCCCACAACCAAAAACCAAAATGATGTTGCTATAAAGCGACTTGTGCCCAGTAACCATGAAGTTAATAGTTGAGAGCTGCACAAGTTGGGGGTATGTATGATCAGGAATGAATAATTTACTATAACATAATTCATTCAATATGGACCAAAGCAAATTATAAAGAGAACATGTTATCATACTGTTTTTAAAAAATTGAAGAAAATGACTTATTATCTAAGCTTATTATCTAATTTCCAGCTCCAGGAGGTGGCCAACAGCAAACTGTGCCCTCTGCTGTTGCCTGGTCATATTTGTTCATTAGAAACCCTCCATCTCCAGTCCCCACACAATTGAACTCTTATTTTCTCACTCTCACTCCTCTCTGACGCCTTCCAGTATCTGCTATCAACAGGTACAGGTGAATAGACAAGCCTTTGGCATGAAGTACCTGAGATGAACAAATGGTTTCTATTTCAATACCCACATGTACAATACAGCAAATATTAAATTATTTTTTATTGTTGTGTTGCGCAAAGCAAAATAAATAAGCTCAAATGTGTACTGTCATTTTGTGTCTGCAGCAAAGTTCAAAAGTTCAACAACTTGGCCTCTGCAGAGGACTACAAGAATCCACGTGCAATACTTATATTATATTATATTATATTATGTGCAATACGAAATTCATTTGAGCAGTATTACCACCTGTGAAACACTCTACTTACAACTTATTTAATCCTACCTGTACCTTTGTATTTTATTATATTTTATTACATATTTTTTTTATTATATTGTTTATTTTTTTCCCTTGTATGCTATTAGTACTTCTGTCTTAGCGAGTCAACGGGTTCTTCTGTTCCTGAGCATTTCATTGCATTGTTGACCTTGTGTTGTGTTGCTGCATATGGCAAATAAACAATCTTGAATCATTTCTTTTTCTTTTCTTTTTTTAAATGTAGGCAACATGTGTAAAAGTAGAATTAAATAAAGAAAAAAAATAACTATGGAACTGTGGAGTGATTACTTACAGATGAATTACATGTTTGCTTGCAACTAGACACCTTAATGCCTTTTTTCTGCATAAAAATGCTTATTCTGCAACCATTGAAGAGAATTAAACTTATTTGGATCTCATATTAAATTCATATTGTTGGGTGAACACACGGTCCTCAAATGTGTGCTCAAAAGGATTTCTGATGATCTAACGGCCACCGCATACTGTACATAATAACTGTCATTTTGTGTTTGCAGCAAAGTTCAAAAGTTCAACGACTTTCTGCAGATAACTACAAGCTCATTTCTTTTTCTTTTTTAAATGCAGGCAACATGTGTAAAAGTAGAATTAAATTTAAAAAAAAAAAGAAAGAAAAAATAACTATGGAGTGATTACTTACAGATGAACTCCATGTTTGCTTGCAACTAGTAGACACCCTAATGCATTTTTTTTCCTGTATACAAATGCTTATTCTGCAGCCATTGGAGAGATTTAAACTTATTTGGATCTCATATTAAGTTGATATTGTACGGTCCTCCACAGAGCCTACCCTGAGTGCAACTCCGAGGTGTAAACAGAGTAAAAATAGCCCGCTATCACAGGCTTCCCTACAGTCCCGTTATATAATGGTCCAAGCTCGGATGAATGACATCACGGGTAGTCCAGCAATCACAAACCTTGTCCTTTACAACAAGACACCAGTGTACAATAATATAGTAACACGTACCGACAATAAAAATAGCTTTTATGGGCCAGTGTAACATGTAAAGCACATGTTAGTGGCTTGAACCAACTCTGGACTCGTCCTCAGCCCTGGTGCGTACTTGTTCGTAGCCTCTTTTTGCACTTCCGCGATAGTAAACGTAGACAAAAAACGTTACTTCGCTTTTGACCCTGCTGCTTGCCGACATTAAAAGAGTTTAAAAACACAACGTCCCGGGTTCAGATTAGGCTTTTGATGGTGGTAAAAAAAAGAGCAAATGTTTAGCCGAGGTCGAGTGGCGCAGTTAGTGGAAGTGCACCGCCTCACCGAGACCAGCCCGACCGGCGAACGCGCTCCTCTCCCGGCCACGATCCCACCGACTGACCGCTCTCGTTGTACACACTTAAACTCTACTTTGCGTTAGTGTTTTCAAGTGACAAGTATATGAAAAAGAAGCCCGTACGCTCCTGAGCTGATCGGTCACTCCAAAATAGGTCAATGGGGGAAGTAAACATTTTCCAAGGGCTTTGAAGTAACCTAAACGTCAACGCCACCCTGCCCAGTTCTTCCAGCCATTTTCCCGATCTCAGCACCTCCAGGGAAAAGTGGCACGCTAAAAGCAATGACAGGGTGGGCAAACGAGTATTAAGGCAATAGTTTGAGGTGACTTACTAAGAGCTGGACCGGGCTGCTGAGTTTGTGTGTCTCCTTGTTGCCAGGGCTCCCCTGCTCTGCTCCGGCGCCGACGGTGGAAAGCGTCTCCCTCCGATAATGATGTCTGCAGCGCGCAGAACAGCAGCGCACACTGGCCCCCGCCTCCCGACACACTCTGAGCCACAGAGGCGAGGGAGTTCACTAATGGAGCACATTGTAAGATACTCATGCAAAAATACAGCTCTGGAAAAAAAAAAAAAAGAGATCACTCCAAAAAGCGTGCAGCGTTCCTGTGCCTTTAACCTTACAGTGTTGTGTTTTGTTTTTTTAGTTGATTGTACATACTTATTATCAGGTCTGGACTGGGACAAAAAAACGGCCCTGGCATTTTTGGCTTAGACCGGCCCCTCATAATTAGTCCTGGTTTAGTCCTGTTTCAATCCTGGTTTAGTCCTGGTTCAGATCTGATTTAGTCCTGGTTTAGTCCTGGTTCAAATCCTGATTTAGTCCTGGTTTAGTCCTGGTTCAATCCTGATTTAGTCCTGGTTTAGTCCTGGGTCAGACCTGATTTAGTCCTGATTTAGTTCTGGTTCAATCCTGATTTAGTCCTGGTTTAGACCTGATTAGTCCTGGTTTAGTCCTGGTTCAAGCCTGGTTTAGTCCTGGTTCAGACCTGATTTAGTCCTGATTTAGTCCTGGTTCAGACCTGATTTAGTCCTGGTTTAGTCCTGGTTCAGACCTGATTTAGTCCTGATTTAGACCTGATTAGTCCTGGTTTAGTCCTGGCTTAGTCCTGGTTTAGTCCTAGTTTAGTCCTGGTTTAGTCCTGGTTCAATCCTGATTTAGTCCTGGTTTAGTCCTGGTTGTGGGCCTGTCTCTAAGAAAAAAAAAGAAAAAATAACGGTATCAGCCCCTAGGACTGTCGGCCCACCGGGAAAATGCCCGGTGTGCCCGATTACCAGTCCAGGCCTGCTTATTATTATTTATCTTAATTTTTGATGCATGCTCTTTTCTGAAACTTGCGTTGTGACACTGCAATTTCCCCATTGTGGGACAAATAAAGGATTATCTTATCTTATCTAAAATTATCTGTTTTTCCTGATTTTACTACGTATAGATATGTGTTTGGGCAAAAGGAACATTTTTGTTTGACTCTATGAACTACTGACAACATTTCTCCCAAATTCCAAATAAAAATCATCATTTAAGAACATTTATTTGCAGAAAATGAAGAATGGTGAAAATAACAAAAAGATAGGAATACATGTTTTCAGACCTCAAACAATGCAAAGAAACAAGATCAAATTTAGTTTAAAACAACATAATGTACTAATGTTTACACTTAAGAAGAGTTCAGAAATCAATATTTGGCGCAATAATCCTTATTTTTAATCACAGCTTTCACGCGTCTTGGCATGCTCTCCACAAGTCTTTCACATTGTTCTTGGGTGACTTTATTCCACTCCTGGTGCAAGAACTGAAGTAGCTCAGCTTTGTGTTTGTGTTGGAATTCAACAGACGCTGGAACGGAATGGCTGTAATACATGTAGAGATGCTGATTTCAGAAAAAAATGCAGTGATCTCTGATTTTTTTCGAGTTGTATACGAGGACTAGTGCTGAGCAAACAAGTTCAGTGAGGAAAATGCGCTCACTTACGGATCACTTACGAAGTCGCCCTAAACAATTTGGCTGCTCCATGACATAAAATAAAATGGCAATGAAATCAGGCTCAACACATTAAGTAAAGGGCCAACACATACAGTTACATCATTGTCAAAATCAAACAGGAATTATCCTATATACCATTGCAACTAGAGAGTCCCCAAAACAGAAGCTTAAATTCTAACCAACACAAATAAGGTGTACAGCAGACTGTGTTGAAATTGCATAAAACAATAATACAATACATTTAGAAAAATAATAAATACATAAAATAATCCAACACCACAACATAAATAAGCTTCAGCTATAATAGGTTATTATCACCTATCTTTATGCCATTCTTGCCTGCATGCACTTGTCTTCTTGTTCAAACTGTCCCTACCTGGAACTACTGTGACAAGTAAATTTCTCCTGTGTGAGATCAATAAAGTCTTATCTTATCTCTTATCTCTCTTATCTTAAAGCATCTTTAATGTTTTTGCACATTGTCCCTGTCAAATAAACTAATAAAGAAAGAAAGAAAGAAAGAAAGAAATATACTGTAGGCTTTGCAATGCTCTCTTCTATCATTAGCCAACATAAAAATATAATAGCAGGAGAATGCACATTTTTGTTGTAGCCTGTGGGTTTCAGTATCACTAATAGATACAGAAGAACTATATTCAACATGTTTTTACGTTATTATAACATGAACCCGGGAGTGTCATATTATGTGTTTTAAAAGATGGAGCTTGAGAATCAACTTAGCTGCAGGGAATGGTAGTCAGCTGATGGTGACAACATGGAAAATCTCAGCTGCTGATCCCAGCCGTTTTACTCGCAGCAAACAAACTCACTATCAGAATAAACAACTCCATCATTATCAGTGTTAGTTAATTGTTAAGAACAGTTGTGATGGTGAACAAATTGTTTTTTTGTTTTTTTTTTCTTTCCTGGACTCTGCCATGTCTGGAAAATTATGTCTATTACTCCTTTACAAATTTTAGTTAAAGTTTTCATCTTGAACATGCCTGTGTCTATTCAGATGACCTAGTGGCACATGACAGTACTGAACAGTAGTTATCACTGGAAGAATTATACCTACTTAAAGACACCTGATAATCTTTTTTGACAGGCAGTATTAAAACTTGATCTTTTGTGAACTTAAGGGTGTGTGCAGACTTGTCCTTGTTTGGTCCTGGTTTGACCCCAGATAGTCCTGATGTAGACTTGGTTTGGTCTTGTTCTAGTCCAAGTTTAGCCCTTGGTCTAGTTCCAGGTTTAGTTCTTGGTTCAGTCCCAGTTTAGTGCCTATTTTTATGTGGCGTATATGAAAATTTGCACCCTTTTTGATTAACCTCACTCACATTATACACACACATTATAGACTCACATTATATTTGCTGTGAGATACCATATGCCCTCTGCCTTGCTTTGACAGCGTTTTTCTATTCTGACCACTGTGACCCTTCCCAGATTTCCACTATGGCAGTGAGGTCCCCTCTTTGTCACAGTGTGTAACCTGACCCAGCCCGTGAACCGTCAGTTGCATGACGCTGCCGAGTGACAGATGATCAGAGCTGTATCCTTCGCCCTGCACCCAGTCACTCAATAAGTGGCCTATTGTCCACGGCTGCATTGTGCCCGTGTCACATGTATGCCCAATAAAGAGGCAGAGAGGTAGACTCCTCTGTGTGCCAAAAGGCTAGTGTTACATTCACTGGCCACTGCACAGGCACAGTGTGCTACTGAATGACCAGTCTATTTGAATGGGCACTTTCAGATTCAAGGGCATACATACAGTGCAGTGCAAAGTTATAGGAATGTGTGAAATATGTGTTACTAAATACTGGCATGCATAACATTCATTTTTATTTTTTCATTTGGGTATTGCCCTCAGTAACTGGTCTTTATTTGTAAAAATCAGGACAATGGGGTCTTTAAAGTAAATAGCTTCAAGGCTAAGTTTTCAAGCAGTTTTAATAGTCTGAATAGGAGAGCTTAATACATTGTTTGCCATTTTGAGATGTTAATTTGTAATAGTTTACATGAATGTTTGAGTGCATGTTTAAGATGTGATACGGATTATGTATTATCTGTTAATGTCCATTGCTGCCTATAGCGCAAGATACAAGTGTGTTCTTGTAAAAACGATTACTCACCTCCCTCATCTGTGCGTGTGCATACAAGTATACTTAAACTGGCGTGGGATAGTGAAGCACAGATGTGGAATTTCTACACGTCAAAGTAGAAATGATCCATGAAAACATGATTATTAAATCATAATCTAAATGATGAGGAGCAGACAAAGTATTGAGTGTACTGGTATGCATGTACAATAGATGCAGTCATATTTTTAATAAAGATATCCAAATAATGAGGCATGTGTTTGACCAAAGCCTCATTGGAAACGCTCTACTGTGAACACACCTTCTGTGCTGAGTAAATGTGTGTTACACAAGGCTCTGACATGCTCAAGGAATAATACAGAGCTGCTCTCTGAGGAGGAGCAGATTCTTGGAGGGTTGGGTTACTCCCTAGAGACGTACCTGTACTTTTGTGGAGGTGTGAGGCATACATAACAGGAACAATGCCAGACCAGGTGTGCCCTGTGTAGGAGCCTCCAGGAGAGGACCAGATGCCTGCGCCAAAGCCTGGGGATTTAGATTAAAATCACAGTCATAAGATACGAGAATTGCTCATAGGACAATTGTTCAACAACCAAAATTACTACAAATAAAGCATGTGCAATTAGTACGCTAAATATAATAAGAGGAAATGCAGTTGTTGTCAACAAAACGATAAAGTTGAATTATAGCTTAGTGAACTTACATGGGTTTAATGTTTCTACACATACCGTATTTGAGTCATTGTAAGCAACAGCAGGCATTTGTTATTCTATTAAACACATTCTAGCAGCATAATAACAGTAAGTTAACAGATTTTACTCACATAGGCTACAGGTTTGAGATTAAGCGTGTGAAAGATACCCAGGTTTTTACTGATGCAAGAACTTGACACTTCAATTGTTTTATAACATGGCGAATTCAAAAGACAATCTTGTTAGACTAAATGCATAATTCATTGCATCAGGCCTTTGTTGTGACTCAAATAATAGTGCTCAGATCTCATCTTATTGACATGGAGGGAGACTGAAACTACTGCTCAGACTTGTCTCCTTGTGCAGTAGTCCTGAGAAGTGTCTCCTCTTACCTGTTGATCCGGTGCAAAGGTGTAAATTCCAGTGTTCACGGAGTAACAAACGCCAGTCGTGAGTGCTTTAAGAGCAGGTGACACGCTACTTCTCAAAGTAAACATCTGCTCAAGATCTGTCCTCCTGTGTGCGCTAAAGGGTGAGGTGAAAGGATCCCTACTGCGCCCCCTCTTGGCCCAATAAAGAAGCGTCAACACGCAACCTCACTCCGCACAAATAAACACAGGAGCGAGTATCTAATATTTATTTTAGCAGTATATAAAGTACATAAATATAGTCACGTGAAGTACAAGTATCCTCTAACAAACACATTAGGCCGATCAGACTAAACACCTAAGTTTGTGTAGGCCTATTGTAACAACTTCAAGGGGTGGAAAGGAGCCTACCAATTACATTTACTCTTTAGTAGCCTATGTACATGTGAGGAATTCTAGCCATGCAACAACAAAACATAAGAAGTATTTTTCATGTGTACTTAAGCACTTAAAGGCAAATTAACGTTTTTTCTACAATCTGAGCCTTCTTTCGGCAATAAAACAAGTAGTTTTACTCACCCATAGCAGTTTGCTGTCAATTGGAGCAGTATCGCAGAACTTATGTTGAGCCGTTCTGTTCTAGTAATGATCCCGTATCCGTTAACATGGTGCTCGTATCATATGCTCGGGGCATTACTTTGCGGTGTCCAAATAACACAAACTTGAGCACTTTTCAAATCATAGAAGCCCGATGTCTTAATGTAAGATTTCGTTTGAAGCAAAAGTGGCCTGTAATCCGAGATTTAGCCATAGTTTCGAGTAGATGAGGACGCCAGTGCGCATGCGCGGACTGCTCCGGGGACCCAAACATGAAACGCAAAGCTGAAAACTATGGATAAATCTCGGATTACAGGCCACTTTTGCTTCAAACGAAATCTTACATTAAGACATCGGGCTTCTATTATTTGAAAAGTGCTAAACTTTGTGTTATTTGGACACCGCAAAGTAATGCCCCGAGCATATGATACAGCACCATGTTAACGGATACGGGATCATTAGTAGAACAGAACGGCTCAACATAAGTTCTGCGATACTGCTCCAATTGACAGAAAAATGCTATGGGTGAGTAAAACTACTTGTTTTATTGCCGAAAGAAGGCTCAGATTGTAAAAAAACGTTAATTTGCCTTTAAGTACAAGGTTAAGGTTAAAGTAAACCTTATTGTCCTCATAGGGAAATCTGCCATCTGCATTTGAGGACTCACATTTGCGCCAGCTAAACTGTATTTTTAGCTATGTAACTGCACTTTTTCCTAGAGTGCACATCCTTTCCACCACTGAGCACACTTTTCACTTTTTATTGAATCACACGTTTGTAAAGTAGGATACAGTATATCGCATCAATTTCTAGGTTCACACAGAGCAAAATGTTATTACTTCTTCTTAATGCATTCTATAGTCTAGTATTTTAGCAGATTAAACATCTAAATCCCTATTTGGACTGAAGCCAATGTTGTAATTTCCTCAGCGCTTGATTGCTATTCCAATTACACCGGCTTAGAGTAGACTTTGAGTGGCATTATCCCTCCATGAATACCTTTATTGACCTGTTCTCATGCACCTTTAGCAAGACAGTTTGAAGGAAAGAAGGAAGGATTAGAACCATAGACCTAGTTCATATCCAGCAGCTAAATGAGTGGGTCATCTCGGGGCAGGCAGATTTGGGAATATAATATAATTTGAGCTCTGGTAAATAAAAAAAAGTGTGTCTCCAATTGGGGCTGTACCCTTTATAGGAAGTAAAAAGCTATACACTGTTAGATTTGTGTGAATAACTGCTTCCTGCTTATGTATATTATTGGACTTTGCAGTTTTGAACATAAATAAAAAGTTTCCCTTTGTTCTCACAGGAGCAGATCTGTATCATTCATTGTTTGACCTGCAAATTACATTAGCGGTGCAATAGAATCTGACATGCCTCCAGCTGTAAGGTGTAGAGCTTTCAAATCTTTCAAATCAGATATTATGACATTATGACTACCTATTACAATATTGTTAAGGAGAAGATCTGTTATACGTTATGTTTTTGTCCTAGAAAACCAAACTTGTGTAACCTTGTTTTATTCAGTAGGATTAGAAATATCTGCAGCCGTGATTTTAGTTATTGACCAAGGAAAGGATTTTGTTGCATTGTTCTCCACATCACCAGTGTTACAAACAGTTATGGAAGAACGACTAACTGGGGTCAAGAAGGGGTCGAGCTGTATCATACATGAATCTGGAAAAAATGGATACTAATTCTAGGACATTGTCGCCCTGTGGCCTGGTGCATTCTATTGGATTTGTCAATGTACGAGGAGATCTGTGGAAGCTAGACACTCTAAAAATGATTATTATGAAACTCAAAGCAGAGGAGGACAGACAGATGACAAGTGAAGAGTGCCAAAACTACAAAAATGCAATGTCATTCAATGTTTTAGCTTTTTACCATATTCACCTACTACCTACCGAGTCTGTAGAAAATCTGTTTTTGTTGAGATTAAAGGGCACATGTTTTACTGTTTCTCTCATCAAACACACACCTGGAGTTGTGTTTTGTTTCATTCACACGTTTAATACACAAATCCTGCACATTTAGACAGAGTTCTTCTCTCAAACTGAAAACACTCCACCCCGGGATGTCATGTGGTAATACAGGATGTGCTCCACTGCATTTTAAAACTCCGTACACTTTCACTAGAATCATTCGGATATTTTCAGCCCATCTCTACTGAACAAAAGGTTAAAAGTAGCTCTTAACTTCACTGTACTACAACTGTACGACATCACAAGATGGAACAGAACGTTTTTAGCTTTGGAGATGTAAACAAATAATAAAGGGTTACTCAAACATGTGTGACAATATCTTAACATGGCCAAAGCTTACACAAATCTATTTTGCGGAATATAGGCCCTTTAAAAGAAGGAGAAGAGGAATTTAAGCACCTCACCATGTGGTCTCATTAAAACGCTGTACGCTGACAGAGATCAATACTGTGACTTTACACTCTCCATCTTCTCAGCCCTTCCCTGGGATCTTCTCTCCTTCCAAATGACTTTATAAATCAGTTTTAAGTCTGTTCACCTTCAACACTATACATAACCAATGATTTTAAAAAAGGCAATACACCCTCTGTGCCATCTCTGCTTCCCTTTCATCTCCTCACCAAAGTTATCAGTGTTCTTCGTGCTGTTGGAGGTGAAAGTTGGTGAAAAATATTGGCCTAGACACACTAAATATGAAAGACTTTAAAAAATGAATTCAAAGATGCAGTCTCTTTAACGCTCTGCCTGAAGGAACTCTTAATGTGGGAGGGGTTTAAAGGTAACATTTTGCCTTTAGTAAATAGATGAAGTCAGAGTGGTACTTTCCAGACAGCACAGTAGACGCACACCCTATTCACTTCACTGGCTGATACAATCTTAGCGATGGGATCATACAAGGCTTAGTGGCAGAGTGGTTTGCCCTCCTCTCTTTCAGAAGGGTTACTAAATTCTCAGAACATCTAGTCATGTATGGGTGAGATGGATTGAATGTTGTCCAAGTTTGTGGCTGTCAGTAACTTCTGCTTTGAAGTCTAGACCCAAAAATGTAGTTAAACAAGTTAGGTGAGGCTTTCTTAAAAACCAAGTCACCTTTTCAAGAACGCACCTAAGATATTAAAAGATGTAAACCAGCATCACTGCATTATTCATAGGATTATATCAGAAGTATTACAATAACATTTGTAATGAGGTACAAAGATGCTATTTTTGAAGTAAGACATGCAGCACTTATCTAGTCAGTTTCTTTCCCAGAAACTAGTCTATTTATAGTTCTTTCCCTTAAATTTCTTCTTACATTTTCAGTTATTATGCAGTCTTTAAATCACAGTTTTAATTCCATACCACATCTAATTTTGTACAATGGATCATTGTTGTCATTTTTCCATTCAGTCAAATGGCTTCCCTTTGTCTTTGCATTAGAAGTGTGTGAGTGTCCCATTAACAGTGAAAAATGCACAGACGTTTGAATGCCAAAATATTCTAGAAGCAGCTTACTTTATGTTCACTATAACAGCATGTTATTACATGGTTAGCATACCACTGTAATGGTTTGTACTTTGAACTTTGTACAAACTTTATTTGTACTTTGTACTTTGAAGTAATGGGTCTTAAAATGAGTGTAACTGCATGTCGGGTCAGAGTGCATGCTGTGCTGGGGACACTTTTATATTGTTTTAACAGTTACACATAATTCTCTATGGAAAATAATTGACATTATCTTACTGTGATTTGAGTAAGAAATGGATATTCACTTCTTTCTGTGTAGCTTTTAAATAAAGTATAAGAAATTAAACTGAGACACTGTGGGAAATAAATGTTACATTTTGTTAAGTTGTCCCCTGCTGTGTAATGTAATATCATATCAAATGTAAGTTATCAATAACTCTGCTTTAGGCTACATGATTTGAAAAGTCAAATAAATGTTATTTAGTCAGCATGTTTGTGAGTGATGGCACTAAATGATACCTTTAGTTCTTATTATACAATCATTTCCATACGTGTGTGATTAAATAGATTGTGGAGAGGGTGTGGCTAGAGTTGTAGACAGTATGTGCTCTGTCATGTCCCTTCCTCTCCCTCTCTGTACTCTGTAGTACTACATGCTCTGGTTGACAGCTCATGCCGAGCCAGCACATTCCTCTTTATTACTACTTCAGATGTTTGTGGCCCAGACGTGCGCTGATTGGTCCTTTGTGGGACTTTGGACAGCCAATAGAAAGTTACGTTGAAGATGAGAGGCGGTGATGGACAGTGGGGTGTGGACTCCCTCTGGTGGACAATTCTTGTAAGGGCATCGCATACTCAGAAGAGCTTCATCCCTCCATGTCCCATTCAAGTCAGTTTCTTCAGTTTTAAGTTTTAATTGATGCTCAAGTGGCAGAGTGATTATTACGAGGTGATATTTTGAGGGCTTTAAAGACCATGGCAATATTTCAGTGAATAAGTGATAACCTTGTTAGTAAACTAGCGATTATAACCCATAGTTGAGAATAGCATCCAGTGACATAGTGCTGTGTGTTATTGAGTGAATAAAATCATATCACGAATCAGAGTGCAGCCTGAGAACACCTGCTCTCCTGCAGCCCAGCTGAATGTGCAACCCTGACACGGCAGTCTTGAGAGTGCAAACAAAAGGCTTTATGTAAACTTTAAAACTGATACATATATTCACAGTAGAACATTAACATTAATGTGCTGGTCTAAGATTCAGTAACTTTCTGTTATTGAAATGAAAAATAACCAAAATGTTCTTGTAAGCCTGAGCAAAGCAAACTAATTTATCTAAGCCAATATCCTAAAATGAAAAAGCCCAGTTTTCGGGGGGAAAAACTATGCCTAAGAGTTACATCGGCTTAAAATAAAGTAAATAAATACAGAGAGAGCAGCGATGAGAGAGAACTCCACAGAGCAAACACCATGCTGAGGCATACAGGGCACCACTTGTATAATACCTGTGAGCATTGGTACACTTAGAATTTTAATGTGGTTTTCTGCAGGCTTCTTTAGCGCCTCTGGTCCCAGCACTTAGAGATCAAACAGAATTTTCAAACACTGTCCCTGTGCACTCCTCTCTCTCCTCCACTGTCTTCTCTCTGCCCCTTCAGGCTACTGTGGGTTTATCTCACATTTAATCCTGCTCCTCTCTCTGCTTTAGTTTTTGGGCTCCACTGTTTGTCCCTGTGTCATGTGTATTAGAGGCACTTGGGCACAATTACTAAGCCTCTCTGTAGTTCATCTGAACTGAGAACGGACAAGGACAAGATGTGTAGAGAACTTTTGGAGAGCATACACAGTGAATGACAAAATGTTTTCAAAGAGCTTGTCTCAAGTAGTAAAATGTAACAAACTAAAAGTAGCGTACTTAAGTATAAATTTTAGGTATCTGTACATTCTGCTACATTTTTGAACTGGACTGGAAAGTAAAAGTATTGCTGATGATTGTTTGAGACCTTCTAAAAAGGCTGAGGGGTTTAACATTTGTAGTTTGAGCAAACAAAAATCTACAAATAAAAGCAGCTACAAAAAAACAATTGATTCAACACAAAACTTAAAAAAAAAAAACATTTAAAGCATTCTTAGACATCCAAATCTGTGCAAAATACTTTTAATTTTTACACGTTACATACATTTTTAAACTGATACTTTTATTTTTACTTTCAAAAACTATTTCTTGCTCCTGTACCTGTATTTTTACTTAAATTCTTTACTTGAACATTTTGTGTTATATTCAGGCACATTAAAAGAGGAGCTTTATAATTAATAGTCTATAATGGTTCCATAGTTAAAACAATTTTAACAGACAAAACCCTATATTTATATAAAACACTTCTGATTATTCTGGAGTGATTTAAATCTGCATGTTAGTTTTGTATGTGGTTGAGGCCTATTTAGTGCAGTTTAGTTGAAACATGAAAGGATCAAGTTTCCATTTCATTTATTCACACTGAGTAACAGATTTGCCATTACCTGCCTGCCCTACGCTGTACAACAATCGTGCCTGCTACAATATCATATACAGTCCGGTTGTGCTGGAAAAACAGCAGAGTTATGAAGACAGGAAACAGGAAGGCAATGGAGAAGTTCTTGTTCAGGGCTCGAACTGCAGATCTGCAGACAATACAGAGGAGATGAGGAGGTGAACAGCACTGCCAGAGATCACCATTCATGAGCAGGTCATTAAAGGAATAGTAACGTTTTTTTACAATCTGAACCTTATTTCGGGTATTAAAACAACGTGATTAACTCACCCATTGCACTTTGGTGTCATTTGGAGTATTTCCAGAGATTTTGTAGTTTAGCGATATCCGTAACGTGAGTGCTCAGGGCACGATGTGTCTCCAACACAACACAAACACAAACTTTAGCACTTTTCAAATTACAGAAGCTCAATGTTTTTAGTCTACAGTTTTGCTTGAGTCAAAAGTGGCCTGTAATCCGATAACCAGCCATAGTTTCGATTAGATGACGTCACCGTGGACAGCGCGCATGTGCGCATTCACAGCTGATTTGCAGATAATCGCCGCTCTGAACTTTTCTGTTGCAAGTGAGACATGGCTGAAGATTCGGACTTGGAGACTGAAGAGGACTTATTTGAGTATGATGGCCGTCCCTATCGCTTTGAGCCTGAGTATAGGGATGAGGAGGTATTAGAAAGAAGGAAGCCGAGACAGTTTCAGGAGCAGCACACCAGAGAACAACGAGCGACAGCCCGTCTACGAAAAGACAGTACCTGGTGGTGTTTATGTGGACATTGTATGTCGATGGCAATAGAGGAAGAATGCCTTTGCTGTCTAGAGTGGGATTTGCGGCCAGGAGATGAACGTCTGGGTGATGATAATTCTGTGTCTGTCAACTCTGGAGGATATTCGTGCCATGATGAACCGTGGTGTAATAGAAACATTTTTTCGTGTTCCGAAGTGGATATCTGATTAGAGGCTGCTTTTGACTCAAGCGAAACTGTAGACTAAAAACATTGAGCTTCTGTAATTTGAAAAGTGCTAAAGTTTGTGTTATTTGGAGACCGTAACATCGTGCCCCGAGCACTCACGTTACGGATATCGCTAAACTACAAAATCTCCGGAAATGCTCCAAATGACACCAAAGTACTATGGGTGAGTTAATCACGTTGTTTTATTACCGAAATAAGGTTCAGATTGTAAAAAATGTTACTATTCCTTTAAGTCTTTGGTGACATGGTAGTGTTTAGGCAGAATTATTGACACAAAAATACATTTTTGTTTTAAAATGACAACATAAGCTTTGAACATAGATGTTATTGATTCCATTTGAATCAGACTTAAATAACATGGTTAGCTGGACCATGACTTCTAGAGTGGTGGTGGATTTAACTCGTAAATATCATTTTTATTTGTACCACTGTGAGAGACACCGGGTGACATGTGCTCACTTACGCGGACAGGGAGACATTTGTTGCTGGGACAACAAGGACCCGGTTTGGGCGCACCATAGTTGTAGTATCACACGTCACCACTTGGAGGCCGAGCAGAAACTTCCCTGGTGTGGCTCCCCCAGCAGTCCAGATACAGATGGTCTAACAAAAAAGGATCAATTATCTAGAGGTAGATTTTACACTGATTAAAATGTTAAAGACATTCATAGTGACAGTGTAAAATGCCAGATGCTCTCTGTTAGCACTGAGGTTAATTCCCAGTGCAGTGCCATCTGGGAAAACACGGCACTAATGTAGAGCGCCAACCCAAGCCTGGTACATTGCTTCATCTCAGGCAACTGTACATACAACATTGCATCACTGCCCGCTATGGGAAAAAGAACAGTCTCTGCCTCGTAAACAAATACTGTATGCTAATGGAAGCGAACACTGAAAAGGTACAGAGTATTTTCTAAGAACTACAAACATGAACTCACCTCATATACGCACACAAGGACCCTGTACACCAGTGCTACAGCCATCATCTTCTGCAGGTCCTCCATAGATGTGTTCTCATCAATTTCCTCCACAATAAAGTGAGTTATGAACTTAGCAATGTCCCTTAAATAAGAAGAATGTTTGTAAGAGAATGGCTCAGGTAAATTAGCTAAACATAAAACAAATCATGTGTCCCTGAGGTCCATTATTGTTAAATGTTTAGTGTACATAACTAATCCCTAGTGGTAAAAATATTGTTCAATGTAGGGCTGCACAGGGATATTATTATCAGTATATAAATCATTTGGCGCAATTATCAAATCGCAAAGGCTACATCCATTTAGATAACACAACATCCTCTGCAAAGAACATATCCTGTCTTTTACTGTATGTGTTTCTACTAGTTTATCCCTACTTCTATGGCTTTCAGGCATTTTGGAAATTGTATTATTATATTCTTAATCCATTGCTTAGGCACCTCTATGCTCTGTTGGGGTCAATAATGCATTTTTTAAAAGTGGTTTCTATAATCCTGTCCTTCTCACATGACACATCGTAATCTAAACGGTCTATTGCGTATTTCAATATAGGCTACTTACTTCATTCCACTCAGGTGCATTATACACAACACTATAGTGGCTTTTACACAAAACAAGATGAAGAAGTCCACAGTCTCAGCCATAAATCTCTGGAGGGGAGAGGGGACAGTGTACTCCCACCCTGTTAAAACACACAAACACAAAACATATCGTTATAGAATAGAAGAGAATAGAACAGAACAGAATAGAATGTTTTTATTGTCACTATTCATATGTACAATTTACATTATACATACTGTACTCACAGTGAGATTGAAAGCATCTAACTTCAGTGGAGACATTTAAGAATGATATTTACAACCCAGTATAGAAGAAAAAAATTTAAAAAAAATAGTGCAAAAAATTAGTGCAAAAAAAGTCATTTAGTTGCCAGGGTATTGCAAGTCTTGCTCAGATATTGCAGTAGGGGTGACATATACAACCATATATACACGCACTAGAGCGTCTCTACATTGTAGAGGGAGATGTTTTACAGAACTCAGCTTAGCATATTGTACTGTAATAAATATTGTCAACAAGCTATAGCATTGTGTCAAGTATTGCACCACAGGATTTTACACTGTAATTAGGTATTGCACAACAACAGGTGAACAGTGTTGGGAGTAACTTGTTACAAAAGTAATTAATTACTGTAATGCATTACTTTTTGGTGTAACGCAGTAATGTAACGCATTACAGGGAAGAAAATCAGTAATATATTACTCGTTACAATGCCAGTAATGCACATTACAATGCATATTTAACCTGCTTTGTTTTTGTGGGTTTTGCGTTTTCTTCATACAAAGTTCGTGGATCACCGCGAGATCAGCTACTGAATCTGATAAGTCCGCGCAGAACATTACATTTCATACAAAGTTCCGCGAGATCAGCTAGTGATATAAAAGTCCGCACAGACCATTCCATTTCCTTTTACTTCGTCTCTAACTGGCAGACTGACAAAGGATGACAGAACCAGAAGAATCGGATAGTGCTAGCTCCTAGAGGGCAATACAGCTGGAACTATCTTAATATCTATACATATGGGCTATATTCACAGATGTGTATACCAAATGTGAAAATGCCATTTGCTACAGAATTGAAGAGGATGGCAGTGAACAGGTGCTGGAGTGCATGGTAAGGTGTGGCAAGAAGGGAAAGGACGATTTATCTTTTGGTATTGTAAGTGGGTAAGAAGCAATTAATGAAACATTTTGGTTTTCAGTCTGCAGGCTCCCAAAACCTCCTGGGTGGCAGGTGAAAGTCATGACACATGAGAGATTTGCACTGTAGATTGCCAAATCCTTATTTCCAGTCATTTTGGCGAGAGTAACTAAAGTAATGCAAAAGTAGTGTAATGCCTTATTTTTTATTTAGAGTAATATTGTAATGTAAGGCATTACTTTAAAATGACAGTAACAAGTAATAAGTAGTGCATTACAGTTTTTGAGTAACTTGCCTAACACTGCAGGTGAATATGCTACAAAACCCAGTTCAAGATATTACACAGTAATAAATATTGCCCAGGTGGATATGCTACAAAAACTATATTATTACACTGTAATAAATGGGATATGGGATACATTTTATCTTAGGAAAAGCTGTGGAGACAGTGGGCTAATGGAGGCCTGCTCTAAAAGCCCCATTTAAACATAATCTTCCCAAGACTATAAGCCTGTTTGAAACTCATAGCGTGGCTTACAGACTACACACTTTCGCACGCATTTATGGGCACAAATGTAGAGGAAATGTAGTACCTGGCTGTGGTGGGGTCCCATTTTGCTGATGTCCTGGGCGGGCATCCGTAGGAGTTTGGAATGCGGTTGTGGTCTGGTAAAATTGGTTATTTTGAGCGCCCTCGGGGTATCCAGGCAAACTAAGCGGATATGGATAATAGTACCAGTTCCTTGAGTCAAAAGGCTGTTGTCCTGTTGCTGTGTGTGTGCTGGAGGGGCCAGGAGAAGGCCAAACCGCGTATGGAGGAGGGAAGGGGAGCGCGGACACTGCTGCCCAGCTCTGCCAGCGCGCGTAGCCGCAGGAGTAGCTCCACATCCACTGCTGCAACTTCTGGCAGTACTCCGTGGTGCACTGGGGGGGATGGGAATATTCAGCGCTTTTATCACTGGAAATAGACGACGACATGTCCTAAAATCCACACAGTTCGAGAGTAAAAATCAGCGTTAATCCTCCGTCGATCGTTCTGTCACTGCAGACTTGCCGCACGCTCCCACACACACACCGAGCTCATTGTAAATACAAGGACTTCCGGTCTCGTGGTGTTGTCATGGTTACTCATGAAACACGTGACATTGTAAAGAAGTTGTGTTAAAATGATCAGCACAATTATAATACGTACACAATAATTATAATGTTAATTATAATACACAACAGTTATAATATCCTCCTGGGACCTGAAGAAAAAAAGTGTATCTAAATTATTATTATTATTATTTTTAATTTTCTATTTGGAGTTAAATGAACACCTTAGCATTTACATTTTGTTAATTTTATTTTTATTCATAATGTTGTAACATATCCTCTGTAACGGACACCGGGGACATTTTGGTGTTAAATCCATGTGAAGTTAACAACCTAACAAAAACTTTTTTTTTGATGACCAACATCTCTGCAAGCTTCTACAGTTGCCTCAAAAAGTTCTTAGACTCCCTTTGAATTTCTTATCTATGTATTTATTTTGTATATATTATGTATTATTTATTTGTATTTATTTATTTAAGTATTTACTTACATATTTATTTATTTCTATTTTTTATGTATAATTTATTTATTTATTTATTTATTATTTATTTATTTTTACTTTTATTTTATTTTTTAGATTTATTTATTTATTTTAATCATAGTGCAGCCACAAACTAGAGTCTCAAAACAATTAAAAGATAGACTGGTTAACTCGATGTCCACTATAAAGGACACAAATGAATGGGCCGGGTCTCAGGAGGATATTTTTAATGCAAATCAAAACTGCATCAGATAGCTACTGATGTCAAGATTATATTACCACTTAAAATCACCATCTGCTTCCATGTTGTGAGATCTGTTGTACAGCTCTGGAAAAAACTAAGAGACCACTGCATTTTTTTTCTGAAATCAGCATCTCTACATGTATTACAGCCATTCCATTCCAGCGTCTGTTGAATTCCAACACAAACACAAAGCTGAGCTACTTCAGTTCTTGCACCAGGAGTGGAATAAAGTCACCCAAGAACAATGTGAAAGACTTGTGGAGAGCATGACAAGATGCATGAAAGCATGAAAGATTAAAAATAAGGGTTACTGCACCAAATATTGATTTCTGAACTCTTAGTATTATGTTGTTTTAAAATGAATTTGATCTTGTTCCTTTGCATTGTCTGAGGTCTGAAAACATGTATCTTTTTTGTTATTTTTGTTTTATCTGCAAATAAACACTCTAAACGATAATATTTTTATTTGGAATTTGGGGGAAATGTCAGTAGTTTATAGACTCAAACAAAAATGTTCCTTTTGCCCAAACACATACCTATAAGTAGTAAAATCAGAAAAATAGATAATTTTGCAGTGGTCTCTGATTTTTTTCCAGAGCTGTATTACCTCACATACCACCACTAGATGCTGTCAATGTTACAGCTGTCTGACAGTGTAGCAGCTTTGGCCTGAGGGAGCAGAGAGCACAGGTGAGACTAAACAAAAATACAAGCAGCAGCGTTATAAAGACAAGCAGAAAAGTTTCACAGCACACTCAACGTCGTACATGTTTATTACATTTCATGTGATTATAATCTTGTGCAGGCTTTGCCCAGATTTTGGATTATGTCACCACCAGAGAGCAGCAAACACTAACTGTTCAAATGAAAAGCGCCCCAACACTAACAAATAGAGATTTTATGTCACAAAGTGAGGCCATGTTTACCAGGATGAATAACATCATATTTTGGAGATCAGGTCAAAGGCTAGACTGATAATGATTGGGTAAAATAATTCTGTTAGGCCAGGCTATAACAGAACATATTAATTCTGAAAAGCAGAATCCAGTCATCTGAGAAAACCTTTACAGCTCTCTTTTCACAATATCTACAATTACACCTCTTTCTCTGTGACTATATATGCCCTGCACCTTCATTTCTGCATTCTGTCTCATTTGACCTCCAAGTAAACGGCAGCATTTGCTGACTATGCTGACCTGGACTTCTCTGGTTAGGTGTAAGCTCTGCCAGTCCCAAATGATTGTGCCTGTCTCAGTGAATGGGGGCAGTGAAGCGCACCTCAATGTGCGTTATCCCTGTGCACAGAGGCCATACGATGACTGTGCCCAAAAGTAATCGGGTCATAATAAAAGCGGTGTCCAGCAAATGCTGACCCCTGTGCAACCCACCAACCTGGAGGGATTAGAGCTGGAGATCTGTGTCTGGGGTTCAAAGATGTTACTGTAGTTACTCAGTGATACTAAAATAACTTTGCATTTAGGTAAAATATAAAGAAAGATAAAGTTACAGTCTTATCTGATCAGTGTGTGGTTAATGATCTGAGTTTGCTCAATTCAAATCTGCCAAAAAATGAACTACTTACAGCTATATTCTGTTTTCTAAATGTCTGGATGTATCAGATAGATAGATGGATTTATCTGTTTTGGGGAGATTGCCATGGTGTGATCAGTACTTCTCTGTCTGATCTGTATTATAATGTTGTTTCCTCCTCATAAACATACTTGGAGATGTGTTTTGTTTTATTCACACATGTTTACCACACAAATCCTGCATATTCCTAAGAGTTTTTCTCTCAAAACGGAAAACACTCTGTTCGAAATTGTGATGCCATGTGGTAATACAGGAAGTGCTTCTCTGTCTTTTTAAACTTCATACACCTTCATTAGAATCATGTGGATCATTTCAGCCTTGTAATTGCCAATCTTTACTGAACTAAACGTAAAAGGTTAGCTATTACTTTGAGACAGACCAATAATACAACAATCAAACATGTGTGAATGAAACAAAACACAACTCCAGGTATGTTTTTGATGAGGTAAGAGCATTTTAACATGGCTTAAAACTCACAAGAGTCAATTTCTCATTGTAGAGGACCTTTAATGCTGCTCTAACACAGATATTTTTACACACTCCTCCCTTTGGTCAGTCTTTGTCAGAAAGAGTGAATGACAGGTAAATTCAACCAATCACAGTGAAGTGTGGGCCCTCAGAAGTAGCTGGGGACCTAAGTTATCTCATAAAGGCAATGAAAATAAAAAAAAATAAAAAACTTATAGTGTACATGAACTGTGAACTGTGAAGTATAAATCATAATCTGTCTCTAAAAAATAGTATCATCCACCCCAATCAAGTCTGTCCATTAAGTTTTCACAGTTTTTACACTAGTTACAAAAAAGCTTATCATCACAATAAGGTGTGTTTAGGAGGGGTAAAGTACAAATATGTGTCTTTATTGTAAGTACAATATGTCTTGTGTGATTGCTTTTGAATAAAAAGTACATGTGTATCCTTATTTGTCTTCAGGGAAAGGGATTGCTGTGTCTTTGCAGGATGTGTGCCATGCTTCTAGACATACACACTGGGAACAAGGTCAACCATTACTCATTCAGACATTTACGGTACAAAATTTGCATTCTTGTAGTTCTTATGGGTTGATACAAGACACAGAAATGCGTGTTTTGAACCTTGACATTTAACTCCTCACACTGCCATTAATTAATACCAGATAATAGATTGTGACATATTTACCAGAAAGGATAAAAAATAATATTTGAACTCAAGGTTAGGTCTCTAGACATGGAGCTTCATTAGTGCATATTTGTGCTGGCATGTTGCCCTGTACCACCATACTCTAGGAGGCTAATCCTTTTGTCCAGACAGGGGTTAAGGTGCAGTCAGCATAGTGAGCAGTAATTTAAAGAAGGGAACAAAGAAAGGGAAAAGTGGGTAAAGGGGACCCGGATGTCCTAGGTCGCTGCAGTCATGTGGTGTGTGCTTTGGCCTTAATCCAGACAAAGAGCAGACTCCAAAAGCTCTGCACAAATACAACATTTTAGGTTTACTTCCAGTATATTACCACAGTCCTCTAACTAACAGAACATATTGGACAAGGTTGGAAGGATATTAAGTATGAATACATTTTGGATGTTAAAATGTTCTTATTCAAGTATTCACTTGTTTCACTGAATAATGATAAACTGCATTTAACTGTTGTAGTCAGGAGACTGTGTGTTTGCTGAGGCAGCAGAGGAAGTACAGCCAATGACCCACTAAGATCTTAAGTTTCTATATTTGTTAATTCACACAACACTAGTCAGAAGTAAGACACCCCTAATCTCTATTGGTTTCAAATCATATTACAAATTTAAGCTTTAAGATCTCTGATTACCCTGAAGGTAGAAAAGTGCTATATAAATATGACCATTTGAACTATTTATATAACACTGCAGGTCACATCGTGCCATGAAACACATTGTATATTGCACTGCATCAGATCAAATCTCATCAAACATCAGACATCATGTCCCTGTGGCCTGTTTACAAGTCACTTGGAGAAATGTCACACTATGAGAGATTGCTTCCTTAACTTGTAGACGCTGTCCTTATCTCCCCATTGCATTATGGGGAAGTGCCTGCCCCGACACATCCATTGTTACTTCTAAAGAAAAGTTTCCTTGAGTTTTTTCCGAAACCATTTGCGGCAGCAGGTGATGAAATACAACAACAGCGTCTAATGTATACAATAGGACTAACGTATAGATAAGGAAATTATTATGACTGAGCGATTAAGCATCTAAATGTGACCCAGACTGACAACCTTCAGAAGAGTCTCTAACTGCTGTAAAACCTACCAACAGCAAAGTTAGTCATTGTTTTCCCAGGCCTATAACTATTTTTCCATTGGATTATTGTCAGATATTGCTTGTTCATTTATGAGCACAAGCCTCTCTGCTGCTGTTATTGAGTTCATTAGAAAAGGTTTTATTTTGTGTACATTAAGATTATACAAACAAAGATGAGATCACCTGACCTGTTGCTGCAAAAGTAGATCACAAACAGAAGCCAAAACATAGTTCTTCTCTGGCCTCCCTTGGGTGTCATGTCCACTATTGTGTGGTCAGCTTGTATAGGCACACTTTAAAGGCCCACATACTTCCTCAGCTATACAGTCACACCGGCTACATTTGGCTGGAAACTGAACCCCTGATGAGAAACAAAACAACAGTCCTTTGTCATGTCCTCAAAGGCATAAGGCCTTATGTACAGGACACATTTCTGAAGAGCGCTTTAAGCAGACAAAGCATTCGGACTGAGAAAACAATGGCAATATATTATCATCCTGTGCATCTGTAGACTGAATTTAATATTGCAAATACATTCATATCACATTTATTATATTCATTTGTCAAAAGACTCCACTTACTAAATCAACCATATTTTGTGTATACTCTTTATTATAAGACAGGATTTTGGCTATTTACCAATAAGTTAAGTCTTAGTTCAGGTTTGGACTGTTATAAGACCAGTACTTGTGATGCCTATAGGAAAAAACAACAACAACAAGCCCCAACAGATTAGTTCATATCCAAACAGTAATTAGCATTCTTCAACTAGTGGACACAGTAGATCAAGTGTTAAATAAATATTTCCCAGAGAGTGCGTTGAGGTTGCAGGCGGAGTAACTACAGGGACAACAGTTCACTTCAGGACATATTGTTCGTTTCTTTTTTTAAAGAACAGAGATGGAGATTAGGGTGAACTATAATAAATTCACATTCTATTAACATGAGGGTCCTGTGCCGGAATCTCAGACAAGTTTACCTACTTTGTGGAGATAGGGGCACACAGGGGCACAGCACAGCAGCTGTATTCATCTAACCCAACAACCAGCTAGGCCTATAGAAAAAATGAATTTGGGAAGCTTAGAAGTATATTGCGTTGCCTGGGGCAACAGATTTGTCCCGCTGTTCAGTGCAGCCATAGCAGCCATAGCTCAGTCCAGCTGTGTGGTTGTCATGGGATCTGGGTCAGTGGATGAGGTGAGGGTCCTGTGGAGAGGATTGAGCTGAAGAATGTGAGAATGTGATAAAAGATATGAGAGAAAGTTATGCCGCACAGAAAAACCTGCTGTTTTTGTACACTGGTGTTCACAGTATAGCATTTTATTATGATAGCACTTTGTACAGTGATAGCTGTAACACATAAGAGGAGGTTGTGGTAATAAAACAGAAATATAACCACAACAATTGTCATGTCACAACACCAAATACAGCTATTGCTTTTTCTGTTGCAATTATTGCCTATTAAGTGTCTTTTGGAGAGACTTCCTTTGCACCAGTGTCCTGAGTTCCCATTCTGACTTGCCTCAAAAGCGCAGTACAAAAAACATTGTTAGAAATTGCCTCATTAAATCTGCATTTTTAATGTGCAGTTGTTTGTATATTAATTTGCCATTTAGAACTGATCACAATTTCTGCCATCTTTTGGTCAAGACGCAAAACTTGTGACTTAAAAATAATTCATGAAATCATGACGTGGAAACAAGGCTGAAATTTTGACAATTAAGGCAAAGGAAATTCAATTTGTCAACTGGACAAAAGTTTATTTGGTTGAACACGTTTCGCAGCTCATCCAGTTTTGAAGTTCAGTTTTGCCAATTAAGTCACTCACAATAAAGGCAAAAGATATATAAGTTCGTTACAATAGTGTATCTCTACATCAGTGTCCTTGAACTTTAAGTCCCTGGGTTGAATCTGAAGACAAGGGGAGGAAGGGTGTCAGCTTCAAAAACTAGTGGACCTTTCCAGATGTTTTGCAAAGGATGTAGACCCATTCTCATAGGACCAGGATAATCTGTGAGGACAAAGAAACTGGCTCAAAGTCAACAAGACAGCCAAATGCTTTATTTACACGGGACACTTGTTTTGATACTACTACTATTTAATGTTATGAGTCCAAGTTTCTCTGGATTTCTCACTGGCTTGCTTTTTTTTTCTTGCATTGCTATGACATCCCTAATGTTAGTGTGTGTTAACTTCACAAAATGTACAGTAATGCTATAGCAATGGCCTACTTAAGATAGAAATGTCAGTTAAAAATCAAACATTAACCTACATGTGGGAACAGAATTCCTGCAAGCCTCTACTGCTTCAAAGAGTGCATATAGACTACTTTGACAGCTGCATATTTATCAAACCTCAGAGTCCAATGAAGGACAAGAGGACACTGGACAAACAGCTCTACACTATGGACACTCCTGCTCACCCACTCCACCAGACATAAAGGGAAAGAGCTCCCACAGTGAAACATACCACTCCATACAACAAGTGTACAACAATATATAACATGTTAAAACTATATTTTCATCATTGTACTGTATCCCCTTTACCCCACTATTTTACTTACTTGTACAAATCTTGTAATATTTGCTTTTTTATATATATATATAGTTAGCGCTGACCTATTGTTGCCTAGTCGCTCCTTTTAGTTGTGGTTCATGTATGTTTATTATGAATGGGACACAGGTTAAAAAAGCCACGTTTCCATCTTTTGAGGCTGTCGAGTTCAATATTGAATTTCCACCATAAAAACAATCTCCCAGTGTTGTTCAAACAGCCCCCTGAGGTACACAAGCACTGCACCTGTAAGTCTATCTACTGCAGATGTGAACTCTACTCCGGGGCTGTGAGAACTGGGCCTCATCCCAGCATTCAATCAGGAGTACAGCTTCAATAGAGCAAATGCTTTAGGGAAAAAACATGCACTCGTTCCTTTTTCTAATTTGGCACATGCTGATGATGTACATGCTTTAGCTGTTTTGACCATCAAACCTAATCAGTTCAGTGTTAAGTCTTTCCTGTCATTAGTTACTATTCTACTGTAAAACAAACCTCTTCAACAGTGGCCAAAAGGCGTAGGTCATATTAGCAACAGCCCATGATGCTCTGGGGCTTCCAGCTGCCTTTACAGCTAATGGGAAATGTTCTGCCTCCCAAAAAAGGAAGCGGGGGACATTTCCTTACTGACCTCAAGTCATGGAGCCAGGAATATTGGAAGAACTTAACATTCCAAGATTACAAGAACACTCAGTTGCCTTTATGTAGGCCTAAAGAAACATACTATAAAAGTCAAAGTTTTTTTTAGTTTTTTTTTTTATTCAAATCACCACAAACGCATTCAAGTTGGAAAACAGGAGCATGGCAGTTGTAAAGGAAGGACATGTAACAAACTGCTGAACTGAAGTAAATTTTGGCTCATTGAACTGAGCTCGTCGTCATCCATCAATGGAACAGTGTCGAAAGGCCTTATGCATCCTTTACATACGTCCTCACTGAGACCACATCTCCCATTATGCATTTCTGCAGAAAGAACAGAATGGAAGCTTCATTAAAAAGGTTAAAATGTGTACAAATCCATACATAAAATATTAAACGGTCCCATTAAATGCTGCGTCTGACATTTGCACATATTTAGCTTCGTAAACAAACTTTAAAACAAATAAACTTACTGCTATTAATTTCCCATCTGTGATCTCCCGCTCTATACTGGTCTCTTTGCCATCCCAGGTCTGTTTCTGGAGAAGTTTACCATTTTCCAGGGTCATTACGGTCTGCAAAATAAAACATGTGCACAAAAAAATAAATAACGATTTTTTGTTTTTGTTTTTTGCTGCAGTGCTGATAACCAACCTTCGTTTTCCTGTCGTCTGCGGTGGTTTCATCAAATTCCTCGTTGAGTTTAAACTTTATTTCAGTAGTTTTAAACGTGCTTTGAGATTTCAAGCTTACAACTCCTTGGTCGTCCACAGATACTATCAAATTAGGCTTGGTACGATTGCCAACCTGCCGCGTTGCAAATCCCACTCCTAGAAAAAAACAAAAAACAAAAAAAAAAACACAAGTCAGCCCATACAGTTGATCGCCTAAATAATTATACAAATAAAAAAGTCCTCTTTAATGAACAAAATAGGTTGTGTATGGTAGTTTGGCCATTTCATACCGGTACCAATAAAAACTAAATTGCGCCTTACCGAGTGCCTTCATATAGTCGTCAAAGTTCTCGCTGGTAACCATCTTCCAAGTCCCAACAAACTGCTCGACCATGTTTGCAGTCTCAGCGTGTTCAGCGCAAACACCTGCACAGAAACTGGACCAAACTTTATCACACCGAGAAAGCGACACTGAGGCGCTTTTAAAGCCACGCGAGGTCCACGAGCATGTGGCCTGAGCCAATCACAATGTGATACGTCATCGTATCTCCATAAAGTCCCGCCCCCAGGTGCTGCGACGGCCCACCGATGTTTGTGCTCGCCACATTTAACTATTAAAAACAACATTTAACTATTCGCCACATTTAACTATTAAAAAAAAACATTTAACTATTCACCACATTTAACTATAAAAAAAAAACATTTAACTATTTAAAAAAAACATTTAACTATTCACCATATTTAACTATTTAATTTTTTTTTTACTATTCACTACATTTAACTATATAAGATAAGATAAGATAAGATAAGCCTTTATTGATCTCACACAGGAGAAATTTACTCGCCACAGTAGCTCCAGGACATTTGGACAAGAGGGAAAAAGTGCATGCAGGCAGGGAGGGGATAAAGTAAGTAATAAATAATACAAATAGTAATACATAATAAGTATAAGTAATAATATGTATTAAAAAAAAAACATTTAACTATTCACCACATTTAACTATTAAAAAAACATTTAACTATTCACTACATTTAACTATATAAAAAAAATTTAACTATAAATTTTTTTTACTATTCACTACATTTAACTATTAAAAAAACATTTAACTATTCACCACATTTAACTATTAAAAAAAACATTTAACTATTCACTACATTTAACTATATAAAAAAATTTTTACTATTCACTACATTTAACTATATAAAAATTTTTTACTATTCACTACATTTAACTATAAAAAAAAAACATTTAACTATTCACCACATTTAACTATTTTTTTTTTTAACTATTCACCACATTTAACTATTGAAAAAAAAACACACACATTAGAGGGTCATTCTAGAATTTTACATCCCACCCATCAAATATTAAATAATCCACATACAAAATACTAAAACATGCAGTTTCTGAATGAATTTACTTGTCCTGAGACCAAATCTAAAAACTAAAACCAAAAATCTAAAATAACTAAGAGAAAAGAATGCTTGAAAATAGTTTTTTAAATACAAAATAAATCTGGAGTACCCCCAAAATGCCATTTTCCTCTTGTCCCACCCCTCTAATGACCAAATTGAATCTCAAATAAAACAGTTAAAATTGAATTGAAATTTCTTGTTTCTGTATTATTTGTTTCATTGTCATCTCTTGTAACTGTGAGAACATTTGTTTTAATAGACATAATATTTCAAATAATAATTAGTATTCATGGAACATGTGTCCCACAACATGCAGCAACCCTGTTACCAGAACATTTTTAGCCTGGTAGAAGAAGAAAGCAGAACCACATGATACCCTGGGCTCGACATCATCAAAAATAAAAGATTAAAAAAAATAAAAAAATAAAAACAGTTTTCCAAAAGAATGGGTAGAGCAAAGGTTTGTCTTCTCTTCTATTTTTCATATTTTTATAATATAATTAGCCTTGATTGAATGTCTCACTCTACCTCATGCAAACCTGTTATGCAAATGATCAGAATGAGACAATTATTATTTTCTTCCTTTACTTAATTGTACAAATATGTTTTCCTCTTGATTAGCAGTAACAGCTAAACAGCTAGCTTCTACTCCTGAGATAAAGATAACATTAGTGCGGATTTGCAACCCTGTTACTGTGATTAGAGTAAACAAATAAATATGTAATTATCAATGTAATTAAAATTTTACCATTGATCCGTAAGCTGAGCTAATCAAGCATTTGATAGTTTATTACCTATTATTCATGAATATGTAGCACAAAATCAGAAAAGTGAAGGTTTATTTTTCAAGAATTTTAAAACCCAAATATCCTCCAATTCTGGAATGACCCTTAACTATTCACTACATTTAACTATTAAAAAAATGTTTAACTATTCACTACATTTATCTATTAAAAAAACATTTAACTATTCACTACATTTAACTATTAAAAAACATTTAACTATTCACTACATTTAACTATTAAAAAAACATTTAACTATTCACTACATTTAACTATTAAAAAAAAAAAAAACATTTCACTTTTCACCTTTATTAACTTAATAATATTCCTGGCCTTATTAATTCCTTATTAATCTGATTTGTACATATATATTTATTATCATTATTTTTATGTACATAATTATGTCTCATCTGACACCGGTCTATTGCTCTTTGGTTGCTATTTATGTTTTGGTTTGGTTGCATTCTGATTTTAATGTCTTTTTTTATTCTGTAAACCACTTTGAATTACTTTGTGTATGAATTGTGCTATACAAATATTGTCTAATTAATATTATATTATTGTCTGTATTCAGCCTCACTTATCACTTTTTACTATGTGTAGTTTTATGTATTTTAGCATGTTAGTATGTGTGTGCGGGTGTGTCTGGGAGTGTGTGCGTGCTTGTGTGTGTATGTGTATGCGTGTGTTACTCTTTGGTTTGTTTGGTTGTGTGCTTTCAGGCACCTGTGGGGGGCTGGTTGGGTGGGTGGAAGGTAATGTGGGTTGATTTAATCACTGTAAAGCACTTTTACATTTTCTGTATGAAAAGTGCTCAATAAATAGTTTGATTGATTGATACAAATAAACTTGCCTTGAATATTGCGTAATTTAAAGAATTGAATTGTAATCCAGAAGGTAAACTCCAACCAGTGTTCATTTAATGGATGAAAATGTTTTATTACAGCAGAAAAAACACATAAAGAGAATTTTAGATCATTTATTATAAACATTATCAATATCTACACATAAATAGGCTGTACAGTACATACTTCTCAACACAGAAAATATCATTTTTTGCCTGCGACTTTTCCCTGTGGATCCTTGGCAATGCAACGAGACTGAAAAGCACTGAACATCTCCTCGCTGGTCAGTTTGGCTCCTTTAATCACCAACCTCTCTCCATCCACTGTTAAAAAAAAGATATAGATAGATAAAAAAGATAGATAGATACTTTATAGATCCAGAGGAAAATTTAAATGTAGCTGCAGCAACGTACTGAGCTTCTCAGTCGCCTTTGTGTGAAAGGTCTCAGTGCAGTCCAGGCAAAAAGGCAAAAACATAAGTCATGACTCATCTGGGTAACAGGTCAAAGGAGGGGTACACAGGACGCTCCTACACAGAGTTCCAGTGAACTCTGGCCCAGAATTATTGACACCATCACCAGCCACATCTCATTCACATTAGTCACAAAAATAAATAATGGTGGAAGATTTACTGGAAACACATTTGTACAAACATGTAAAAATACCCTCTGTGTTAGTTACAGATATCAAACTTTCGGAATGAAATGGCAATAGAATCGTGAGATAAAGAGGTCAGAAATGATGGTGATAGTTCAAATGCACAAATGTGGGAAAATCTCATCCACAGAAATGATGGTGAGGATGTGTTGACACCAGTTTGGCTCTGTTCAGTTTAGTGCACAAATGCAGCTAAACTGAACAGGGAAAAATATTTGACTATCGCAGTTAATGCAGTTAAAAATTCCACTAGTCATACTTTGGTGGCATGGGCAATAAGCATAACTTCAGATAGGATTGCAAGTGTATTTATATTTACACTCCACCGACAGTTTTACACTCTGAGCATCTACTCCAGTCATGCCCTGGGCTGTCGTGGGCAGTACCATTGTTTGTGTTGGCAATGACAATGTTACATAAACTCTGAACATCTGAATGACAGATTGTGAAAATGTGCCATGAAATACCCCTACAGTATGCAACTGACTGGCCAATTAATGTAGAGAGATCGGCGTTCACCATTCCTGTTCAGAGTGATTCGCTTTCTTCACAAAAATAGCTTCCTTTACTCCCCTTGCAAACCAAATTTGCTCTGTTTAAAATCTGTACATTACTATTAAATGAGTAATTTGCGATTTTAAGATGAAGGTGGACCGCTGATTGCTGCCCTGAATTATGTCTTCTGTGTTGACATGGTCTCTACTAACAGACAGAGGAATGTTGTGTTGTCTAAAGATTCTTTGTCATTTTTCAGACAGACCCAGTCATATGGGATAGACACCCCATTCCTCCCGTTTCCCTTTTGTCCTGCTTTTTGGCTCTTTTGACCCTGTTAAGAGCTTATGCAGGGTACTCACTGGCTGAGAGGGCATTATGGACAAACTTCTGCCTTCTTTCCCAGTATTGGAGCATCCTAATAATTCCCAGTTGATGCTGCAGGGGGTGGTTTGAGTCAGAGGGTACAGCTGAACGGTCAACACACAATAGGGGCATAACGACCCATACTCAAGTTAGCCAGCAAACCAGCAGGGCAGTTGTAATGTAAAACGACTCCCTTTGGACTCCTTGCATTTCGAACCAGTTCAATCAATTGAAAAAGGCTTCTAGACAGGAGTCAAAATGTCTTGATTGCATAAACAATGTCGACATGACCATCACTGAACCACTCCTGGAAGGACAACACCTTCTGACTGGATGCTAGTTTACTTACCATATGTGATATCTACCACTGGTTCAGACTTGTCATGTTTTGCAACAGAAGTGACCTCACAGTTAAGGTTGGTCGCTCGGACTTTCTCTGAGCCCACCTTGGCCAGGAACTCTCTGGGTAAAACAAAAACAAAAGCTTATTCACTTTTAATCAAGCAACTACATAATGCAGTACTGCAATACTACATAAAGTCGAACAGATATACTAGTAGCCTGCATGCACTTGTCTTAACTTAGAGAAATATACTGAAATGAAAAAATGAAATTAAAACAGTTAAATTAAAATGAATAGCCTGTATGTAATAAAAAGCTGTCTGCTGCTCTTAAGCTATACAAACATCAACTTTGTCAGACTACCTAAAGTTGCACTATGTAATTTTTCTGAGAGGTATGCAACTTGCTTTTCTCCGTGGAGATGTTATTTGATTAAAATGTTCCACATTATGACCTATGTCTTAACAGAATAGAATAGAATAGAATAGAAGTCTAAATATATAAGAATAGAATAAAATTGATAAATAGATAACAAAAAATGCTAAATATAGGTTCAATTTACAACAATATATACAAGTAAAGCTATAAAACAATATGAACAACAATATGAAAAACAATATGTACATTTTCACTATCCAAGGCATGGATGAATAAATAAGGTGCAGGATATGCTAGCACCCACCCATCTATCTCCATGTAAACACTTCCAGGTCAGGTCAAGTCAATTGCGAGGTAACCAGTCTCACAGTAAGATTACATGTATTTTGAGCAATTACAGCACCAGTGATGAAAAAGTTAAACAGATAAGCTTAATGCCATACTGTGGAACATTTCAGGCAAAATATTATCATCACGGAGACAAGCAGCTAGCTAGCCAAAAAAAGTGAAATGAAATTAAGAAATTTGACTGATATCAAGCTCAACTCTCACTTTATATAATACAATGTAATGAATTAAACCTGATGAGTGATCATAACCCACTGCACATCTCGAGTAAAATACGAACTAAACTTAACTAAAATACGAACTAAATACTCAAAATCAGATCTAGTTCACATTCCCTGGACATTCACGCTCGCTTCTTACCGTGTGGACCGAACATTTGACTCGAAAGGACAAAACTGGATGGTTATTTTCTTCACAGCCTTCAGCACCACGGCGGACGTTCTGGAGGCCGCCATGTTTTTCTGTCGTGACCTTTTACCTCAGAGTTTTGTCATGTTTGAAGATGACCACCAGAGGGCGCCACAGGAGAGGGCACGTATGTAAGATAAACTAACTTATATTAGCGCTTTAGTTTTTTAAGGTATTATTGGGTATTTTCCAAAGTCTAGGTACCTTGACTTGTAGTGGGCTCCTCCAATGTCTCTGGCCCGTGTCCAGCCGAAGCTAGTGGAACAGGCTTCAGAGTGGACACTAGCAGCAGCACAAGTAAAAAGGCGCTTTCTCCCTTTACTCTTACTCTTGTTTGGAAAGTTGGAGTAATTCACGAGGGGGAAACCAGCAAAGTTTGGGGGCGTTTTTGAAACGGTCCAGCGCAGTTTTGCTTTTACGCACCGCGAAAACACCACGGGACCATGGCTGAGGTGTATGGCACTCCGCCGGCTCGTGCACCAAGTGGGTGCGCATCTGTACGGTCAGATGTGCTGCGCAGGTAAGCGGCGATGTCACCCGTGTAGTGATGGGCGGATCGATACCAAAGTATCGATATATCGATCCTGATGGAGTATTGAATATGCATCGATCCTGGTATTAAAATATCGATACCAAGTCATGTTTTCTTACTGACTTAACTTTCAGTTTATTCAGTTCAAATTCATATGTGTTTTGTTCATTATTCAACCATTGCCACTTGTCAGGCACTACTTTTCCTTCCGCGTTCTCACCAAACGTGGGGTAGTACGTCATCCCGCGATAGACTCACTGCTGTGAGATTTCAGTCAAAGCGGCGCGGGAGCCATGGGAGACGTGGTGTGGAGTGGAGTGTGGTGTGGAGTTACTTCCACACCGTGGACGATAATGTTGCGAAGTGCAGTGTGTGCCAAAAAATGATCCGATATTGTGGCAATACCACAAATTTTAAATAAACTCTTGATCATAAATCATAAACCTCAGCATGACGAAATGCTACTGACCAAACGACAACAGGAGGCGAGTCAGGCAGCTCCCTCCAGCACAGCAGCAACAGCAGTACGACAGAGGTCAGCTGCCGAGGCGTTTGAGAGAGGGAGAATGTACCCAGGTAACCATCAAGCATGTAGAAGACTAAGAGTAGTGTATGTGAGAGGAGAATGTATGTGAGAGTGAGAATAGTGATACTTCATTTGTTGTCTTTTTTCATAGGCTGCCAGTGTCCAACTTACAATAGTTTTATTTTATTTATTTATTTGATAGAGACAATGCACATTAATGAACATAAGTATAAAACAAATGTAAATATGCCGAATTTTAGCTAAAAAGCTAGTTTTCATCTGCAGTCCCTCGGCAGGCAAATACATAAAAATACAACGTGCAATACAAGCAGCACAAACAAAAGTCTAGTGGTCACATTTGATGTCTGCATTGCCATTTTCATTTCATCAAAGATTTTTTTTCAGATATCTGGTGTTAGAATGTGTGGAGCTAAGCCCCCTGGTGGAGCTTTGTGAAGCCAAGGTATCTAGTTAGAGCCAGGTTAGTGTTTTTCTGTAGTATTAAAAAATGTATGAAAGTATCGGTATCGGTATCGATATCGCGATTCTAACCCTGGTATTACTTGGTATCGTATCAAAACAAAAATAACTGGTATCGCCCATCCCTACACCCGTGTAGTGCGCGCGTGGTCAGGAGTGGGAGGTCCAGCACAGGAGGGGCGGCCCGGGGCCTGAATAGTGGCATTAACTTTTACTTAAAACAGCACGAGGCGAGTGTATACAACAAGTATAAGCTATTTTAGTAAGTGCCACTTAACACGTGTTGATACAACAACAAATCTAGACCAAAATGCAGAGTAAAAATAACGTTATACAGTAACTGACTGCTTTACTTTCAACGGATTGTTTTATTTATGGAAAATTAAAACCACATGTCTATTCCCTTCTTCGCATTGGTTTTATTGAAACGAGAAACACATTTCTAGTGCTTAAAGGTGCAATATGTAATTTTACATGGGGGGTCTGCCAGTGCCACCTGCTTGCTCCATGAATATGCCATTGGTTTACCTGAAATGTTACAAAGTATGACTTTAAATTTATTCTATATCTTGCATGTAATCATCAGTTACATAGCCTGTGGGCATCATTTGCTGTCCCAGTGAAGATAGATAAGTACTGTGGAATATTTAAGGGTAATAAGTTTAGTTTATTTGATTTATTTGACAGGGACAATGTACAGGAGCATTAATCACAAAAAATGAAAAGATGCTTTGTACCAGACTTAAGCTCTCGGTGCTAACTTCCATCTGCAGTCCCTGAGACATTACAAACGACATTACAAACAATGAACATAAAGCACCTCCTTCAGCCATTTAAATGTGCACTGCGTAACTTTTCTGGTGGAGGGTCCACCTTCTTGTCTCCATGGAGATGTTATTGCTTTGCCTGGAATGTTCCATGGTATGACATTAAACATTTCCATCTGACTTTATTTATTACGGGTGTTTCTATTGCTCAAAAATACAATAACTTCTTCTGTGAATAGGGGTGACTCTCCACAGATCTGACCTGTAATGTAGCGCAGTGCTGTAACCCAAGTTGCACAGTGCCATTTAAAAGCACTTTGTCCAAATAAGTATCACGTTTCATATTTGCTGATATGAATTGGTTCTCTTGTTGCTGCTCTGTTCACAGTTAAATCTTTAAATGACACACAAGCATAAATGAGGGATCATCGTGTGGCTTGGGGCCAGTAACATGTTAAAGCAACAGCTCCAAAACCACAAACAAGTCTGAGATCCCAGTATTAATTTCATAGTTACAATATTGTGCAATTATTGTACAACTTAATAGTGCCTTATTTCTATAACAAAACTTCATTGTCAGACTGTTTTGAATTCACTCACTATAGCCTAGTATTCCACATAAGCTACAGTTCTATGCAAAAAATATGAGTTTGATATGTGCAAACAAACTTCCAAATCCTCTCCATTTTAGTGCCCCTCCCATGACCACACCACATGCCTCCCAATGACAGCTCCATGCCAGCAAAGTTTTTATGAATAGTTGGTAAAATGCTACAATGCTAAAGACATGTCATACACAGAATAGAAATCACCCATTATATTCACAGGGCTGAGTGTTTTTTGACAAGGTTGATAATTGCGCCACACCCAAGGTACAGTATGTATCCTTCTGCACGTCACCTGCATAATTCCACGGAAATAAAAAGTGAAAACCATACTACATAGAAGCTTCGTGACAATGTGGAAGAACATGTCCATGGAAACAAAGAGACCCTCCTGCTGGCCAAATGAGTTGAGATGCAACCAGCTCAGGGCAAGGTTTTCAGAGTTTTAGTCAAATCTAAATCTGAAATTTTTGGGCTAAAATGTAATTGCGGCTTTAAACTCACCAGGAAGACTTTGAAAATGAAGTCAATTCCTGAATGCATGAGGGAAAAAAATAAAAATATTCTGAGTGGTCATAGGCTACAGAAGTGTTTCCATCCTCCCTCCAAATGCACACAAATGCCTCGAACAGTCCGGTGGAATTACTACCAATTGCAGCTATGAAGTTTGTGCTGCACACAACTAGACCAAACAGCCTTGTCAGCATTTTCACTTTAGACACTGACCAGATACTATGCCATACAATAATTTGCAAAGCTAGTTTAAAACAGAACCAAAAATACTTGATGGATACTGAACATTTATTCAAGTCACAACACATTCAAGTTGGAAAACAGGAATGACCATTTTGCACAGCAAGCCTACAGAGATTTATCACACGCACACATGTGAAGACTTGTCGAACCACTGAAGTTGTAAGTCTATACAGACTCATTTCCAACAGTCATCCAGCAATGGAATAATATCCAAGGGTTTTATGCCTTTACATATGTCCTCACCGAGACTACATCTCCCATAATGCATTTCTGTAGGGAAAAAAAAAAAAAGTACAGTACATGACAGACTAAATGTGAAGTTTCTTCCAAGGTGGGACAGTACAATGTAAAAATGGGAATAAAACTTACGATGGTTAACTTCCCATCTGTGATCTCCCGCTCTATGCTGGTCTCTTTGCCGTTCCATGCCTGTTTCTGGATAAGTTTACCATTTTCCAGGGTTATCACAGTCTGCAAATGAACACATGGAAAAGCCCAATATAAAAGGCCATAACTTCAACGCACTCGGGAGTGTAAATGACAAACCTTCGTTTTCCTCTCGTCTGCGGTGGTTTCATCAAATTCCTCGTCGAGTTTGAATTTTACTTCAGTATTTTTAAACGTGCTTTGAGATTTCATGCTCACAACGCCCTGGTCGTCCATGGACACGATGAACTTTGGTTTGACCAAGTTGCCCATCTGCCGAGTGGCCAAGTTCACACCTGCGACCGAAAAATGCAATTAAGAGGAATGCTCATTACCACACACAAACACGCACATACACACAGGGATTCAGCGGTCAGTCTTACCGATGGCCTTCATATAATTGTCAAAGTTCTCGCTGCTCTCCAGCTTCCAAGTTCCAACAAACTGCTCCATCTTTGCGGCCTCAGCGGGTTCTGCTCTGACACCTCCGGAGTGCGCAGGCATGACACACGCGCTTTTAAACCACGGCCTGGGCCACAGTCTCAGCCAATCAAAACGTGAAACGTCACTACCAGGTAGATAAAGCCCCACCCATCCGCCAAAGCGTCACATTTTATTCCAGTGTCATTGTTTATTAGGCTATTATTATTATTATTATTATTATTATTATTATTATTATTATTATTATTATTATTATTATTATCCATCCATTTTCTTCCACTTATCCGGGGCCGGGTCACGGGGGCAACAGTCTAAGCAGGGACGTCCAGACCTCCTTCACCCCGGACACTTCCTCCAGCTCCTCCGGGGGGACCCCAAGGCCAGCCAGGACACACAGTCCCTCCAGCGTGTCCTGGGTCTTCCCCGGGGCCTCCTCCCGGTGATACATGCCCGGAACACCTCCTGAGGGAGGCGTCCAGGAGGCATCCGGAACAGATGCCCGAGCCACCTCAGCTGGCTCCTCTCGACGTGGAGAAGCAGCGGCTCTACTCTGAGCTCCTCCCATGTGACTGAGCTCCTCACCCTATCTCTAAGGGTGTGCCCAGCCACTCTGCGGAGGAAACACATTTTGGCCACTTGTATCCGCGATCTCGTCCTTTCGGTCATTACCCAGAGCTCATGACCATAGGTGAGGGTAGGAACATAGATTGACCAGTAAATTGAGAGCTTTGCCTTTCGGCTCAGCTCCCTCTTCACCACAACGGTCCGGTATAGCGACCGCATCACTGTCGATGCTATAATAATAATAATAATAATAATAATAATAATAATAATAATAATAATAATAATAATAATAATAATAATAATAATAGATGATAAAAGTTTTCACGCAATAATAATAATAATAATAATAATAATAATAATAATAATAATAATAATAATAATAATAATAATAATAATAATAAATATAGCTGCAAGCAGCAATGTGGGGGCCAAGCTCCGTTTGACAGGGTCTAACAAGGTCTGACAAGATCTAACAGAGTCTGACAGGGTCTGACAGGGTCAGGGTCTAACCCTGTCAGAACAGACACATCAAAGACAGATCAAAGGTTGCTAGGTGCGTTGCTAGGCAATTGACAAATTTCTGCAACTTTGACCTGCTGGTGCCACTAGACGGTTGGGGTTGGGGACCTATAAATTGCTGTGGGTAATGAGGAGACTGGCTGGAATGTGCATGCCAAATTTCACAACTTTTTACCAGACGGTTCTAGGAGCTGCCATAGACTTCCTATTGAAGAAAGAATAATAATAATAATCCTGAGACCAGAACATCAAAGGAAAGATCAAAGGGTTACTAGGCAACTTGCCTAGGCAACGCAAAGCAATTCCTATAGGGTGCCTAGCACCTTCGGTGCTTTGCCCCCTAATAATCTTGAGACCAGAACATCAAAGGAAAGATCAAAGGGTTACTAGGCAACTTGCCTAGGCAACTTGCCAAGTTGCCTAGCAACACTTTGATCTTTCCTTTGATGTTCTGGTCTCCTGATTATTATTATTTTATATTTTTTCTTCAATAGGAGTCTATGGCAGCCCCTAGAACCGTCTGGTAAAAAGTTGTGAAATTTGGCATGCACATTCCAGCCAGTCTCCTCATTACCCACAGCGATTTATAGGTCCCCAGCCCCAACCGTCTAGTGGCACCAGCAGGTCAAAGTTGCAGAAATTTGTCAATTGCCTAGCAACGCACCTAGCAACCTTTGATCTGTCTTTGATGTGTCTGTTCTGACAGGGTTAGACCCTGACCCTGTCAGACCCTGTCAGACTCTGTTAGATCCTGTCAGACCTTGTTAGACCCTGTCAAACGGTGCTTGGCCCCCACATTGCTGCTTGCAGCTATATTTATTATTATTATTATTATTATTATTATTATTATTATTATTATTATTATTATTATTATTATTATTATTATTATTATAAATTTTATTATTATTTTTTTATTATATATATTTTTTTCATTTTATCCTTTTTGCTTCTACTGTACTGTACACACAACTGTATAAGCCAAATTAAGTAAAGGTAGTATTGGATTTAAATAAATATAAGTGAAAAAAGTACGCCTATAAAGTACAGTATTTTAATATTTTTTATGTGCTGCTGGTTCCTTGTTTTAGCGGTGTGCTGTGTGCTGGCCCCACTTCCGCGTTTTAAGCGCGGAGGAAGAAAGGAGAGCATTTCAATGAAAAAAACACATTTTCACAGAAAATAAAATTAAACCACTGCTGTTTCAGATGTCCACAGGCTCAGATAAAGGACTTCCGAGCCTAGAAACACTCGCACGTGCCTCCAAGCAAATAAAAAAACGCATTTCGCATTGCGTAGCTCATTCGCGGTCCAAACTCTGGGCGTGATTTACAGAGACGTGGGTAGATTTCCAGACGGGGGGTGGAGCTGCATTTTTCGATGTGACGTCACATAGTTGTCTTGTTCAGAATCGCCCGTTTGAGCTGTTTTTTTTTTCAAACGCAGAAAAGGACCGCAAATGCTCAGTTTAGACATTTCACAACTAAACTGGGGGGGGGGGGCTAAACAGGGCAGGGGAGCTCACATTAACGTTCAAAAACCTCAGAAAGTGAAAATTTCATGCCATGGGACCTTTAAGAATTTAGACTTGGTGAGACTTGGTTTTGTTGGTTTGGGGTCAGGCCACTAGAGGGAGCAAGAGGATTTAGGTTACGCATAAGACATGTTTTAATCACCATAAAAATAGGTGAATTAGACTTCAATATCATTGTGGATATGAACCTTAAAACCTTAGAAACCCTGAAACAAAAATGTCAGTTTAAAAGTTGTTTCATCCCATGGAGTTCTGACCATTTTGTACTGTTGTTGTACTGTATACTTGTTTATAATGTTTATATCCCCTACATAGACTAACAACAGAGTACTTCCACATGTTCATATTGCCCTATTTATCTGTACATCATTCTACAACCATACTGTATATATTGTATATATTATATATTGCTGCTTCTTGCATTTCTGATTAGATGCTAAACCACATTTCGTTACCTGTATTTATACATGTGTAATGACAATAAAGTTGAATCTATTCTAATCTGTGGTTTCCTTGGACAAAACACTTAATCCTTACCTGGGGTGTGAATAAGGCACTTTAGTGAACTATTGATTGATGGTGGTAAGAGAGGCCTTTAATTACTTTAGTAGATTGGCCACATCTGCCCTATTTGGGGCAGACTGTCCACAAGATTATGACCTATATGTTTAGATGTATAAGATAAGATAAGATAAGATAAGACTTTATTGATCTCACACAGGAGAAATTTACTTGTCACAGTAGCTCCAGGTAGGGACAGTTTGAACAAGAAGACAAGTGCATGCAGGCAAAAAAAGGCATAAAGATAGGTGATAATAATAATTAAAAAAAAATAAGTAATAAATCAAATAATAATAATAGTAGTGATAATAATAAAAAACAGTGACCGGGAGAGTATTGAAAAAAATATAAATATAAAATATAAAAAATAAAAAAGTATAGTTGACCATTGATTGAGAAAGCAATGTTTATTATTATTATTTTTATTAAATAGCTACAATAATACCTAGAATTGTCCATTACATTACATTGTCTTTGTAATAATCTACATAACAATCCAAGTCCTTACCAAATGCACACTTGAATTAATGTATTAGCCTACAATAGCATATGTATTGTACGTTCCCTCTAGCCTGTGTAGCCCAGTGTGTGGGGTTATGTTGCTTAGTTTTTAGCGTTAATATTTACTCAGTCAGTTTGCATATGCTGCCTAAACATCCCTGTGTCATCATGCCTTTCCTCATTACAGAGACGACTCCAGGAAACCAGCTGTGACACTGCACTGCCATCATCTGACAAACAGCCTCTGCCTCGTGATTACGTAAAGACGAGATGAGTGCGGTCCTGTCATGCTGAGTCAATAAAGGAGCTGCTACTCTCCAAACACACCATCAAACCCACACGTCTCATAATCAAATAAACAGCATCAGACCTGCACTCAGCAAATGAGAGGGGTCAAAGGTCGGCCAATGCAACTAAATGTTCAATTTGAATGTGGATCCTTCAATTTCAACACACTAAATACAAATGACATAAATGAATAGTAGTAACTGACAACAAGTATCTTTACTGAATCGTCTCAGTTTTCAGAAGTAGTATGAAAACATGCCAGAATCAAAGAAAACCTGATTAGTTTGTGCTAAAAAAAAAGCTTACTGTATCCTGTTATGGGAAATGGGCATACCAAGGCATCCAAACTTTGTATGATTATACTAAAAAGTACAACAAAGACCACACTGTTTTGATGTATATCCCATCCTAAACGACAGGAGCACATCAAAATCTAAAAATCCAAAGTTGACATTTCACCCACAACTTAATCAGGATTAAACTTGACTCATACTAGTCTTTCATTGTTTTCAGAATTTGCAGTTCCACTAATACCACCTGTTTGACTCATAATGTTTGACTCACAATTCATCTTTCATTTAAATTTTATAGGAACCTATCATATTTCAATGTCCTCTCAGATACAGAACTTCCTGATTTCATGAACTGTGTACAAGTGCTATGTGTGCAAGTATTTTATTATAGAGAAAAAAACAGTTCCTCATGATGTAAATCCTGTATTATTTGTTCAACAACATGATATTAAATTAAGATATGGGCTAAAATAGGTTAAGGTTAGGCAAGCAAGAACTATGGTTAAGGTTAAGGATCTCAAGGAAATGGAGATTGAGAGAAATTGAGAGAAAGTCAATGTAATATATCCCCAAAAAGAACGGAAACCTAACATTGTGTTTGCGTTTGTGTGTGTTTATGTGTGTGTGTGTGTGTGAACGTCCCTGACCCTTGAACACTTTATTTTTAGCAGTGCGGTCAAAAAAACAAATGTTATTCTCAGTACGCCCTACTGGACCGAGCTGTATATAGGCTTTTCTCAAGTCTTTTTCCTGAAGTGTGGACCCAGCCTTTGACAGTTACACAGTGGCAAGGCAGAGGTCTAAATATAGACATGAGGCAACTGAGAGGCACCAGCATTTCCACCTAACATCACACTTATTTAACCATTATATTGGGTAAATAAAAAACGCTCGTGTATTGTATGTGGCCATAGGTTGAACTATAGTACACAAAAAGTCACCAAAGCACATTCTCTCCTTTTGATTGCGCACCTTTCAATCCAACATCTGATAAAGCAAAGTAAAAAATATATATATTGTGGGTTTTACTTTCCAGTGTAATATGGTATCAGCAAAAGAGTTGTTTCAGATTGTTTTGAAATTGTTTTGAATCTGATCATGGAACTGACATGGAAGCTAAATCAATAATTATGTTTTGGAAGACAGGGGTGGGATTCATTAAGTTTTCTTCTTCCCACTCCTTTTCGCGCAAAAAAAAAAAAAGTGAATGTATTTTGACTGTATTTTGGTTACTTGAATTGAATAAATAAATGAAATTAATGAATGAAATGATCTTGCTTTTTGTTAGTCACCATAGTAACACAATTGGCATAACCTTATTGCTGGCTATGTCTGGGCATTGTGGGAAACACCTTGAACCATATACTACACTAAAAACTTTATTACATGCAGTAGGTATTATTTTATTGTTTGAAGCGTTCACACATGAGTAGCAGCCAGTACAAGTGTGACAATAATATGCGTACTAGACCAGTATCCAAATTTATCTGTAGCTGCTCCAGGGAGAGTTGAAAACATCCTGAGAATGACTGTGAACACCCACCGGATCCGGACTGGACTTAAAGTAGGCTACAGCTTCTGGTCCAGGAGAAAGGTATTTCCTCTCGAGACAACTATAAGGAACTCAAGTATACTGGACGGGGGCTGGACGGGGGCTGCACGGGGGCTGCACGGGGGCGTAGGGCAAGAGAATGGGCTATTGGATAAAATACATTGGAAGCAGTGGTTCATTTCTGCAAAATTTGGATGAAAATATCTCCTGGTGCACCAAAGGAAGAGTTATTTTATTGAGTGGGAAAATATATTGAGTAATGCTGGTACTTTAAGGTCAACCGAGCAGTTCAACACAATAATACAGCTGACTCATTTTATTCAGATAGAGATAGACAAATTGATAGATAGATAGAAAGAAAGAAAGAAAGATAAAAGATACATTAATAGACACATACTCAAATAAAGAGACCTAGACAAAATTATTTTCTGTAACTTATTCACAAACATTTAGCCTTTTTAATTTGTTTATATCATTATTTTCTTTAATTTATAACTATAGGCACTATTACTTGGATTTTCATGATTGATTAATGATTATGTATTTATTGTGTGTGTAAGGGATGTTGTGGGGGAGGGCATTCATGTTTTCATATTGTTATTTATTTTACAAAACCGAAATAAATACATTGATTTAGGCTATCATTTGCAATAAAGAATTTCAGTAGCCCGGCCTATTCATTTTTAATAAATCCATAAGAAAACATCATCATTATAACACTGTTGTAGAGCTCTGGAAAAAAAAAAGAAACCAAATTTATCAGTTTTTCTGATTTTACTACTTATAGGTATATGTTTGGGCAAAAGGAACATTTTTGTTTGAGTCTATAAACTACTGACAACATTTCCCCCATATTCCAAATAAAAATATGATCGTTTATAGCATTTATTTGCAGAAAATGACAAATGGTCAAAATAACAAAAAAGATACATGTTTTCAGACCTCAAACAATGCAAAGAAATAACATCAAATTCATTTTAAAACAGCATAATACGAATGTTTACACTTAAGAAGAGTTCAGAAATCAATATTTGGTGCAATAATCCTTATTTGTAATCACAGCTTTCATGCGTCTTGGCATGCTCTCCACAAGTCTTTCACATTGTTCTTGGGTGACTTTATTCCACTCCTGGTGCAAGAACTGAAGTAGCTCAGCTTTGTGTTTGTGTCGGAATTCAACAGACGCTGGAATGGAATGGCTGTAATACATGTAGAGATGCTGGTTTCAGAAGAAAAAAAAATGCAGTGGTCTCTAAGAGTTTTTTTTTTTCCATAGCTCTAGCATGAATTCAACTGAACTCCATTTCCCACAATGCCCCACCCCACTCTCCGCCTCCTCCCCTCAGTGTCCTGGCTCCACTGCTCACACAGCAGCGTTGCAGACCAAACGGCGGTGTCTCCTCTCTCTCCGGTCGTGTAAATGTGCGCAGACTGGACCACGACCCACGGCCCGGTCCACGGACGCAGCGCGCGCTCGTACATCACTTTGACGCGTGTCTGAACGACGCTCCGACGCAACACGCGCACTGGATAAAGCCACTTCTCTCTGTTCAGGCTGGAGCTTTGAATGGTGCGGCTCGGATCGCCGGTAAGTCAGTCCTTCATATCGACCAAGTTAAGTTTGGGTTGTTTGATTTTTGATGCTGGGGGAGTTGGCTGTGAATTTGGAGGCGAGAAGAGCGAACGTAAACTTTGCGGAGTGTAGGTATACTGCGGCAGGGTCTGGTCGCATAGAGCAACGATGACAGCGAAGAGGAGCAGACTTGTTGCCTCATCTAACACACGATCCTATAGATAGAAGAACATTGTGGTCATGTTTAGTCTACTGATTGTACCATGCAGTTGAGAGAGAGTATTACAGCAGCATAAGTCACCTAAGGCAATGAAGTTCACTTGCTATAGACTATGGACCTTTGCCAGCTCTGGAAAAAAATAAGAGACCACTGCAAAATTATCAGTTTTTCTGATTTTACTACTTATAGGTATGTGTTTGGGCAAAAGGAACATTTTTTGTTTGAGTCTATAAACTACTGACAACATTTCCCCCAAATTCCAAATAAAAATATTATTGTTTAAAGCATTTATTTGCAGAAAATGACAAATGGTCAAAATAACAAAAAAGATACATGTTTTCAGACCTCAAACAATGCAAAGAAACAAGATCAAATTCATTTTAAAACAACATGATATTAATGTTTACACTTAAGAAGAGTTCAGAAATCAATATTTGGTGCAATAATCCTTATTTTTAATCACAGCTTTCATGCGTCTTGGCGTGCTCTCCACAAGTCTTTCACATTGTTCTTGGGTGACTTTATTCCACTCCTGGTGCAAGAACTGAAGTAGCTCAGCTTTGTGTTTGTGTCGGAATTCAACAGACGCTGGAATGGAATGGCTGTAATACATGTAGAGATGCTGATTTCAGAAAAAAAATACAGTGGTCTCTTTTTTTTTTCCAGAGCTGTATAATGTATTTGAATGCAATGACTATAATTGGTCCTATGTTCATTTCTGCTCATAAACAAAGTTATGACCGTCCCAGTGTCATGCGTGTAAATGTGAACATTGTAATTAGACCATGACGCTGACGAAGCAGCACGGATGAGCTGCGAAACATTTTCGACCAAATAAACTTTGTCCAGTTGACAAATTGAATTTCTCCTTTTATCACTAATTAGACCATGATTAGGCATTATAACGGCCCGTGTCATTTATGGTTCAGTGATTCAGTGACCATAGTCTCAAATCAAACCACATGCTTTACATTAGGTTTTTAATTCATTTGTGGATCACATAGAACAATGCTAGTAGGCTATGTACATTCCGACGTGATATTATCATAAAGTTCAGACTGATTTTTTTTTGTAGTGGTTTTACTAGACACGATGCCTTACCTGATGCAAACCTCTCCATATAAGTGGGCTTGGGACTATGCATTAGCCTCTTGGGATGGTCAGTGTACAGTATGGAACATTAAGTGGTGCTATAATGGCAGATATGATCAGACAAGCATAAGCAGCACAGTCCCATTGGCCCTGACAACCACCACTGTGCAATATATGACGACTTGAGCCTTGGGGGCACATACATGGTCACGCACACATATCGCATACCTGCAGTCCTATTTATCCTAGACCGTCTTAGCTACAGTAAATATATTGGACTTTGCACTTTATTGAGCTGCCAGTTTTGTATTTACCCTAGATTTATGCCCCAAAACTGAAAAAGCACTGATCAAATGGCAGCATAGCCACACTCCTTCCTATCGTTCTATGTTGATGTGATGTTGGCACAAACACTGACAACCCAACACAATTTGCACTTTGTTGAACATCTCCATTCCCTTGCTCTGTATTTCCTTGTCTGTTCACAGCTAAACATTAATAGAACTAACTATACAAATTCTTCTCTTGGGAGGTTACAGTTAATAGTTACATTGTTTTATCTACCATCTAAATTGTTCTGGTTAGTCAAGGCTGCTATAGAGTTTACTTAATGTCATTGCTGGTATCTTTACAGTCTTGTTGCAGTTGTTAAAAAGGAGAGAGAGGTGAGAAAAGGCCTCCAGGGAAAGTCAAAACATATCATGTTTTTTTGTTATTATTGTTATTCCAGGCCTTATGTGAGAAAGTAAAAACAGTGTCTCTTCGTGTGGGTCGAAATGGGCCAGTTGATTTGCATACTGTATTATCCCTCCAGTGAAAAAACAGAAGTCACATTGGTATATTAATAACAGGACAAGCGTTGTGTTGGTTAGAGCAACATAAACATAAAAAATGATTGTGGTTTCCAATGACCAGGGGTGGACAGATATGGTAATAGTCCCTCAGTGTAGTGTCTGTTATGAATGATGCAATGAGGATCATACATATTAACAGATATGTGGAGTCTATATTCTATACAGGGGGTCCTCGGGTTACGACGTTGATCCGTTCTTAAAGGGATATCTTCTTTTTGGGCATCTCCCCACAGTTCAGAGACTAAAATAAGGAAAGCCTGCTCAGCCAACTGAAGTCATCATTGACCGCCGCTGCACCTGCAGTTTTCTAGACTGGAGTCTTAACACGCCAGAAGCCAAAGGAATTAATTTGTTGATGCGTTTCCCACTATTTTATGTGTGCGCATTCATATCGAGTGCAAATAAATGTGCAAATCAACACGGAGAGCTTGCCTTGGTCATTTTGGGTGGAACTATCCAGTGCGTAAGAATACAGTCGAATCACGCAGTACGCTGCCAGGGGAATCCCAGTTACGCACCGGGAAGGGAGTTCCCCTGTTGCACAACGTGGTGCGTGATTCGACTGTATTCTTCCGCACTGGAAAATAGTTCCCACCCAAAATGACCAAGGCAAGCACTCCGTGTTGATTTGCACATTTATTTGCACTCGATATGAATGCGCACTACACATAAAGTAATTGGGAAACGCATCGAGCAAATTAATTCCTTTTGGCCGAAATCTTTCTCTGGCGACGTTAGCCTCCAGTCTAAGGCGGAGGAGCTGCAGATACCGCGGCGGTCAGTGGCGACAGACTCGGACAATGGCTGGGTGAGCAGGAAAACGCTTTCCACCACTTATTTTAGTCTCTGGACTGTGGGGAGATGCCCAAATTTGACCTGGGGGTGGCATATCCCTTTAAGAACCCGAATTTCATCGTAAGTCAGATTTTGACTTTGATCTTCCAACCAAAGCACCAATAACCTTTCCATATCAATAATTAGACCACTACGCTGCTTGTATATCACTGCCGCTTTCATAGGAGCAGCTCAGAGCCCACATCAGGTACTTCCGCCCACATAGGGCACGCACACGAGGCTGTCTTCTCTGCCCTACAACCACAACAGAGCATATTCTTCCGCCGTGCGCCGCGTGCCGTTCACGTTTGTTTACGTCGCTTACCACGCAAAACCGCGTAAGACGGAATGACGCGTAATATATATATATATATTTTTAATGGGGGTGCGTTCGTAACCACGAAACGTCATAAGTCGAGACCGTCGTAACCAATGTTCCCCCTAATTTTTCATGTGTCTGAGCAAACACACTAACTCCCTGAGCGTTCCTTGGACTCCTGTGAGCAACATCTGACATGCACACTGTGGCCACACCAGTATCACACCTGAGATCATGGCAAGTTACATAGCTTATGAATCAAATTACTGCAGTTATTTCTGTTAGATTACTTTTAATATAACTGATTTTTTGGTCCACTTCTCAAAAATCTTTTCATGAACTTTGTACATGTTGTATGTCAGTGTGAGGGTCCTGCTGTGGTCAGTGAAACATTGAACATTACAATATTTTGAAAAATAACCTGTGTATATACCTGTGTATAAACCTGTAAAACCACATGAAGAGAGATTTTTTCAGCTTGATAAATATAGCCTACATGTAGCTGCAGCTTTTTAGGGATGATTGTAGGACCTATAGGACACTATAAGATGGGTGTCTCTCAAAATAATGATCTCCAAAATAAGTATACATTTTTATCAGTTTATATCTTGCTTTTTAATCATTACCCAGTTTAAGTAATTCTGTGAGAGTGACAGAGCTCTGTGGTTTAACGCTCTGGGGAGAGGATTCACACTTCACACAGAAAGTCCCGTCTTTTTGCTCACAAAAACCTATGGCTTGGACAGAAACAAAGAAAACAGCCGAGGATTACATTATGGCTCTACCCGTCTCCTCTTCTGTGCGGGCGGCGCTCCCGTCGGCTGGTGCGGACCTGCCGCTCTGACCTGCCGCTCTGACCCACGGCGATGCGCACAACTATGGTCTTACTGAAGGAAGCGAGCGAAATGCGATCAAAATGAATCTGTTTGTAGTTGGCTTGTCCCTAACGCATGTGCAAACCCAACATCTATCAGACTGGATTCCGTGTGTCAAACCAGCGCTGAGTTCAGGTTAGATTTTATTTTATGCGCTGAAAAGGATTTGATGTGCGCGCTGAACGTCTGGACAGTGCGCGATTGCGCACGCGCGCACCTTAGAGGGAACAGTGGTCGTAACCCGAGGACCCCCTGTAATAAGTTGATAATAGTTTAATTTTGGGTTAATTTGTTTTGTTTTTTATCAAAGTCAAAGTGTACTTTATTGTCAATTCACTATGTAACAGACATTACACAGAGGACTGAAATTGCGTTTCACCAGACACCAAATGTGCAATTTAAACTAAAAACACACACACACATATGCACACAAAGACACAGCTACACTCATCAACAATAAACAGACATAAGACATACAGGTAAACATATACGCTTCAACAAGAAGTTTGAGGTAGAATGAAATGTGCAATATGTAAAGTGCAATAAGTGAAGGTGCAATTTGTAAAGTGCAAGCAGCATGGACATCTACGGAAGTTGACAGAGGCCATATTCATAAGCAATATTTTTTCTTCCTTGTTATCCCCAGATAACGAGATAATTAATTCGTGATCTTGAGAAAACAAAACAGTTATTTCGAGATCTCGAGAAAACGAAACAATTATTCTGTGATCTCGAGAAAACAACTGAAACGTCTACTGCCACGTTGTGGCAGTCTGACTTCGAGGCTATTTCTCATTCTGAACAGACGCGTTTTTTGGTCATTAGAATGTCTGGAATAATAATCGATCAGTTGATAAGGCAATATTTTGATCAGGGGTTGACACAGGCGGAGATTGCATTAGGTCTTTTAATTCGGGATAATTTCAAGATTAGTCCGCGGCACCTCTGCAGAAGACTGGCCCGGCTTCGTCTTTACCGACGGAGATACAGTGATCGTTTTCTCGAGATCACGGAATAACTCTTTGTTTTCTCGAGATCTCGAAATAATTGTGTTGTTTTATTGAGATCTCGAGTTAATTTTCTCATTATTAAGGTGGAAAATAATCATTCAATAATCAAATATGACCTCTGTCGGCTTCCATAGACATCAGTGTGTCTAAGATTGTTTTTTGGATGTCAGTAATAGGTTCATGGAATGTTCATAAAAAAAATTTCTGTGTGTTGATTAGCTTGATGGCTTGTGGAAAGAATAGGTATATTTTCTTTTTTACTTGGTATTTTCCTTTGGTACCCTATGTTTAAAGAGTCGATTAATATCATAATTACTTCATACTTAACTTTATAGAGGTTTGTTCAGGAGGTAGATGCTTTTATAATGTTGGTGGATTTTAAAAGTATCAAAATCCAGTATTGAAAACCAAGATACTAATTGATAATAAAACTAGCACCGTTTCTAATCTTATCTTTTAGTATCAATACTACATAATATTATGAATACAATAAGAAACATATTACCAGGACGAAACCCGAGTTACAAAAATGTAACACTATGTCAAAACTAACCAGAAAACATTACATTTCTCTGGTGGAATAGTTATGCCTTTTTTTCTGATATACCCTCTGTTATATTTTATATTTGATGAGTGAGCTACTGTACCCAAAACAATTTCCCTTGTGGATCAATAAAGTTTGTCTAAGTCTCTCAACATTACTTGTCAAGTTATATCTTTGATGACTTGTAGTAAAGTTGAGATGCTGCGTTTAAAATTCAGAATTAGTCCTGAAAAACATTTAACTTTTCTTGTTGCCCCCGTTAGCTTGCTGACCTTTCTGCAGTCTGGAGGGGCCTGTGTTTATGTGACATTCTGGAAAGTCATTTGCATGATGCGGAATTGCTCAGGAAGAGAGGGAGACTCAACAGCTGCCAGTGATCTCATTAAGAACACCATCATGCTTCACCACGATGGAAAACCTGCAGATATCCCCCCGTGCTCGGATAATGGCGACTACTGCGAAAAGTGTAGTTTTATCATGGGTTGTCAAGGTGTCACTGTGCAAGACCTCGCGTTTCACACTCAGTTAGGCTTCAGTACAGAAACCGAATCTGGTCATTGGTGGCAAGAAACGTATAATTACCCAGCAGTACCCTTACCCAACTGCCTGTCCATCTATAACTGCACCCAAGGGAGCACAAACAGGGACTGAAAAGAAAGGTTGTGAAGGTTACCGACTTGTAAATAGAAATGTGTATATAAAAACCTGTTGAAAAGTTATAGCAATGTATAAGGTAGGATTTTTTTCTTTATGTATGTCCAGATATTCAGAACTTATTTTATATAATGTTTAAAGTAGTTGTTTTTACGTGTACCAGAACATTAGGCTCATTAGAAAGTATTGTCTTTAGCATAAAAAATTTATTTGGAATTTTGGCATTTTGTTGACACTTAGTGTTTTTCAACCACTGGTGTGCAGTGAGAGACCGTCAGGTGTGCCATGGGAAATTATCCAATTTCACCTAATTGGGCTAAAACATTTTTTTGAAAACAAATTGATTATGGCAGCGTAAAAAAAAATGCTAACTCCGAACTGGGCCCTGGACAAAATTCGGACCCAGATGAAGGCTGTAGTAGGAGTGGAGGTCAAAATAAGGCAAATACGGTGAGATCGAGGCAATACAGCGATGATAAAATTGTTTTTTTTTGTTGTGTTTATTTGATTCCTATTCTAGACACTTTGATAAGAATGACTATATTGCAATATACTGCAATTTCCCCATTGTGGGACAAATAAAGGATTATCCTATCTTATCCTATCTTACTATATTGTATTATTAGGCGGCTACAGAGTATGATTTTTTAACATTTTTGGTTGGTGGTGTGCCTCATAATTTTTTCAATGAAAAAATGTACCTTGGCTCAAAAAAGGTTGAAAAACACTGACTTTGAGTACTTAGATAAAACCTAATGTCTGAACAACTTTGATTATAACAGGTTCACAGTAATTCCTCTTTTTGACCTGCGTATAGTAGAATGGTACAATGGTACAGTCTTTCTGTGCGGAGACTGCATGTTCTCCCCGTGTCTGGGTGGGTTTCCTCCGGGTACTCCGGTTTCCCCCACCAACCTAAACATGCGCCATAGGTAAAATCCTCCAGCTTAGGGCCTGACCAAAGCCTAAATAACAAAACAAAATCATGGGGATGGTCCCCGGGTCAAATATAGAAACAACTTCTCCTGTGCGAGATCAAATAAGGTCAATCTTCTAATCCTTGACCACTGTAGGGCGCTTTGTGTTACAATTTTGTATGAAAAGCGCCTTATAAATATTGTTTGATTGATTGATTGAAGAGACGTCTGAGCAATTGACTGGAGAAATCATAATCTGGAAGTGTTGGCGTATTCTGTGGATGTAAACGTATTAAATCATAAAGAAGACGCAATTAAAATGCAACAGAATTAACCAGTGATTACCAAGCCTGGATAAAGTGACAAAACAATATGCAAACCATGTCAACTTCAGCAAAGAAAGAGTAGATCAGAGTCACAAAGTAGCTTTATTTTGTCAGCCAGGTTTGACTTATTGGTAAAGCCCACACAGACCTTGTTAGCAGTCTGCACACTGCCTATTGAGAATGCCCCAGTGGTCTAATGTGCTACAAATCTCCGAAGGAAATGTTCTGCCGCAGTGGGGTCTAAAATAAATCATATAATTATCAGCTGAAATGATGCAAAGAGGATTAGAATAAACACTAAAGATATAGCACCTTGAGATTTACAGGTTCTATATTGCACAAAGTTGACTCTTGTGAGCTTTTAGCCATGTTAGATTGTCGTTTCCCCCTCAAAAATATACTCGGAGTTGTGTTTTGTTTCATTCACACGTGTTTGTGTAATCCTTTATTAGTCTGTCTACATCTCCAAAGCTCAAAATGCTCTGTAGTTTTAAAGTTAACAGCTCATTTGACCTGTTGTTCAGTAGATTGGCAATTCCAAAACTGAAATCATCCTAATGATTCTAGTGAAGGTGTATGGAGCTTAAAATAGAAGTAGTAGTGGAGCACTTTCTGTATTTCCACATGACATCACAAGGTGGAACAAAATGGTTGTGATGAGGAAGCAACATTATAACATCACTATTTGTCCTTCTGCAAATGCTGCCACTGTTTAATATTCGGTGCTTGTCTGATAAATTGTAATTGTCAGCGTTGCTAAAAGTTTGATGAGGGGACGTGTAATTATCTTGACTTGTTTTGCTCGACGCTGTGGTCAGGATTGGTCATTGACGCATGAGACAGCATTTCAATCACAGCGAAGATGGGGGAGAGGAGAGCTGAAAAGAACGATTAGATTTAGTGTGTGACAGATGAGGTGAGGAGATGAGGAATAAAACGGCATACACTCCTCTTGATATGAATAAACAGTATTGATCTGCACACAGGACGGCACTCGGACTCTCCCTGCTGTTTTCTCCAGCCCCTCACAAGTATTGACTCCCTGTCTGATTGATTTTCCATTTGTTGTATGCAGTGTAAAGGGCACTTGTTATGTCTTTTTAAAAATTTCATTTGTGGTAGCTATTATAAAGGCACTGTGTAAGAGATACTTCAAGTCTGTACTAGTATTTGTTTGTGTACATTTCTACTTTTTATTACTCCAGATTTCTTTGTGATGCTGCGTTTATTTTTATTCCCCAGGGAGTGACACAAAAGCTAATTACCACATCTAATTGCTCAAAAAAAGGAAGTATATATTTATTTTTGTCTTCTAATTCTCTAAACAGACATCAGCCGTGTAACGACAATTATAGGGGCACTATGTAACTTTTCTGGTGAAAGGTATTACGCCTGCTTGTTTCCATGACAGGACTGATGCTTCCTTTAGGATATTCCAGAGCATTAAACATTTGTTACAGGTCATATCTGTGGAGATATTTAATGCAAATTGTAGAACATTCCAGTTAAATCAATAATTATGCAGTGCACTGTTAAACAACCAGGAAATACAGCTGTTTTTCAATGCAGATATCTGATCATTGACACTATCATAATATCATAGACTGATAATGATTGATGATATTATGTAGACAGAGGTAAAACCAGGCGTGTCGTTGGAGATTTGGGGGTCTGGGGCAAGAAGCCTCACATGGGCCCCCCTCTAATATAAATTAATAGGAAGAGGGTCCAATTCTACCCCCCTGTCTACTGCCCTGGATAAAACACCACATTATGTCATCAGATTAAACTGTTTTTTGGTGATGTTTTGGAAGCGTCATGTCACTGTGTCAGAGCCAGACTTGTTTGTCCTGACCTACAGTAGTTGGAATCTTAGCTGGTCCTGCCTTTAAACAGCTCTTAGTCAGTACGTCACCTGGGCTCGCCAAGAATGCAAAACATGTACAACGCCAGTACTTTTGTCACTACATGAACACCTCCCAATAACGTATGAATGTGAAAGTTGTAGTTGTAATGAATGTTTTTTACTGAGTATTTTTTTATACAACTAGGCCTGATAACACGATAACACATTTTGAAGTGTGATATATTGAAGTAAATATAGACAATAAACGATAATATTGAAACCAAACCATAAAGAATAATTATCCCCCCCAAAAGTGTACAATACAGTGAAAATGAGCTGGTACTTTGTATATATATAATGAGTCATAGATAAAACCTTGTACAGCTCAAATCTTAGAAAAATAACAAAGTTTTCCCACTAGTACAACCAATTTTTGCATGTCATGTATTGAGTGATAAGTCTATAGTAATTATCGAGACAGGCTTTTATACAACTGAGAAATCTTAAATGTGCAAATAATTACCAGAATTTACACTAAGAGAGCTACTCTAAGGTCATCAGAATTAGTCTTCCATTTAAGCCTCACTCCATCAGTTTAACAATATTTACATATTTCTAGCAATACCGTATTTGCATTTTATAACATACATACAGCTCTGGAAAAAAAATAAGAGACCACTGCATTTTTTTTCTGAAATCAGCATCTCTACATGTATTACAGCCATTCCATTCCAGCGTCTGTTGAATTCCAACACAAACACAAAGCTGAGCTACTTCAGTTCTTGCACCAGGAGTGGAATAAAGTCACCCAAGAACAATGTGAAAGACTTGTGGAGAGCATGCCAAGACACATGAAAGCTGTGATTCAAAATAAGGGTTATTGCACCAAATATTGATTTCTGAATTCTTCTTAAAGGTCCCATGGCATGAAATTTTCACTTTCTGAGGTTTTTGAACGTTAATGTGAGCTCCCCTACCCTGTTTAGGCCCCCCCCCCCATGGCTAAAAGTTGCAAAATGTCTAAACTGAGCATTTGCGATCCTTTTCTGCGTTACACAAAACCAGTGTTCAAACGGGCGAGTTCGGACAAGGCACCTTATTGACGTCAGATCGGCAAATGCAGCTCCAGCCCCTCCCTCTGTCTCCGCTCAGCGCCCCTGTATATCCCGTCCATAGAGTTTGGACTGTGAATGCGCTACGCAATGCGAAATGCGTTTTTTTATTTATTTTTATTACGTCCGAGTGTTTCTAGGCTCGGAAGTCCTCTGAGCCTCTGGACCTTTGAACAGCAGTGGTTTAATTTTAGTGGAAATGTGTTTATTTTTCAATGGAACTCTTCAACTCTCTCCCCCCGTGCAAAAACAAGGAAATGGATCAGAGAGCGCTCAGAGCAGACAGCGGAGTGTTTAGCCACGCCCCCACCTTCTACTATTGGCCAGCTTTTTTCTCCTCATTTATCATGTAACAACATTGTATTATGTTGTTTTAAAATGAATTTTCTCAGCTTATCTCTGTTTCTTTGCATTGTTTGAGGTCTGAAAACATGTATCTTTTTTGTTATTTTGAGCATTTGTCATTTTCTGCAAATAAATGCTCTAAACGATAATATTTTTATTTGGAATTTGGGGGAAATGTTGTCAGTTGGTTATAGACTCAAACAAAAATGTTCCTTTTGTCCAAACACATACCTATAAGTAGTAAAATCTGAAAAAACCGATCCTTTCAGCTGTATGTATTATAAGTGGTGCCATTTTCCTCCATGCTCTTTCTAGTAGTTTTTCCAAGACTAATTACTCACTTCTATTTCATATATTTTGTACAGGACGAAATGCTGTTTATAAAATTGAAGTTTAGATTACCTGTGGCAATTTACTCAAGGTCAAAAAAAGTGATTTGTTGTGTTATCCCCTGTGTGTTGCTCTATAACTGTTCTTATCTTTGTCCTATTGAGTAACGCTGCAATGATAGGAAGAGCAAGCAAACATTCAGCCAGATTGCCTTAGGGAAGTTCTTATGGGAAATCCCAGTCCCTCCTCACATAAAATTGTTGATAGCAGTAGTCTTTATGTATTCCCACAGTGAGACTAGAAAATCTGCATTAGATGAACAGTGGGGAATTGGTAATGATTTGCCTTATGTTGTGCTGCCGTCTTCAGGGCCAGGCATTGTTGTAGAATAAAGAATATTGTAAACCTATATATGCATTGTTAACAAAGTATTATAAGAAAAGCTATAGGATTGTAAATGTTGAGTCAACCTTGCAAATCTGTAGTAGAAATCTGTATTTATTGGATTTATCTGAGCAAAAAAAAAAAAAAAATATTGGTATTGCTCGTGAAATCTAGCAACTTGCATCATAAAAGAGTGGATTGAAGTTCAAAAAATAACCACAAATCTCCCACTATAGTGCAAAGAAAATGATAATGACACATAATAAGTACTGAACCAAAAAACAAGATAAGTAGATACAGTATTTATTGTGATAGGTCTAATCTGAAACCAAGCTCAATGTTAAAATATGGTGACCTAAACACACTTTCTGTATGCACCTTGGCTGTCTGCACTGTGATGTATGACACAGTGTTAATAATAGGCCCACATGATGAAGAGCAGGCTACAATGTGAAGAGGAGAGAGGAGAGGTTCTGTCCCTGTTCTGGTGCAAAGTGGTGCAGGTACAGCAGCAGGAGGTTCACTCTGCAGGGGACAGCCTTGGTAAAGTCACCCAAGAACTGCAGCCACTGAACAGATAAATAACACTGTAATGCCCATATAGAGCCCAGCGGTTGAGCTTGGAGGGCCAGCAGTGCACATTAATAGTGCTCTGAGAATATATTCATGCCATTTTGGCTACGTTCAGAGTGCAGAGCTTAAGGATTTTTTTGTGAAATCCTATTTTTTTGCGAGGTCATTCACATTTCCAATTAAATGCGACTTGTATGTGATCTCCACGCCCCAAAAGTGTCCCGCATGCGCATTGGAGGACACGACAAGGTCACACGCAGCGAGCGTGCTCAGTGTTTACGGAAGTAACCAAAACATGGACACTAGCATTGAGCTTCTGGAGATTTTAAAGTTGCTGTGATACCAGAGACAGGACATGTACAGCTTATTTGTTTTAGGGAGAAGATTGAGGTTTTTAGCCATGGCGTTTTGTGGGTTCCTCTTCAGTAACGCAGCTATCCAGCAATTCTATCGGCTCAATGTTGGGCTTATCTCCTAAAATACGGTCCAGTTCTGTGCAGTTTCTGCCTAATTCAGCGCAGAATAGTGATGTTTGTCAATTGGTGATGATGTGTAGGTCAGATGAATGCGACCTGGCCGTTCAGATTGAAGTCGCATGTCAAAAGATCGGATATGTATCGGTTTTAGGACCACATATCCAAGTGGCCTGGGTCGCATTTGAAAAAATCGGATCTGTGTCGTTCAGACTGTCATTAGAAGATCAGATACAGGTCGCATAGGGGTGAAAAAATCAGATTTGGGTCACTTCAGGCTGCAATCAGAACATAGCCTTAGATCCCAGTTATATGCAACATTTTGGGAGATACAGTATTTTGTTTTCAGTGGTTAATCAATTTCCACAAGACGAAGATCGGGTCCATGAGAACGAGACAAGATGAGATTTTAACATAATTACTAATTTATACATTTCACGATTCAGTTTCCAATTTTGGCCTCACATTTTTTTATTTAATTGATGTCACAATTATTTTTTTGTTTCCATTCTAGTAATGCTTTGCGGAACTATAACAGATGTAGCTCACCAGTGTTTAACCCCTTTTTGTCTAATCGAAATGTAAACACATGGGAGAAAATGTCACAAAAATGTTCCTCATGTGTGCACAATCATGAGATCTTGTGGCAGAGATCTAGTAACATCCCTAAAAGATATAGTATTGAAGTTGTTAATTGCTATGGCACCGGTTCTATCATGATTTTTAAACTGTACGAATATTTTGTTGATCCTTTTTTTCTTTAGGCTGTATTGGAGGAGAACCATAGCATAAAATGGGGTGAGAAAAGGATAGAGATATTCAGTACATGGTCAGGGTATGGGAGTTGATGATGTCGTGGTGTGCAATGCCCTAAACCACTCCACCACCAGGCAGCGTATTTGTGTTACCTTTCAAATAATAATACAGCTCTTGAATTGACCAGATGACCTTGTTTCTGGTGAATAATTTATCCCTGAACATTTAGCCTGAAGCATATTTCTAATAGCTGTATAGACAGTGGCAGCCCTGTTGGCGTGTTGTGTCTGTTTGGCGATGTCCTTGTCATGTGCACAGAGCCTGAAACATGCTTCACACAGACACACACAGATCCCGCAGTGAGGCTTTACGCTGGAGGCAGAAACTGGCTATTTCCAGAAACCTGAAGCAGAAGCGCTGGTTCCATCCATCACTAAAGACCTAGGGCTGATCACAATGACGACGCGCTGACAACATTTCACCATCTTTACACCAATTTATATGAGTCAACTTCTCTTGGGTCCAGCCATTTCATTTTACCTTCACAAACACTGACCAAGAAATATCTACCACTTATAGAACTGTCTGTGTACATACTAGGGCTGTGCAAATAACACTGGTCTACGAATTTTTGGACTCGATCTGCTTCCGAGATAAAAGTGACTAAATCTCATTTATATATATATATAATATATATATATATATATATTATGGCTGTCAAACGATTAATTTTCTTGATCGCAACTAATCTCAGAAATTTCATAGTTAATCGCGATTAACTGATAAGCGGCGTTTTTCACCTGAATTTTAGTCTTTCAATAGGGTCTTTAAGAATATAAGCTATAGTATACATAACACTGAGTCAAAAATATATCATAGTATTATTATATTGTATATTCCTCAATTAATTAGTCCTTAGTAAAAAGCAGACAAATGTATTGATGCTGAATAACAAAATACAGTAATCCCTCGCTCTATCCAATTTTTTTTTTTTTATAGTGTAACATTTTTTTTATAGTGTAACATTGTGTTCTGATTGGCTAAGAGACTAGACAGGACTAAACGTGGACTGAACCAGGTCTGGACCTGGACTGGACCTGGACTGGACCGGGACTCGACCGGGTCTAGACCTGGACTAGACCAGGATTAAACCACCACGTGCCGCTGCTGGTTTCGCCGCGCCCCGCGCCCCGAGCCGCAGGCCAGCCGCGCGGGGCTCGGGGCTCGGGGCTCGGGGCGCGGCGAAACCAGCAGCAGCGGCACGCATTCCGGGTTCGACCTCGCCTCGCGCGTACACCCGGGGCTGCTGAGCAGTGCCGTTGGCGCCTGCGGTCGGCTGTGAGTCGAGCTTGGCGCAGCGCGGTTGTCTTGTTTTTTTTATTTTTATATATATATATATATATATATATATATATATTATATATAAATATATATATATATATTATATATAAATATATATAAAGATGAACTGAAAATCAATTGATAACTGCTGGTTAGCTAATGTATTCAAGATATTTAATGATATTGTTTTACATCCAAATCACATCTGTTTATACAATAGATTTAGGCATTTTTGCTTAAAAATAATATTTATATTTTGAAAATATTTAACTTGCACTTCTTTATCCATCAAGAAATAAACAAGAAATATCTTAAGACATCAGGTGCACACAATTTCGAGGCATCTCTCTTATGTGAAATCAAAAAATATTTTATGTTAAAACAGACATATTAAAATGAATGTATTGGAATGTGCAGACAGGCTTTCAAATAGAACTGGTTGCTTGTAGACACACTGTACCTTCTGATAAACTACAGTTTTTGCCTTATTTTGCATAAATGTCCTATTTTGACCTTGGAAACTACAGCCAATCAGCACTTCTGACTTTTACTTTATTAGTGACCTAAACCAAGAAAAATTTCACTACTTTTGTTCCGGAAGCATTTTCCTTGTAGATCAGTGTAATTAAATGTATAGTCATGATTTCAGTTATTGCTTTAAATTCAATTGAATTTCAAATATTGTCACAAAACTAAATATTGCTATCAGATTTTAGTATATCTGTCTATACCAGGGGTCGGCAACCTTTACCACTCAAAGAGCCATCTGGACCCGTTTCACACAGTAAAGAAAACACTGGAAGCCACAAAACCCTTTTGAAATTTAAAATGAAATAACACTGCATATAACATTTTTTATAACATCTTTGTGCCATAGAATTGCATTTTGAAAATGAACAAACTAAAATAAAATATATTTTAATTAAATACAGTGGTCCCTCGCTGTTTCGCAGATTTTTTTTAGTGTATCAATACGCATTGTGTTCTGCATCCTGATTGGCTAAGGGACTGTAGACCTTTGCCAATTTGTCAGTCATTCTCCTCTGTGTCTCCTGTACAGTAGGCTACAGAATGCGTTCAGTTTGCCAAATTTATTTAAACGTGATCATGAACAGTGTGACTCTGAAGTAGTGAGGACTGAGCGGTCTGGCATTTGGGCACTTGCCAGAAGGGCCACGGCCGTGCGTCTCACCTGGGGCTGGTCGCACTGGTCATGCTGTTCTATTACGGATTTGACCACGAGTGCAGGTGCACATGTCCGAGCACACACTTCTCTGGGTGGTCAATGCGCGTCGGGAAGTAGCGGCGGTGTTTCCGCAGAACGAACCTGGAGTCCAGGCGGTGGAACCAGTCCTGAGAGCGCACGGAAGCGTTCTCACTAGGGATGTCAACAATTAATCGATTAACGATTAATTGTCGATTAAGACGTTGGTCGAACAAAATGCATTAATTGTAATTAATCGCTATTCGCGGACACGCGCACCCGCGTGGTCACGAAACAAGGCAACCGCGCACCGCGCTGCGCCAAGCTCGACTCACAGCCGGCCGCAGGCGCCAACGGCACTGCTCAGCAGCCCCGGTGTAAGCGCGAAGCGAGATCAAACCGCGGTGCCCGAAATGCATAGTCTGCGTAGTCTACCGTTTCGTGCGGCTGGTTTGTGGCTCGGGGCCAGCCGCACGAAACCAGCAGTGGCACGTGGTGGTTTAATCCTGGTTTAGTCCAGGTCCAGTCCAGGTTTAGACCTGGTTTAGTTCTGGTCTAGATCTGGTTTAGTCCACGGTTTAGTCCTGGTCTAGTCTCTTAGCCAATCAGGACAGAACACAATGTTACACTATAAAAAAATGTTACACTATATAAAAAAAAAAAAATCGAAAAAAAAAAAAATCTGCGAACCGCGATAGAGCGAGGGATTACTGTATTTTGTTATTCAGCATCAATACATTTGTCTGCTTTTTACTAAGGAATAATTAATTGAGGAATACACAATATAATAATACTATGATATATTTATGACTCAGTGTTATGTATACTATAGCTTATATTCTTAAAGATCCTATTGAAACACTAAAATTCAGGTGAAAAACGCCGCTTATCAGTTAATCGTTAATCGATCGATAAGGTCAATCAACTATCAATTAATGAATTAATCGATAATTTGCATCCCTAGTTCTCACTACAACAAAACCCGCAGCGGCGCCAGGCGCCTCGGTCAGAGGAACTGTGAAATACACGCATATTTATACACGCAATATAAAGCTGACTACTTCACGGATTTAGCCTATCGCAGGTTATTTTTACAATGTAACCCCCGCGTTAAATGAGGAACCAAAGTACTGAGCCGCATCCGAGGGATCAAAGAGCCGCATGCGGCTCCGGAGCCGCGGGTTGCCGACCCCTGGTCTATACCTTCTCTACAGTAGAAGTAATCATTATTATAATAGTGGTTATAATATTTTCCCTAGTCAAGCACGTCTAAAATGCTCTGGTATTCTTAAAGTCCACCTCCCTGTTCCTATGTAGGTTCATAATAGGAAATGACCGTGTTATCTGTACTGTGAGCAGCTTATTAATATGAAGAAAACAAACTCTGGGCATGCGCTCAACCCTGCCTTTTCTCTGATATGTTTGAAGACTGTGTAATACATGGTAATACAAACCAAATTGGATTCTGAATGGCTTCCATGAAAATCTGTTATCCAGTGCATTTGTTGAAGAAAAAGAACTGGCTAAACACCATAATTTGAAGAAAATTGAGTGCTTTGAATTTTTTTTCAGATTGCTGGTCATGCGAGCTTCAGGGTTAACAAGAGTAGCAAGAATTATGAATACACATGTTTTATACTTACAGCTCTGGAAAAAAAAAAGACCACTGCAAAAATATCAGTTTTTCTGATTTTAGTACTTATAGGTATGTGTTTGGACAAAAGGAACATTTTTGTTTGAGTCGATAAACTACTGACAACATTTCCCCCAAATTCCAAATAAAAATATTATCGTTTAAAGCATTTATTTGCAGAAAATGACAAATGGTCAAAATGACAAAAAAGATACATGTTTTCAGACCTCAAACAATGCAAAGAAACAAGATCAAATTCATTTTAAAACAACATAATACTAATGTTTACACTTAAGAAGAGTTCAGAAATCAATATTTAGTGCAATAACCCTTATTTTTAATCACAGATTTCATGCGTCTTGGCATGCTCTCCACAAGTCGTTCACATTGTTCTTGGGTGACTTTATTCCTGGTGCAAGAACTGAAGTAGCTCAACTTTGTGTTTGGGTTGGAATTCAACAGACACTGGAATGAAATGGCTATAATACATGTAGAGATGCTGATTTCAGAAAAAAATGCAGTGGTCTCTTCTTTTTTCCAGAGGTGTATATGTAAGGTATACTATGTAATAGGGCTGAACGATTTTAAGAAAAAATTGAATTGCGATTTTTCTGGCAGATAATGCAATTTCGATTTCTTTCAAATTGCATTTCAGTGCACATGAACATTTGCAAACATCACAGAAACTTACATCATACCATTCAAATTCCACTAAACTGTAATGCAAGAATGAAAACTAAAGTCAATAATTGATTTCAAATGTAGTTCGGTTTATTAAAAAGAAACATGCTGTACATAGTCTACATTAAGTGCTTGAGCAACCGCAGTTATTACACCTGAAGAACTAAAAGAGCATCTGTGTCTTAAGTAGAGCAAAAAGTCTTTTAAAGTGGTGGAAGGTCAGTCTTTTATGGCTCAATTGAGCTTGATTGTTGTATTTTATAACAAATGTATAAAATACAATGCAACTTAAACTTAACTTAAATATAGCGATGCTAAATATAACGACGATAATCGCGGTAGCCTTTCTATAGCGTTTGTAATGTAAACTAGCCTTATGCTAACAGTTTGTCAGCTAACAACAGAGGAGAAGTATATACCTCCTATCCATCGTGCGGAGGAGACTTTTAAACCACTCTTTTGTCACAGGCACCAATTCCTTGGAGATGTCGTGTGTTACGGCAGTGGTTATGTCCTGATGTCGTTGGCTGCTTCTGTCATACGGAGTTACACTGGCAAAAGAAGTTGTATCTGTAGTCTGTTTGGCCCGAGTATCACTTTTACTAGACGTTTTTCCGGACCTTCTTGCCATGCACTCGAGTTACGGACATTGATTAAACGGAGGCTAACACCGGCTTCACCAGCTCACGACTTCCCAGACCACATGGGGCTGGGGTTGAGGGCTCGCTCGGAGCGGAGCGGCTAACACCGGCCTCACCAACCTGTCCACATGCAGCGTGCTGCTTCTGATTGGTGGGCTTAGCAGTGTGGCAGGGTGGCGGGCCAGGCGGAATACATGTGTGAAATGGTTGACGAAACAAAATCTGGGTCAGTTAGGAGCACTGCAAAAAACTTTAACGATCTTTAACGATTTTAAGCAACTTTATCGATCCCAAAATCACGAGATCGTGATTTTCGATCTAAAACGATAGATCGTTCAGCCCTACTATGTAAGTTTTGTCTAAACTTTACTATCGCCATACAGAAAAGCAGATTCCTACAGACGAAGTTACAGGTCAGATCTGTGGAGAGGCAACTCCACTCATAGTAAGGATGAATGTTTTTCAGGAAGTAAAAGCTTTAATTCCATAAATAAAAGTTGGAGTTAAGTTAATGCCATACTGTGGAACACTGGAACTCTATGGAGACACCAGCTGGCTGAATAAAAAGCATCATGAATAGAAAGCATCAAGATTTGAGATCATTTGATCAAAGCCAAACCATCATAACTCTGTCAGACTATCTTCTATCTAATCTTGAATGAAATGGGTCAAGTGGAGTTGTGTTTCTATTCACACATGTTTGAGTAATCCTTTATTATTAGTCTGTTTACATCTGTAAAGCTCAAAATGCACCTTGTGAAGCGGTAGTTACCAGCTACCTTTTACTTTTAGTTCAAGAGAAACAGGCAATTTCAGGGTTTAAATCACCCAAATGATTCTAATGAAGGTTTACTGAGTTTGAAAGCACAGTGGTGCACTTCCTGTATTACCACATGACATCACAAGTGTTTTCAGTTTGAGAGAAGAACTAAATATGCAGGGTTTGTGTGTTAAACATGCGAATGAAACGAAACAACTATGTATGTTTGTGATGAGGATGCAACATAACAGATTAGAAAATTGCATAATATGGGCATTTTTTTTACATTAATTTTTACAAAATTTAGCTTGTGTGTTTTTTGTTCGACACGCTGGTTACATTTCCCGTCTTGTAAAATGGTGAAGATAACCAGCTCTGTCCATCTTCCCCTGTGGGTAATGGCCTTTAGCTTGATTGCAAATGACTGTTTACATCAGGACAGTGTTTGTTAATGGACTTTAAGGCTTTATGTCACAGAGCCTGATGTGTACCAAGGATTAGAGGAGAGGCAGTAAATGTGTGCTCAATGCATTGTGGGATTTGCTCAGACAAGGATGCAATTAGGCCCATTAGAAGTGTTTGTACTGGGTGTGTTTCTCTCCAAAGCTGGTGTTACGTTTGATTTGGACAGACCATCCAGGGAATTTACTCTATTCTCCATCCTCCGCCATCCTCACGACTCACTGTTTTGTGAATGGGACCTGTTGTTCAGCTGTTGGTAAATATGCTGGGCCTGGACTGAGTATAAACAATTGTGTTGTCATAAAGGCAGACAAATAAGAAAGGCAAAGTGTTGCGGAAAGACAGAATGAGTGTGAAAGAGTAAATATGGTCTCAGAAAAGTGGTTTGTGCCAAGTGACAACACAAAGACATGGTTGTGAGGGTGAATGAAGCTGCTTTGTTGGCCCCTGATGCTAACATCGTGCTAAGTTTCTTTTAAAGGGAGCTTATGCATAGAATATACTTACATTACTCATAAAGATGGCTTCTAAATGTTATAATAAACTATGTACAATATACAGTAAAAGTCTCATAAAAATCCAAAATAGTAAGTAGTAGTAGTAGTTTTAGGATTAAACATTAAAAATTATAAATATAAAATAATTTTCAAAAACTAACATTGCATCTATATTTTTATTGATACCAGATAACTGAACAAACCACTGGTATTAAATATGTGCATAATCTGGCTTTGTCCATTCTCACCCATGCCTCATCACAGAATTAAAAAACAACAACAACAAAACACTACATTCAGGAAAACACTAACCACTGTCGCTGCTTTAGCCAACCATCACAAGGTCATGTGGTGCGTTTGAATAATGCTTAGTTAAAAGCTTTTCTTTGACATGTGTAATTGTTTTTTTCACACTTGAGTGAGGCTGTGAAGAGCACACTCTGAGCCCAGGGAGCAGCACGGTAAAGAAAAATGCCAACGAAGCCCAAAGACGTTCGAGTTGTACCACGGAAGCTGCTCCTTTTCTTCAGCTAGACACAAGAGGAAGGAGGGAGAGATGAAAGCTGTTTACCTTAGAGCACTTGGGTAAATCAAGTGATCGTGGTGGAGGAGAGAGCAGAGGGAAAGGAAAAAGGAAGGGAGAGGAGTGTGTGTGTGAGAGAGAGGGATAGAGAGATAAGGGGGCAGAAGGGAGCAGAAGGGAAAGGAGAGAGAGATTGAAAGGAATGAGAGTGAAAGAGAGGGTCGGGGCCACTTTAAACTGAGCTGGAGACCTCCCACAGCACAGTGCACTGCAGTGCAAAGGGGCAAGGAAAAGGTTTGAACCGTAGCCAGAACTGTACAAACAGAGAGCCACTGCAGAGAGGAAGTGAAGGGAGGAAAGTTTAAAGGGAGGAACTATTAAGGGAAAGTGGAGTCTTGCGAAGGAGCTTGATCCATTTTATATTCCATATTGAATAGTGAAAATGTCACATATTACACGCTACACTGATTTTTGGTGCTTGTAATCATGTTTAAAGTTCTTTCCTCAGAAAATATTTCAAAGTTTGAATGATTCTGCAATTTACTTCACTCACGCATCAGAAAATCCAGGTTGCAATCAAACCAGTTAATAGATAGCAAAAATGTACCCAAGGCATTTGTTTTCAGACATTTTTTATTCTTTTTTGCACCAGAAGTTATGTGTTTCATTGGCAAGTCCCAAGGTTCTAACACGGTCACCTGTTTAATTAGTCTGAGCTCAGTGTCTCAAGTTTAACCTTAGCTTATAGGTACGTCTGGTGGTTGTGTAGCCCACCACCACGCTCCGTAGGGCTCTCTGACCAATCGGACTTAAGAATAGCTACAGTGGAATAGAGCGAGCTGAAGCAGTTTTTAAGACAACTGAAGGAATTTGAGCTGAGCAAAGAAATGGTCTGAAATATAGGCGAAAATTAGCTCAAAATCTGACCTTTGTGAAAGCTAGTTGCCCTGTCAGCTGAATACGAGCAGTCTGTGTACATTGCACTCTATGTGAAAAATGCTTTCTTGGCTGGGCAGATTCTACAGCGTGTTCCAAATGTTTATGCAAATTGTGTTCAAGTGTCATAAAGGTAAATATTTAGTTTCCAGTGAAACTCCTGGATGGTCTTGTGTCTCAGTGAAATCATCTCACACACCTGTGCCAATGAGTTTGCAGGTGGCTCCAAAAACGACTTAAGAAGGACGTTCCACATTATGAAGTAAATCTACCAAAGAAAAAGGATCTCTCTAGTGCCCAAAAGCGTGAAATAGTTGAATACCTTGGACATGGTGTGGAAACCTTAAATAGTTCAAGAAAACTTAAACATGATCATCATACTTTAAGAGATTTGTAGCTGATTCAGAGCACACACAGATTCGTGCAGATAAAGGCACAATGAGGAAGGTTTCTGCCAGACAAATACATTGGATTAAGAGAGCAGCTGCTAAAATGCCATTACAAAGCAGCAAACAGGTATTTGAAGCTGTTGGTGCCTCTGGAGTCCTGCGAACATCAAGGTGTAGGATCCTTCTATTAGGCCACCCTTAAACAAAGCTCACAAGCAGAAACGGCTTCAGTGGGCCCAGAAATACATGAAGACTCGTTTTCAAACAGTTTTGTTCATGAGTGGCGTGCAAACCCTGGACCAGGGTCCCCCTGAAGGTGTGAAAATGACCTCTGTAAAATATGTGGAGTTTCTGACTGACCACTTTCTTCTGTGGTACAAAAAGAAGAACCGTGCTTTCCATAGAAAAATCATTTTCATGCATAACAATGCACCATCTTGCACTTCAAGGAACACCTCTGCATCATTGGGAATAAAAGAGAAACTCATGGTGTGGCCCCCATCCTCCCCTGACCTCAGCCCTACTGAGAACCTTTGGAGCTCCTCAAGCGAAAGATCTATGAGGGCGGGAGGCAGTTCACAGCCAAACAGCAGCTCTGGGAGGCTATTCTGACATCCTGCAAAGAAACTCAGGCAGAAATTCTAACTCACAAGTTCAATGGATGCAAAACTTGTGAAGCTCCTATCAAATAAAGGGTCCTGTATTAAAATGTAACTTGACCTGTTAAGATGTTTTGATTGAAATCGCTTTTGATTTCAGTAATATGCTAATGCTTCTAACTGAAAAATAAACAAATGACCATTTTCTCTTCAGTTTCATTTGAAAAAAAAAATGTTATCATTGAGAGGTTTGTTCAATAACATTTGAATTGTACTCTACTTGAAAATGATGATGACTGTCATTTATATTGTAAATTTGGCAAAATCTGAGAAAAATATAATTTGCATAATAGTTTGGAATACAGTGTATAATAGCTGCAAGTTCATTGGTCACATTTGTGCTTTTCAAACTGACTATGATCCTGTGATTAATACAATGACTTTGACTTATGAAGGTTATTAATATAAGCTCATTATGTACTTACATATGCAGCCATTAGTTAAGCTCTGAGTCTGAATGAACTGGAAGTAGGTGGTTTTAAAGAGGCTGTATACACGAATACAGCTGAGCAAAATGTGTTTTGTGTTAGCACAGATGTATTGTAAAAGCAGCTCTTGGGGTTAAAATCAGACTCTTTCTGTTTATAATAATATCAAATGAATGTTTGAGAATCAGGAACTGCGTTGTTAGCAGATGACTTCCTTTGTGGATCACTAAAGTTTGTCTAAGTTTAAGTCTAAGTCTAAGCATGCTAGTTGATTTTTTAGCTTTACCCTGCCCCAAATTCTTTGTAAATGCTTTACAGCAAAGCAAATGCTCTGCTGTAAACTGTAAAAATTAGTTCTGTTTTTCCAAAAATTTCAGACAATAAAAATCTGTTTCATTGCCTTTAATAAACATCTCAAGATTGGAATTAATTTATTTTTAAAGGTCCCATGGCATGAAATTTTCACTTTCTGAGGTTTTTGAACATTAATGTGAGCTCCCCTACCCTGTTTAGCCCCCCCCCCATGGTTAAAAGTTCCGAAATGTCTAAACTGAGCATTTGCGATCCTTTTCTGCGTTACAAAAAATCGGAGCTCAAACGGGCGATTTTGAACAAGGCACCTTATTGACGTCAGATCGAAAAAAGAAATGCAAATGCAGTTCCACCCCCGTCTGTCTGTACTCAGCATCCCTGTATATCCCGCCCAGAGAGTTTGGACTGCGAATGCGCTAGGCAATGCGAAATGCGTTTTTTTATTTGCCTGGAGGCACGTCCGAGTGTTTCTAGGCTCGGAAGTCCTTTATCTGAGCCTCTGGACCTTTGAACAGCAGTGGTTTAATTTTATTTTATGTGGAAATGTGTTTATTTTTTCAATGGAATGCTTGAAATCTCTCCCCCCGTGCAAAAACAAGGAAATGGATCAGCTGTGGGCTCAGAGCCGAAAGCGGAGAGTTTGGCCACGCCCCCACCCTCTACTATTGGCCAGCTATTTTCTCCTCATTTGCATTCAAGCAACAACGCCCATTATAGAGTGTTCAGAGTGAGAAAAATTACTCTTTCTCAGCTTATCTCTGTTTGTCATGCACTGAGTGTTGATTTTGAAGAAGGATTCATTTACAGTATTAGGGAACCATTAAAGGGATATGCCACCCCCAGGTCAAATTTGGGCATCTCCCCACAGTCTAGAGACTAAAATAAGTGGTGGAAAGCGTTTTCCTGCTCACCCAGCCATTGTCCGAGTCTGTCGCCACTGACCGCCGCGGTATCTGCAGCTCCTCCGCCTTAGACTGGAGTCTAACGTCGCCAGAGAAAGATTTCGGCCAAAAGGAATTAATTTGCTCGATGCGTTTCCCAATTACTTTCTGTGTAGTGCGCATTCATATCGAGTGCAAATAAATGTGCAAATCAACACGGAGAGCTTGCCTTGGTCATTTTGGGTGGGAACTATTTTCCAGTGCGGAAGAATACAGCCGTATCACGCACCACGCTGTGCAACAGCGACCAAGTCAAGCTCTCCGTGTTGATTTGCACATTTATTTGCACTCGATATGAATGCGCACTACACAGAAAGTAATTGGGAAACGCATCGAGCAAATTAATTCCTTTTGGCCGAAATCTTTCTCTGGCGACGTTAGACTCCAGTCTAAGGCGGAGGAGCTGCAGATACCGCGGCGGTCAGTGGCGACAGACTCGGACAATGGCTGGGTGAGCAGGAAAACGCTTTCCACCACTTATTTTAGTCTCTGGACTGTGGGGAGATGCCCAAATTTGACCTGGGGGTGGCATATCCCTTTAAGCTGGTGCATGTTTTTGGGTTGATGGGGAAACCGGAGTGCCCAAAGGAAACCCACCCAGACACGGGGAGAACATGCAAACTCCACACAGAAAGGCCCGGGCGACCCGGGGATCGAACCCGGAACCTTCTTGCTGTGGGTGTTGGCCACTCAGCCACCATGCCGCCAATACATATTGCTTTAATGTGTTTTTGTAACATTAAATAATAACTTTTCACATCCTGACTATGACTGCAACAGCACCAACATTTCTCCAAGATAAAGGGGCCTTCAGCTCTCCCTCTGCTTGGTATAATTTGTTCTTCAGTGTCAGTTTGAAGACACTCACAATCTAGTTGCAATAAAGCACAGATCTGTGTCATAAAGCTGTATTAAAACCCATAGTCAGGGCGACAAATGTGGCGAGGGAATGGGCTTCTTTTCAAGCGTGTCATGAAAGCTATTTTTAGACCTTTGCCGCCGCACAGTGCCCCATAAAAACAATAGTGTGTTTAACAAAGGGTGTGTTCAGTGCATCACTGTACTAAATTTGGCCTCTGATAAAAGTAAAAGGAGCTGTTCTTGACATAGACAAATTGGCTTGGCGGGCTGGAATGAATGACTTGTTATGGCCCATATGTAAAAACACATGCTTGGGGTACATAGACTTGGAGGCATACCAAGCAGTAACTAATCACTCAGACAGCGCGCACTTGCCCTCACATTAGGCATGCGGTACACTCACAGCAACACGGCTAATTAGTCCTCTGGGCCATTAGATTTACAATAGTCTGCTACAAATTCTGGCTTTGGATGTTAAGCTGAGTGAGGCAACCCTGAAAACAACTTTTCAGCTCTGACGCAGTAGCTCAGTTGGTAAAGTGTTTTCTACTGATCTGAAGGTTGGCAGTTCGAATCCTGCGTTTGACACACTAATAGACATCATTGTTGAGCGGTCAGATCCACTGACTCACAGATTGGCTGAGCTTCCACAGATGAATGCTGTCACTGCATCCTTGGGCAAGGCATGTGCGAATGGGTGAAATGGGAAAAGTACTTTGAGTGCCTTGAAGGTGGAAAAGCTGTATATAAAAATTTAACCTTTTACCATTTAACTTAAGTCTTTATATTTGACAAAAGCAAATGTTGAAGCCTTATGCAGTATACGTGTTGTCATGATTTTGAGGAGAAGAAACATCACAATTCAACAATTTTTCACAATGAACACAATAACCAAACAACTGTCAAATTCTTGATTCAGGATTACTTAGACTTAGACTTAGACAAACTTTATTGATCTACAAGGGAAATTGTTTTGGATAACAGTAGCTCACTAATCAAATATAATATATAACAGAGGGTAAAAAAAAAATAGATGGAATAGCAACCAAAGAGCAATAGACCAGTGTCAGATATGTACAAAGCAGAATTAAATAGAAAAGTAGTAATAAAATGTAAAATACAATATCAAATAAGATGTACAATCCCGGCTATATACAGTTGTTGGGAGTATTGTCAAGGGAGTATTATCTACCATCCTTGTATATGGCGAGCTTTATGGAGTTTTTTGTTGTACTAAATCATTCTTTTTTTACGTTTTTGGTGTTTTCAACCATTTACAGTAAGTTATGTTGACATAAATTGTTTGTGTTGACAGACTTGGCTCTTTTTAGTATACGCTACCAAACATCAGATTATAATTCCTATTGCCTCCAAACGATGCCCCAGAAACTTCACATCCCATTTACTGTAGATGTATTTAACCTCATGTTTCACTGTCTTCATCATCAACGTCATTTTGCGTCCACACACATTATGAAGAGGTAGAGATGGTGCATATATAGCACACTTATCTGCTCACAGTGAAGTACTCTGCCTGTGTTTTACTGCATTGACACCGCCAGCCAACCGGGCACAATCTGGTTAAAAGAATTTACTGGGAAGCAGAAAGTCAAAGTTTAGTCAGCAGCTTTAAGAATGAAAACGCTTCAAAATTCAGCATTTACTGCAACCGAAACTAAATGTAACTAAATTCATTATTATTTCCAGCTATTCCATGCACTTTTCTAGAATAAGAATTTTGTTGCTACATTGCATTATGAAGAATTTAAGCACCAACTAAGTGCCTTATGTATTTGTTGCATATAGTATATCGTATATCAATCACTATAGGATCAGATTTTATGATTTAAAGAGAAATCCGTTTTACCATTCTCATGTATTTGGCCCTTGAAGCAGGGCTCTGGTCTTGTTTAGCGATTTACCTTTGACAGTGAAACCCCAGCATTCACTGTGGGTTGTTAAGATTCAAAAATTCACCTGCTTTGTAAGCCAACAACAAAGCAGAGCCTGCAGACTATTCAGTGATTTAACCCACAAGCTGAATGTTAAGTGGAGAGCTGCTAACTATTCTGCTGCTATTATTTTCATGTTATAACATACAAATCATATTATCTTCTATTTACTCAGATTTGTGCAAGATTGTACGTCTAAGCTATAGGGGCCTACATCATTGTGTCTTGGCAACAGGCAAAAAGAGTAGTGTTTGTTGGAGTTGTTCGTCTTAAGTCTTGTCTCCCTGGGTTACTCGGTTGCTAGGAAATGGTGAGACTGGCATCACCAAATAATCCATGTGGGCACAGTATCCTGCTTTATATCGTGCCACTTCTCAGACATTGTAATTAAACTTTTATCAGAAGAGTTTAAAGTATGTTTTTTATTCATTTCTGTTCGTGCCAATTATCGTTCTCTTATCAACATGTGTAGATGACAAACACCACATAATGAATTGTTTGCTGTCATGGTAGATTGATTATGATCGACCGTGCCGTATTCAGTTCAAAAGAGGGTGCCACTCTGAATGCTTGGTGTTTTTGTTTTGGTTGTATATATAGAAAGATAGGGAGAGAAAGGGAAAAAGAGTGGAGGTTGGAGGCGCCAGCAAAGAGGATATGTCTGGCAGCTGTGTCATTTTTCAGAGTAAAGGATTATGGGAGAATTACAGGCGAATGAGCAGAAGGACCCCCCCCCCCACACACACATATGTGCTCACACACACACACATATGCTATATAAGAGTAGAGTGGGCTGAGTCTGTGTACAGTATGTGTATCACTCATTCGACGACGCTGATTCTCTGTACTGTGGTAGTTATTGCAGCTGACAGTAAGGCTTGAGTCCACAGAAAGAGAAGGCAATACAAATATGATTGAATATAATTGTAATGTCGAGTATATTGTGCATAATTGTAGTGAGAAAGGTTCATATGAAGTAATTACCACCGCCATCTGTTACCATGGAGCTAAAAAAACAGGTGTGAAATATTATTATTGTATACTTGGTGTTACTTGCACATATAAGAACCAAAATGACCCAGATTCTCTCAAGGCCCAGGCCCAGGAGCAAATGATGTTACCATTGCGCCCTAAAGCCACAGTGATCCTTTCCTGACCCACCACTGACCTTTCAGGTCTGACTAAGTTACTTTTATTGCACAGATTAACAGGGTAAATGACTAATGTAAACAAACAGAGACCTACTGTTTGTTACAGTAAACATTACATTGAAAGAATAGCTGACTCACAACGTGTTTTTGCAGTTCTGAAGGAGCAGTGAAGAAGTCACAGCAGGAAATCGAAGTTAGAATTAGACCTGCTGTTTTATCGTTGTTCGACTGTAACAATAGTGTGGTACTTTCATTTAAATCTGTAGTCCGGTTGTCACAACTATCAAGAATCAGATATTAATTGATACTAAATCTATTATGAAACTTGTATACTATGAGCAAGTATCAATACTGAACAAAGAATCTTGACCTTGAATGTTAGTGCTAATGTTCAGTTTTGAAAATGATATTCAAGCAGTGTTTTTTTTTTAATTATTATCATTGTGGTATCAAAATTGATACTGAGTATGGAAGCTATCCTTAGGATCGAAATTGTACCCTATAGTCAGTATTAAAAAATTAATAATGTTTATTTAAAATGCATAACAACAACATACTAATAGTTATTTTTATATCTTATTTATAGGTATACATTAGAATAGGTCAGTGAACAGCTACAATGACAACTGCTCAGTATGATATGGATCCCACTTCATATTTGTGACTCATCATTGATCATGGACATTACATACAGCTTCAGCAGCCTGTAATAACAATACACCTACCAAGTGGCCTTACGTGGATTGATAATAATGGTCAATTATTGTTTGTATAAAAGTGAACACTACAAGCTTAAAATGTATTCCTTGTCTTCAACAGATAAGGGCCCCTAGACATCTGCTTAAATCATTGTGTAACTGCACTAAAAGATTATGTGTAAAGTAGGGATGTCAACAATTAATCGATTAACGATTAATTGTCAATTAAGACGTTAGTCGAACAAAATGCATTAATTGTAATTAATCGCTAATTGCGGACACGCGCACCCGCGTGGTCACGAAACAAGGCAACCGCGCACCGCGCTGCGCCAAGCTCGACTCACAGCCGGCTGCAGGCGCCAACGGCACTGCTCAGCAGCCCCGGGTGTACGCGCAAGGCGAGATCGAACCGCGGCGCCCGGAATGCGTGGCTGGTTTGTGGCTCGGGCCCCGAGCCACAAACCAGCCGCACAAAACCAGCAGCGGCACATGGTGGTTTAATCCTGGTTTAGTCCAGGTCTAGACCTGGTCGAGTCCTGGTTTAGTCCAGGTCCAGTCCAGGTTTAGTTCTGGTCTAGACCTGGTTTAGTTCTGGTTTAGTCCATGTTTAGTCCTGGTCTAGTCTCTTAGCCAATCAGGACAGAACACAATGTTACACTATAAAAAAATGTTACAATATAAAAAAAAAATAAAAAAAAATCTGCGAACCGCGATAGAGCGAGGGATTACTGTATTTTGTTATTCAGCATCAATACATTTGTCTGCTTTTTACTAAGGAATAATTAATTGAGGAATATACAATATAATAATACTATGATATATTTATGACTCAGTGTTATGTATACTATAGCTTATATTCTTAAAGACCCTATTGAAACACTAAAATTCAGGTGAAAAATCATCAGTTAATCGTTAATCGATTGATAAGGTCAATCAACTATCAATTAATGAATGAATCGATAATTTGCATCCCTAGTGTAAAGGTGTCATCTTTCAGAACACCACTCCACTACACGGCACCACTTCAAGGTTGGTTTGTCTGCTTTGGTTCTGCCCTGTCACTTTTACAGACTATCAGTGGGTCATGCTGCTCTGCCCACATAACACCACAGGAAATGGACAATATTGGTTGTCTTGATCCCTGGAGTCAAAATCTGTGCTTTTTATGTGTAGTAACGTCTGTAAAACAATGAGTCGGTATATGGCTAGAAGCCCAACTTTAACAGCATCTTATTAACAGATGTGCAGTGAAGTTGTCAGGCCCAAAAGTGATGTACATTGCATGCAAACAGATGTTTGGTGAATCGGCTATCCTCAGAAGCTGTCACTATGAGGGAAAAAACACACATTAGCGTCCACATACTTCTGGTAGACGTCTGTTCGTCTCCCTATGCTATAAAGTATTATCATATTATTCCTTAAAGTAATGGTGGGTCTGAAACCATCTTTTTTCCAAAGATATGTTGATGTTTTGCCTGGAATGTTCCACAAAATGATATAAAATCTAGTGACTCCTCTAAACAAGTAATTTTGGCAATATAAACATCGTAATCGCATAACAGAAAGATAGTTTTGTGCATTTATGGACATTTGTGGACATTTGTGCTTTTCTCTCAACTACATGTAACAAAAGTATGATTTTTCAGCTTGTCCCACTGTTGTGATGTTTTGACCAATCAGATTCAAATATCTGTCATAATCTCCATGTTTCCGATCACTTTCAATGAGAAACATCCCAGATTGATAATGTGTAGAACTCAATTTAGCGTGACACACATCAATCTGGCATGAGCTAGGTCACTTTATCACTGTGTTTGGCTTTAATTGGAAGTTAGGATTGGGAGGTTTTCATGTTTTTCTCACAAAATGAACACCAGCCCTAATGCTGTTCTGCATTGCCCTGTCAGCACCTTCTCTTTACACTTCAGTGGGCTGCTGTAGCTTTGCCTCTGTGCTGGTCCATATGTCACTTATATTTCACACTTTTGCTGTAGTGGCAAACTCCCCTCTCCTCTGCTAGTTATCCAGTCATCCCATGGATCAACAGGCTTCACACTCATCTATTATTCATACTAGAGCCTCCGTGGGACCTAAAGTGCTCTGTTTGCTTTGTGTTTTTGATCAGGTGTATTTTAGGCAAAACTCCTAACAGAATAAATGGCTGTGCATACGTTAGACATACAGTATGATGCCATATAGTGTGAATGTGTAATATTTGTCCCAAAAATATTACATTATAATTTATAGACTTTTGTTGACATGACATTTGGTATTTAGTTGTGCATGTACATATTAGCATCAGCATGTCTGCAAAAGAAAAGCAGGGTTAACCACATGCTGAATGCTGCCAACACCACAAAAGTAAACAACAGGGCCACGTCAAAACACTGGAAATTAGCTGCTGTGTGCTTTTCCTCTGCTCATGTGAGATTGTCTGTCAAGTGTACAGTGTAGGTTAGCTTTGTCATTGTCTTAATATTTTAAGCAAAGAGATCTGACCCAGTTTAACCCCCACCTCTGAGGGTCTATAGTAATCCACCAGTGACCCAGAAAGTCCTTTGTATAGCAGGTGGGTATGTGGTAAGCCATATGGTAAGAAAGTGCCAAAACTAAAAAAGAGGTAAGCCTATGATTTCTATTACATGGATTTAATTAAATGTTAAAGGTGCACTATGCAACTTTTTTTGGTAGGGGGTCTGACACACTTCTCTACATGGAAATGTTATCGCTTTGCCTAGAATGTTTCAGGTTTGTGGAGAGGCAACCCCAGTCATAACGATAATGCATACTTTTCAGTTAAATCAGTAAAATAATAAAGAGCAGTAAAGTAGCTGGTAATTAATTAAATGTAAGATGGATACGTTTAACGCCATACTGTGGAACATTTCAGGCAGAGTATTATCACGTCCTTGGACACAGGCTACTATTTAGTCAATTACTGTGGAGTATGATGACTTAATACTGACTAATTTGATGACTATGAGAGGGATCATTTCTGCCTATGCGTAACCGCTAACAGTCTGCGCCCCAATCAGCCCAAATTACTGAGGTATAGGGATAGGATGACTTTTTCATTAAGTTGTAATACCCTGTCTTTAGCTTCAGTTGTGTAAGCTCGCTAATATCCTCAGAATTACTTGCTGTTTTATCATAATCACAACACATCTTATATCAGCGTCTAGGCTATTTACAGGACAGAAATGAAATGATGGGTCTACTACTGCTGGATTACAACTTTTGCATCACCTATGGCACAATTTAATTAAATGAATTTATTACATTTATTTAACACATATTTTTATGGCTACCTTGGCCATGTGTCAGAGATTCTGAATTTCCAATAGACATCTGGTTGAATAAAGATAAATAAATAAAAATGAATTAATATAACATAAAACAGATAATCTTGTTGGTACTTCAAAGAACGTTTAAACATTTCCTGATCAGACTGACAATATTAGTCTGTAAACCTTTTGTTATAGTACCATTTTCTGACATTTTCCTTATTTTAATTATAGTTTATGTATGCTTCTGTATTTGCATTACATTGAATCAGGCCATAAGATCCGTATATACAGAAGAGCAGACTATATTTCTTTCCTGGGCAGTGAGACAAACCTTAATATGGAAGTGTTTAGTTTTATATTGCTTGAGCCAGTTGTCTGAGGCCTGTTTACATTCTTATAATTCCTCTTGAGACTCCTACATTCCTAGTCTATTCCCTAAACACTGACCGTCTATATTAATGGACACCTCTCTGGATTGCAACAACTGTCTTTGGCCTCTTGCTAAGCCTCGTCCACACTCCCCTCTAACACACAACATTATTTCATCTTGGACTCTAAAGGATGCTATAAAGAAATGTAAACACTGCCGTTGAGCTGCACTGTCGATTAAAGCTTCTAGGAAAGTGCTGTGTTTCTCTGGAATTGCAAGTGTCTTTTTTTTTTGCCCAAGCAGCTTAACGCCAAATCTTTCAATCTATTTTCTGGCCTTGTCTATGGTTTTAAGTCCTCCTCGAAAGACAGATGAATAGGATGTGTAATATTTGTATAGCTTTAGCGGCTCTTGGCATGGGAGTTAGGGTTGTAAATCATTAAATGTTTCTCACTGTATTGTACTGCAGTATTTCAACTATGATGTTCATAGTAATAAACTGTCAGCTGAAATCAACACACAACAGGTGAGTAAATATTTGTTCAGGGTTCAGAGGTATTGTGCTTATAACTGTAACTTATAACTGTCTATAATGTATATATAGTAGCACTAATAAAACTCAGTAAAGAAATTTAGCTTAGCTTAACAATCTATATGTAAACAACATTTATAATGCACTTATAAAAGGTTCATAATCAGAATTTATCATTTCTGTATGAAAATTACACAGAAATAAAACATTGCACTCAGCTTTTGAACTTTGAGGTCCAGGTTATCAGCAGCATAAAAACAGTACAATAAATAAAATATTGTTTGTCAAGTGCAGTCTTTAAGTCCCCCATCCATCCCCATGCTTCTATGTGTAGAATTCCTCAGTCGGGCAAAAGGAGAAATTCAATTTGTTAACTGGACAAAAGTTTATTTGGTTGAATATGTACAGTAAATGTGTGCTCCTCACCTTCCACAGTGGTTGGTCTCTCTCACTCTCATCCAGCTCGGGTCCTCTACCAGAGGCTTGGGAGCTTGAGAGTTCTGCGCAGTATCTTTGCTGTTCCTGTACTGCACTTTTCTGGACTGAGATGTCTGATGTTTTTCCTGGGATCTGTTGTAGCCACTCCTTCAGTTTGGGGGGTTACAGCCCCAAGTTTTCCGATCACCACGGGCACCACTGATGCCTTCACCTTCCAGGCCTTCTCCAGCTCTTCCTTGAGCCCCTGGTATTTCTCTAGTTTCTCGTGTTCCTTTTTCCTGATGTTACGATCGCTTGGTATTGCAGTGTCCACCAAAGTTCAAAGTTCAAAGTTCAAAGTCAGCTTTATTGTCAATTCTGCCATATGTGTTCAACATACAGTGAATCGAAATTTTGTTTCTCTCTGGCCAGGTAGTGCAAAAGACAGTGTACAAAATACAATATGAAGACAAAACACAACAAAAAACTATCTAAGACAGAGATCTAAAGTTAAAACTAAAGTCTACGATCTAAAATCTTAAAACAGTGCAACATAATAAATAAACTATACTATATACAGATTTCCAAAGTGTGCAGTGTGCATCAAAATGTGCAATGGAAGATACAGCAGTGACTTGGTCATGTGCAGTAGAATGTGCATTAAGATAAAATAAAAATAAATGTGCAACAGTAGTAATTCTAGTGCAGTAACAGGAGTAAACAACAGTACCACCACGGCTCTGTTCTGTTGCTTATCCACCACCACTATGTCTGGTTGGTTCACCATCACCATTCTGTCTGTATCTAGAAGTCCCACAGGATCTTGCCTCGGTCATTCTCCGCAACCTTCAGAGGTTTTTCCCACCTTGACCTTGGGGTCTCCAGCCCGTACTCTGCACAGATGTTTCTGTACACTATGCCCGCCACTTGGTTGTGTTGTTCCATGTATGTTTTCCCTGCCAGCATCTTACACCCTGCAGTTATGTGCTGGACTGTCTCAGGAGCCTCTTTGCACAACGTACACCTTGGGTCTTGTCTGGTGTGGTAGATCTGGGCCTCTATTGGGATGAGGGTCTCTGTGCTGTCCTTCAGACCAGCCCTCTCCAGCCATTGGTAGGATTTCTTGATATCAGCAACTTCAGTTATGTTTTGGTGGTACGCCCCATGTACGGGTTTGTCCTGCCATGATGGTCCCTCCAGCACCTCTTCCTCTGCACTCCACTGTCTGAGGCATTCCTTGAATATGTATGTATATCTGTCTATCTCTTTCTCTCTCTCTCTCTCTCTCCACACTTGTCCATCTCTTCCTAATTATATATATATATATATATATATATATATATATATATATATATATATATATATTTATATATATATATATATATAATCTGTATTAGTATTCTGTATCTGTCTCTCACCTCCCTCTCTCTGTCTCTCTCTGTTTCCCTCCTCTCTCTCCTCCCTCTCTCTCTCCACACTTGTCCATCTCTTCCTAATTGGTTCATCTTGATTCCGATACTTGTCTCTCTCAGTGGCGTTTTCCATTTCGGTGTTCCTTCGTGCATGAATGTGTGTAGGAATAATCTAAATAATGATGAGTGACAACAGATTTCTTGGCCCCAGCAGGCAGAGTTGTGTTGTTTGCTTGCTCGCCGGGTTCATTTGGATTTCAGAGTTCCCCCGAGACACACAGAGTCAACCCCATTAGATGATTTGTAAAAAGGCCATGGCAGCACCCTCAGCTTGGCAAATAAATACTTTATAGTGTTATATATTTATTAAATACAATCTGGCCCTGCAGTTTATCCAGAAATATGGAAATAGACAGAATATCCCAAAGAATGTCCTTCAGGTGCAAACCAGATTTAGCTATGCACATATACTCTTCTGATGTACAACACTTGTCAGTGCTGCTTTTGACATGGTTCAGAAAATATGAAGCTTAATCAGTCAAAAGAGTACTTCAGCAGTTGAGTTTCATCTCCATTTTGAATACTTTTCACCGTTCAAAAAATAGAGCTGCTATGGCAAATTTTTCATCACTCTGAAACCCATGGATAGGATAGAGAGTTTGGCCACTTAAAACCAGTACTTGACTTTAAGCCTCTGGTCACATTGGTTTGTCTTTTTCAAAAGTGGCCAGTTAGAACTAGGGATGGGGCCGATCCGATCGATCCAGTATCGGTATCGGGTTCCAATATCAATGTAATTCACGGATCGGAAATTTCGATCCAACCTGCGAAAATTTCCGATCCATGAGCCATGTCCGTTTCTGCTGAAATGACTCCACGAGTGATTCCCTGTCGCCTGCTCTGCTCCTGCTGCAAACTCTGGAATGGATTTCCTGAACGGAGGCGTATCTCAATGAGACACAGAGTAATGTTGAGACATGCCTCCGTTCTGGAAATCCATTCCCCAGTTTGCAGCCAGCTAGAAGGCGAACACTGAGCAGCACGAGGCATTTAACCAACTTTTCATCACAACATGTCCGCTGTGTGGTCTGAGGAGTCGCAAGCTGGTGAAGCCGGTGTTAGCCCCCGTTTAATCAATGTCTGTAAGCCGTCACTCGAGTGCAGGGCGAGAAAGTCCGGAGAAACGTCTCGTAAAAGTGATACTCGGGCCAAACAGACAGTTAAAACTTTTTTTGACAGTGTAACTCCGTATGACAGAAGCAGCCAACGACACCAGGAGATAACGACTGCCGTAAACGCGGTGACCAGAGTGGTTTAAAAGTCTCCTCCGCATGATGAATAAGAGGTATTCCCCTCTGTTGTTAGCTGGCAAACTGTTAGCATAAGGCTAGTTTACATTACAAACGTTATAGAAAGGCTACCGCGATTATCGTCGCTATATTTAACATCGCTATATTTAAGTTAAGTTTAAGTTACATTGTATTTTATACGTTTGTTGTAAAATACAAAAATCAAGCTCAATTGAGCCATAAAAGACTGACCTTGCACCACTTTAAAAGACTTTTTTTGCTCTACTTAAGACATAGATGCTCTTTTAGTTCTTCAGGTGTAATAACTGCGGTTGCTCAAGCGCTCAATGTAGACTATGTACAGCATGTTTCTTTTTAATAAATAGGACTACATTTGAAATCAATTATTGACTTTAGTTTTCATTCTTGCATTACAGTTTAGTGGAATGTAGTGTTTGAATGGTATGATGTAAGTTTCTGTGATGTTTGCAAATGTTCATGTGCACTGAAATGTCATTTGAAAGAAATCGTGGATGAAATTGAAATCGCATTATCTGCCAGAAAAATCACAATTGAATTTTTCTTAAAATTGTTCAGCCCTAATCATAGGCCTACTTGCCTGTAGAGATGAGTTTATTTGTAGTTTAACAATAATGATGATAATATTGAAAACGAACAGTTTTGGTATCGGAATAGTATTGGTATCGGCCGATATCCAAATTCAGGTATTGGGATCGGATCGGAAGTGAAAAAATGTGGATCGGTGCATCCCTAGTTAGAACTTTAACTCATCACAGTAAGTCTACAGTATTTATAATGGTTTGGTGAATAATTTGTAGGAATGCACTGATCCAGCTTTTTCAGTTCCAGTACCGATTCCCATACTACAGCTTTAAAGATCTGCCGATACCCAATATATACCGATACCAGTGCAGAGACTGAAAACAGCATTTATTCCTTTAAACAAAAAGAAAGTAAGACTAAATGTATCCAAACGTGTTATGTAGCTGTTATTTATTTTATAAATAAATGTTTAAACATTATGAGACTTTCTGGGCCATTTATGGTAAATAATCTTATTACATGAACATTCATGATATTGGCTGAACCGATATGTGGAAGCTGATATCCCTTCCAGCACATTGTTTTGGATCAGCACTGATATTCAGTCAAATCAATAGTATTATATCTATACAACCCTAATAGTAATGCCTGTTAAAAGTTATACAAATATGCATCAAATTCAACATAGTGGGGCACAGTGTTTAACTAAAATTACATACATGACAGAGTTGGTTATTGTTTTAAAATCAAGTCCTGTGACCAGCCAGAGATACAAAATCAGACGACAAATAGCATCCTTTCATTATTCTTATTATTCTATGTCTCTGTTTATTGTATTTATTTATTTAAAACAAGGACAGTGCACAGAAAACATTACAAACATCTCAGAGAGAAAAGATGCTCTGTGCCAGATTTAGCTACAAGCTACTTTCTATCTGCAGTCCCTAACAGGTCTGCTCTCACTATTTGCTCAATAGAATAATCCCAGTGTTGTGAAATGACAAATCAAATGATACACATCTGCGAGGCTGTGTACTCTGTGTGCAGTCTTCCAGAGTCGTGCACCCAGTGGATTGAATCAGGACCCTTCAGATTACTATCATCACGCTGCCATGTTTTTGAGTGTCCTCTCCCCCAATAGCACTTGTGTATGTGTACGTCTTTGGCTGCTACCCCCAACCACCCCTTGCTCCCTCACAGACCTGCCCCAGCTGCTCTGTCTGATTGGAGATGTGCCCTTTATGGCCCTGCAGGCTTCCATATTTTACCATATCGTTATGAGCTTGGAGACATGTTGCATTTCTGGAATGGACCCAGCTGCTTTTGGGACATACACTAGTTAAGAGGAAAAGGGAAGAAGTGCTTGAGTAGATTAGCAGACCAAGCAACAACAACAACAACAACTCAAATGATATGAGACATTACATTTTTGTATTTTGTATTCAATAGTCACACTATCCTTTGTCATAAAGACTTAAAATCAAGACTCAAATCATTTGCAATAAACATATACAGGAAGTTGCAAGATTGATGTAGCTGAAAGCAAAGACATTTGACCATAATCATCCTCGCTTCTTAAGAAAGTCACAGGAAGTAGTTTCACCTTTGATGTTTTCAACTCAAATACCACAATCAGTTATTGCTGAACACTGAATGAATCAGTTTGCTTGTGAATTGTGTGAAAGGTGGACAATATATCAAAAATATTGATAATATTGAATATTATGTTATGAATGTGGTTTTGAATTTGCATTTTCCAATTTGAATATTGAGTATAACAACCAAGAGTTTAAAAAAAATTGTATAAAAAGAGCTGATAAAACGTAATTTAATTTAATTTCATTTAATTTAAAATCCATATTTGGACGTTTGGATTTAATTTAAATCTCAACTGTCAAAATATGGCGTGAATATCATTAGCATAATACTCCAAAAAATATAATATGCATCATTTGTCCTACTGTGAATTGTTTAGTATTGCACTGTGGCTGCCATGCCCGTCTGAATGCCAAAAATAAAAGCCTGCGTAATACTTTCAATTCCCTGTTCTGAGTTTGTGCTCTGTCTCTCCCTGTGTTTTGTCTCTGTCACATATGTTTCCTCCATTAGAGAAGCAGATGCACTCCTCTTAAGCGTGTCTGTGGCGTTATCGACAGGTCCAAATTGCTGTGCCCCCGTCTCATGGCCTGTTAGGGCCCCTAATAGCCTCCACACTGCTGTGGTTGGACATTTTAGAGTCTTGACATTTTCATTTCTAGTGCTCTTCTATCCCATGGATATAATGACTCCACCTCTGGTAATTCCAAGGCTGCACAATCACAAAATTGCCAAAACAAAATATCTGTATAGCTACCATAGATTGTACTAAGAAGTGGACTAAGGGAGTGTGACGTCGCCCCAAGGGTGCAGTTTCAGTCAAATGAAGCTCACCAAGGCTGGCAGTTACAGGGGAAAATTGGGAGCTTAGTTCCATATTAGGAATAGGAATTGATTTACGGACAAAATAGCAAAATAAAAACACCAGGATCATGTAGAGCAGGTTAATATGAACATTTTAGGATCAAAATCAGGAGCCTGATAGCAGCAGTTATGGAGAGAGGGGTGACAATTTAACAATTTAAAGTCAATTGAAAACAGAGTTGATGGACCTGGAAACTCCCCCATGATCACTTCCTATTTGCAACATGATGGCTAGCTGGTTATCTATGTCCATTTATAAATACAGTATCAGTCAATAATAGCTACATACAAAATGTTTCACTTAAAGCTGCATTTTTCTGATGGAGAGTATGCCAAACCCTCGTCTCCATGCAGATGTTTTGCCTGGAATGTTCCACAGTATGTTATTCACAAATAAAAGTCTTACATTTTCTTACTTTTTTACCATGAATTTAAAACTATTCTTATCTATATCCATGGCAATAATTTCTCTATATCCTACATGGCTATCATCACATGACACACACTTTTCCAATATTGTTCAGCCCTGTAATTCCCTCGGGCCCGGTATCCTCCATTGTCATCGGCTCATGTCTCACAAGGAGATAAATGAAATGTCCCTTCTCCAGCTCTGTGTGGCATTTAACTGCTTTGGGGTGTGGCAGAAGTAGTACACATTTGGATATTTGTGTGAAAAAGTGGATTTGTGACCTCATCTATGCTAGGCCTGTCATCATAATAAATACTGAAGTGTGATACATTGCTGAAGTAAATATAGACGACAAACAACAATACTGAAACAAATTTATGTCTCTGACACAATAGCCCAAGAGTAGAAACCATAAAAACTATTCTAAATGTACAATATTGTTAAAAAAACATGAGCTGCAATAAATAAATGGTACATTTAAACACTATAGTACTTAGTTTACATCTTTAATGAGTCATAGAAGTTATTAATTTAACCTTTTAAGGCACGATCAATATTAGGGATGTAACAATAGCTGAAATACAGTGATATTGTATGTTCTCACAAAAGTCTCACAATAATATCAGCTATCAGGGAGCTACTTTGCTGTTTCAGTGCAGAGTACATGAAGAAATAAACGTTACTAAGCATGTTTAAATCGTAGTTCTTTAGATTATGACTGAACAAAAGACTTTTCAAAGCATTTTTAAAGGAAAAAGTATTACCGGTATATTCACAATTTGGTTAGTCTCTACAAAACATTGCAATATATATTATACAGTGATATGCATATCGTGAAAATATCTTGTATCGTTACATATCTAATACAAAAATACATGTTCCAGCTTTCATATATTGAACGATAAGGTGAAATATTATTTATCGTGACAGGCCTAATCTGTTCTCACTTACGAGAGAGGGCTATGTGGGCATCTGGTGCATCTCATTAGCTTTAACTTAGCCGCACCAATGAATTACCTCTATGGATTTGTTGCTAATGTGCACCCGCGACATTCTATCCAGCCTCATAATCCCTTTATCTCGGCAACTATTCACGGGCATACAAGCAAAAGCCGGTGAATAATGATGTGCTCCTCATTCACTCTATGCTAATCTGTATCTCAAGGTGACAGTGATGGAGTTATATTATGCACTCACACTTTCGCTGCTCTAAATAAATATATTCTCACATTAGGGATATTCATGTTTTGCGTCTCAGAGCAAGAAAGCAAATAATTAAAGAAAAAATGATGCGTCCATCCATTAGTTATTGAATATTTACACATTTAACTGTTTAACTGTTGCTGGTTGGTTTTAGCTTTCCTGTAAATTGTTGATATAAGTGTGAAATCTCTGCTAAATCGCCATTTCATCTTTCCACTGTTTCTCCGTACGACCTCTTGTATATAGCTGATATATACAGCTCTGGAAAAAAAATAAGAGACCACTGCAAAAAAACATTTCTCAGTTTTTCTGATTTTACTACTTATAGGTATGTGTTTGGGCAAAAGGAACATTTTTGCTTGAGTCTTTAAACTACTGACAACATTTCCCCCAAATTCCAAATAAAAATATTATCGTTTGGAGCAGGGGTCGGCAACCGGAGCCGTATGCGGCCCTTTGATCCCTCTGATGCGGCTCAGTATGGTTGTCCCTCATTTATCACAGTGTCACGTTCTAAAAATAACCCATGATAGGCGAAATCTGTGAAGATATTAAAGAATGAAACCAAAGATCCAAACCTGTTTTCAGGCTCTAAACATATTGCGTGTATTTCATAGTTTGTCTGATTGAGCCTCTTCGTCCTGGCGCCGCTCCGCTGTTGCGCGTTTTGTCGGGGAGAAAACTTGCAAACAAACAGCACTTCAGAGTCATACTGTTAGTGATCGAACATTTATATAAATTTGGCTGAACGCATTCTGTCCTGTACAGGAGACACGGAGGAGAAGGACTGACGAATCGGCAAAGGTCTACAGTCCTTTAGCCAATCAGGACGCAGAACACAATGCACGTTGATACACTATTTAAAAAATCATCGAAACAGCAAGGCCGCGAAAAGTGAACGATACAGCGAGGGACCACTGTATTTGATTAAAATGCATTTTATTTTAGTTTGTTCATTTTCAAAATGTAATTCTATGGCACAAAGGCAAAAAAGAAAAACGTTATATGCAGTGTTATTTCATTTTAAATTTCAAAAGAGTTTTGTGGCTCCCAGTGTTTTCTTTACTGTGTGAAACGGGTCCAAATGGCTCTTTGAGTGGTAAAGGTTGCCGACCCCTGGTTTAGAGCATTTATTTGCAGAAAATGACAAATGGTCAAAACAACAAAAAAGATACATGTTTTCAGACCTCAAACAATGCAAAGAAACCAGATCAAATTTCTTTTTAAAACAACATAATACTAATGTTTATACTTAAGAAGAGTTCAGAAATCAATATTTGGTGCAATAACCCTTATTTTTAATCACAGCTTTCATGCGTCTTGGCATGCTCTCCACAAGTCTTTCACATTGTTCTTGGGTGACTTTATTCCACTCCTGGTGCAAGAACTGAAGTAGCTCAGCTTTGTGTTTGTGTTGGAATTCAACAGATGCTGGAATTGAATGGCTGTAATACATGTAGAGATGCTGATTTCAGAAAAAAGTGCAGTAATCTTTTCTTTTTTTCCAGAGCTGTACATGTGTATTACTATATTTCTATATTTAATGTTTTACTCGAACATATACATTTATTTTTAATTATTATTACCATTTATATTTCTGCTCTTTGTTATAATATTATATTGTGATGCATGAGCTACTGCATCCAAATGATTCCCCTTGTGGATCATTTAAGTTTGTCTAAGTCTAAAATAAATGTCAATTGAAAACATGCTATTGTAATATTGTAATTTGCTCTAATATTACAAAACTTGGGCACACTTTTATAACACTGAACCAACTGTCAATACTTATGTCAATTCAGACAAGCCTTAATCATGCCATTTGCACTAGGTTAAATTCCGTTATGAAAATATGTGGTTTTTCTATTCCTCAAGTCAAATCAGGAGTCCAGTAGAACAAAGCCCACTCTGACGCTCATGTATGCACCCTTTGTGTCTGTCTCTGCTGCACGATCATGTCCCACAGCCTACAAATCCCAGAGTTCAACAGTTCACTCCCAGCATCAGTGTTTACCAAGAAGGTCAGTGACTGTGTGAGTGGCGGGGCTGAAATCCTTACAAAAGTGTCAGTTTGTTCATGCACAGCGGCTGCTCTCATTTACATATTTGGATAGCACGCCTGACTGCCTTGTTTAACAGGGAAAAATAGCTTGACTGCACATTTACACAAGTCACTTTTGTTTTGGGGTTTATTAATCCATGAGTGGCAGTACTGTCACAAAGTTAATACATTGGGGACTAGGATTTTCCCCTAGTGCTTGTCACATGCTGTGTTTTGTACAGATTGTTAAACTTATCATACAGCTCTGGAAAAAAATAAGAGACCACTGCAATTTTTTCTGAAATCAGCATCTCTACATGTATTACAGCCATTCCATTCCAGCGTCTGTTGAATTCCAACACAAAGCTGAGCTACTTCAGTTCTTAAAAATAAGGGTTATTGCACCAAATATTGATTTCTGAACTCTTCTTAAGTGTAAACATTAGTATTATGTTGTTTTAAAATGAATTTGATCTTGTTTCTTTGCATTGTTTGAGGTCTGAAAACATGTATCTTTTTTAAGATGCGTGAAAAGTCCCTCAGTCGTCCAGGTAGAATCCATGATAAAAGGAGAAGTTCAATTTGTCAACTGGACAAAGTTTGTTTGGTTGAAAACGTTTCGCCGCTCATCCAAGAGGCTTCGTCAGCTGACGTATCTGATGTATCTTTTTTGTTATTTTGACTATTTGTCATTTTCTGCAAATAAATGCTCTAATGCTCTCGCGGGGGTTAGGTTCCAGAAATAACCTGCAATAAGAGAAATCCGCGAAGTAGGACAACTTTATATTTTACAATTATTATACATGTTTAAGGCTGTAAATGCCTCACCACACACATTGTACGCTTTTCTCAGACTGGAATTAACCTTTTCTCACATTTCTCTCTCGTTTAAACACTCAAACTTTCATAGATTTTCAACAAAATGTATTAATAGTGAAGTGTGGGGGGAGACACGGCTCCAGAAGCCCCGCCAGATGCGCGAGGAGCACTGCCACGTCCTGGGACGCGACGCGCACCAACCCCTTGGAGAAGTGCGCGACACGTGCACCCCTCATCGTGGTCAAATCTGTGACAGAGCAGCACGACCGGCGCGAGGCCGCGCGTACACCGGGGCTGCGAGCACGAGATCGAACCACGGCGCCCGGACCGCGTCCTCTCAGCCTGAGCCACAAACCAGCCGCACAAAACCAGCAAAGAGCGGCACGTGGTGATTTAATTCTGGTTTACACCTGGTCTAAACCGGGACTAGACCAGGTTTACACCTGGTCTAGTCCCGGTTTAGTCCAGGTCTAGACCTGGTCCAGTCTTGATTTAGTCCAGGTCCAGTCCAGGTTTAGACCTGATTTAGACCTGGTTTAGACCTGGTCTATACTGTACCTGGTTTAGTCCACGTTTAGTCCTGGTCTAGTCTCTTTGCCAATCAGGATGCAGAACACAATGTTACACTATAAAAAAAAGTTACACTATAAAAAAATAAAAATAAAATAAAAAATCTGTGAGACCGCGAACAGTGAACCGCGATAGAGCAAGGGACCACTGTATTTTATTTATAATTTGGGGGAAATGTTGTCAGTAGTTTATAGACTCAAACAAAAATGTTCCTTTTGCCCAAACACATACCTATAATTAGTTAAAACAGAAAAACTGATCATTTTGCAGTGGTCTCTGATTTTTGTCCAGAGCTGTATTTACCAATGACACCTGTTAATACTGGACCTAGTTTTATTAGTTAATATGTGACTATTTACTTTTAAGTAATACTTGTCTATAGTTTTTATTGGCATTTCTTTGCTTGTGAAATTGGTGAAGTTGGCTTGTGGAGGGTCCGCCACCTGCTTGTCCCCATGTAAATATTATTGCTTTGTCTAGAATGTTTCACAGTATAGATGAAACTTACCAGATAATTAGGTTACAGCACTACACTACATTACAATTCAGATTTGTGGAGAATTGTCCATTTTTCACAGAAGAACTTACTGAATTTTTGAGCAATAAAATCACCTGTTATGAATAAATGCTAGATGGATATGTGTAATGTCATACTATGGAACATTCCAGGCAAAGCAATAACATCTCCATGGAGAAAAGTAGGTACCAGAAAAGTTGAGCAGTGCAGCTTTAACTGGCTTGGGACTAGCACATTGAGTATTCCCTGTGACTCCCTGTGTGCTTGCATGGTTCTTGAATATTATTGTCTGTAATCTAATGTGTACTATTTTTTTTATTTCTAGGGAAAGCAAGTTTATTTGTATTACACAGTTCGTACACAAAGTAATTCAAAGTGCTTTACAGAATAAGAAATACATTAAAATCACAATACGAACAAAAAAGAGAAAGATACATTAAATGAGAGAGAAGAGAGCAGAAAACCTTTCACTTCTGCTTTTGCTATGGGCAGTGTGCTAAAAGAAGTTAGTCATGTCATACTGTATTAACAGGGCAGTTGTTACAGCAGCTGTTATGGTTTTGGGAGGGTCAAACACTTTTTAAAAATGGGTGAAACTCCTAACAGCAAAGATGCTTCCTGTTTTTGGTGGGAGTGAAGAGAGCATGTGAAATGAGGGGAAGAATACTTGTAAATGTACAGTATGTAGTTACAGAATACTGAATACATGAATTAAAATATATTTTGTAACGTTTTCTGATATATGGTCCGATCAGAGTATTGTATTCTGAATTCTTAGAATACTTTTACATCAAGTTGCGTTTAAATTATAGTATAAAGATGAAACATAGTATTAATAACAGCTTTATGTTTGTTTCACTGTTTTTAAAGCATATCCAATAGCATATAGCATATCCCATAAAGCATTCCTATCACTCATTGGAGATGGAAAAATCACACCTGCACTCACCACAAGAGCAGAGTTTTATGTTCTTATTGTGTGCAGTTTGAAGCCTAAACATGATCAAATACTGTACTGTAGAAAACATATTCTCAGTACATGTATTCAGTTAATTTCCCAACACTGCATATCATATGCTGTTGACAACAAATTTGTGATGATCAAAATGGACAAATGTGAAAAGTGAAGTGAAACTGTGCAATCTTAAAGTTTCCAAAGCCTCGGACAGATGGGCACTGTGGAGCAGAGCTGAACAGGCCTCCTCAGAAAAGCCAGAGTCCTAATGATTTAAATGCACAGCAGCAGCAGAGGCTCAGCCATCGCCCAGGGCCAGCCAGGGACCCTAATAAACTAGTTTAAGTGTGAGAGGAGAAATGAGATGCAGACTGTGGGCGACAGAGGAGAGTTTCGAAGGACAACAAGGAAACAAAAGAATAGAGCTGTATAGTGCACCAATCTCGCTATTTTAAAAGTGCCTTCTTGCCTGAATACACTGCTTTTTGCATTAGTCTGTCCAAATAGTTTTCTTTTATACAGGCCCTTTTCTTTCAATTGCATTTCATATTAACTTTGCACACATAGTGGTTTAACAAAGAAATATTGCTGCTAAAATGTATTTGTTAGGGTTAAAAAAGGTTAAAAAACAGCAATGTATCACTGAGTATCACGTCCATTATGTTGAGGTTCTCATATATTGCCATTTCATGATAATATCGTGAGGGACCCTATGATTCCCAGCTCCTAGATTTTACACTGCTTCTTATGACTACTCATAATTAATGTACACAAGAAGCTTGACCTTTAAGTAATGCAACTCTAAATTGATTGCATTTATTAGGCCTTAATGAGAACACCAGAGGTCACTGCGTCTCAATTAGCTTTCCATTTTAACTACGGTCTTTTCCGGATGACTTGTGGTTCTTTGGAAAAACATCTGCAGGCCATTTTAAAGTCTGGGGTCACATGTAGCGCGGAAGACAGGAATTACACACTCCCACGGGCAGCTATGACATTAACTTAAAGCAGATTTTACCCCCCCTCACCTCCCTGGTACAGATAAATAATGAGGGAGGGTTTTTATGGTTACCGGGGGGCTGGGGCTGCCTCTGTGGACTGACCTAAACCAGACCTCCCAAAGACACATCAGCACTTTAAGCTGGATTTTACTTACTGCTTCTCATATGAATACAGTATTTAAAGGAATTTGCAATTACAAGTTACAGCACTATGCTACATTACTATTCATATCTGTGGAGAGTCGCCCCCATTCACAGCAGTGCTGTACACTCAACAAAAATATAAACGCAACACTTTTGTTTTTGCTCCCATTTTTCATGAGATGGACCCAAAGATCCAAAATTCACTCCAGATACACAACACTACCATTTCTCTCAAACATTGTTCACAAATCTGTCCAAATGTGTGACAGCGAGCACCTCTGCCCCGCCGAGACAATCCACCCCACCTCACAGGTGCGCCACATCAAGATGCTGATCCGACATCATGACCAGTGCACAGGTGCGCCCCAGACTGCCCACAATAAAAGGCCACCCCGAAATGTGCATTTTTTTTTGCTTTATTGGGTGTCTGGGGACTCAGAACCAGTCAGTATCTGGTGTGACCACCATTTGCCTCATGCAGTGCAACACATCTTCTTCGCATAGAGTTTATCAGATTGTCAATTGTGGCCTGTGGAATGTTGGTCCACTCCTCTTCAAAGGCTGTTATGGACGAAGAACACAGGTACATTTTATTGATGGCATTTTGAATGCACAGAGATACCGTGATGAGATCCTGAGGCCCATTGTTGTGCCATACATCCATGAACATCACCTCATGTTTCAGCAAGATAATGCACGGCCCCATGTTGCAAGGATCTGTACACAATTCTTGGAAGCTGAAAATGTCCCAGTTCTTGCATGGCCAGCATACTCACCGGACATGTCACCCATTGAGCATGTTTGGGATGTGCTTGACCGGCGTATACGACAGCGTGTACCAGCTCCCACTAATATCCAGCAACTTCGCACAGCCATTGAAGAGGAGTGGACCAACATTCCACAGGCCACAATTGACAATCTGATAAATTCTATGCGAAGAAGATGTGTTGCACTGCATGAGGCAAATGGTGGTCACACCAGATACTGACTGGTTCTGAGTTCCCAGACCCCCAATAAAGCAAAAAAAAAAATGCACATTTCGGGGTGGCCTTTTATTGTGGGCAGTCTGAGGAGCACCTGTGCACTGGTCATGATGTCGGATCGGCATCTTGATGTGGCGCACCTGTGAGGTGGGGTGGATTGTCTCGGCGGGGCAGAGGTGCTCGCTGTCACACATTTGGACAGATTTGTGAACAATGTTTAAGAGAAATGGTAGTGTTGTGTATCTGGAGTGAATTTTGGATATTTGGGTCCATCTCAGGAAATATGGGAGCAAAAACAAAAGTGTTGCATTTATATTTTTGTTGAGTATATAAAGTACTGGAAAATTAAACTCAAGCAAAAGTATAGGTACCCCTCCCAAAAATGACTTTGGTAAAAGTCGAAGTCACTGACTGAAATGTTACTTGAGTAAAAGTCTTAAAGTATCTGGAATTTCTTGTACTTAAGTATGACAAGTAATGTAAAAATAAATGTACTCAAGTAATGTAATTAAAAGTACAAGTAAAAGTATCAAGCAAAGGCAGTCTGAATTTATATCTGAATAGCCTACAGCTATGCCTTCCCTTGAGCCGAAAAAGCTATGTAGCCTGTTAGCTCCAACATCGTCAAATACACTTTCTGTAACCGAAACAATGTCACACAAAGTTCATTTCTACATGTTATGCTCAAGGTTTCACAACGGTGTCTAGAATGTCCATGCTATGGTTACTGAAATTGGAATATAGACGCTAACAATTTCATTAATCTAGAACTTACCTCGATGTGTTTCTTGAGGTTGGACGGGGAGTTTCTGTAAAATAGGATTTCCACGTTTCTTGGAAGGCACAAGAGGCACTTCATTCGATAGGACGAATTTTCATATCAGCGTAAGAGAACATTGTGTTTATCAGGTGTAGGCTGATTGTCATGCGCAAGTAGCGAACAAGCCCAGGCACGTCCTGACTTCCTTCAGTCATTGGAGGTTTTTTTTGTAACGAGTAATTAAACGGCACATTGAAAATGTAACGGAGTAAAAGTATGCAATTAAATTCGGAAATGTAGTGAAGTAAAAGTAAAAGTAATAATTTTTTTTTAAACTCAAGTAAAGTACAAAGTCTCCTAAAATGTACTTAAGTACAGTAGTGAAGTATTATTACTTCGTTACTATACAACACTGATTCACAGAAGCAATTATTGTATTTTTGAGCAATAGAAACACCTGTAATGAATGAACGCTCGATGGATATGTTAAATGTCATACCATGGAACAGGGGTGGGCAATTATTTTTTTCCATGGAGTCACATGAGAAACAGAAAATAGTGTGGAGGGCCAGGCCAGAATCTTTATAATCTTTATAAAATGCAGTAAACCACATTGTTTTGACAAGTTGGTAAGACTGGGAAGATTATATGTTTTGACTAAGCAATAAAAAAGTGTGGTTGCCTTATAAATTTAAAAAAAAACAACAACTCTAAAATAAAAAGCAATGCAGCTGTAGCCCATGCATGAGGTAAAATTATAAAATATGTTTATTTTGTAATTCCAAATTATCTTAAACGGGCGGGTCAGAGTCGAACAAAGGGCCATATGTGTCCCGGGACCTGCACAATGTCCAGTTCTGCCATGGAAAATTCCATCCAAAGCAATAACATCTCCATGAAAATGAGTAGGTAGCGGACGCTCCACCAGAAATGTTGCATAGTAATAATAATAATAATAATTCATAGCATTTATGTAGCGCCTTTCATGACACCCAAAGCGCTTTACAGTTCATTGTTCATTCACTCCACACTTGATGGTGGTAAGCTACTTTTTTTGTAGCCATAGCTGCCCTGGGGCAGACTGACGGAAGCGAGGCTGCGCCATCGGCCCCTCCGACCACCTCCAACACTCACGCACACACCACTTTCATTCTAGGCAATGTGGGTGAAGTGTCTTGCCTAAGAACATGACAACAGTTTTTTGACTGGTGGCCTACATAGTGCACCTTGAAGTATTTTGGAGTATTACTCTGTTATTCCAGTAATTCCCAGATCATGTCAGCCTGCACTTTGCATGTCAGTTGTTGTATTTAGTTGAATTAATGTGGGTGGTAAGTCAAATTGATCTCATGTTTCATTGTTTGTTTTTTGTGTTTTTCATTACATAACATACTTAATTTAGCTACACAACAAATAGCCATATTATAACAACATGTTTTCATTGGCCAAGCTTCTTAGTAATCTCCCCATCTTATTATTACACACCCCAATGGCAAATCAATATTAATCCTTGGAGGCAATCCTATGTCTCTATCATATCTGCTAAAAAGATATTTATAAAATGAGAATGCTGCAGCAAACAAACTGGCCCGCTAAATTATGCAGTCATACTTTCCCCATTTAGAAAAGAATAGATCAATTTGTCAAACCAGAACCATTAACCCGGACCACGGACGGGGTTACCATAGCAACCCGGCATTATATTTCTCGATCAGAAGCTTTTGTTTTTATGCCAGTGGAGGCGTGCACTCACAGACATGCACATTAATGTCTTTAAATCTGATTAATTAATGGATACAGTGGAAAGCCCCTTCCCTGTGTGGTTTATGTCGTTTATTAGATTGTTTTTATGAGTCTGGGTTTGGTCCCTCCTGTGGTGCAGTCTGAAGGGACTCGTACTCATCAATATGTCCTTTGGGATATCGCTGTATCACTGTGCACTTCCTGTCTCTAACTCTCAATTTAATATCTCCATGACCCCTGTTGTCCTTCTGTTCCAGAGAGAAGCGAAATTAAAAAACTATTTTCTCAAACTACTTTTCCTCCTGGCAGTATCTGCCAATAAAGTTTCAATAAAGTTTCATTTTTTACATTCTAACATTTAGCAGCATCCAGGTGTAGTGAGCTATTGTAATTACTAAAACATGTTTTTAAATAAAGTTGATATATTATGTTGACGTTATTATATTATATTATATTATATTATATTATATTTTATTATATTTTATTATATTATATTATATTGTATTATATTATATTATATTATATTATATTATATTATATTATATTATATTATATTATATTATATTATATTATATTATATTATATTAAAGTGCAAACTAGGGTTGAAAGCAAAGGTTTTTTTTTCTTTTTTTTTATTCGATCAAAAAATCTGCTAGAATGTAAATAATCATGTAAATAAACAAGGGAAAAAAAGTGTGTCCAAATATTTGACTGGTAGTGTATATTAATAAATTAAACATCACTGCACTTTTGCGGTAATGTCTTGGTGTACAAGCACTATGCACTATTATATTATAATTTATATTATATTATATTATATTATATTATATTATAATTTATATTATATTATATTATATTATATTATATTATATTATATTATATTATATTATATTATATTATATTATATTATATATGAAAGCACAGTTTTGTTGTTGTTTTTTCATTCAATCAAAAAATCTGCTAGAATGTAAATAATCCAGTTAAGTAAAAAAGAAAAATACATTTTAAAAAAAGTGTGTCCAAACATTTGACTGGTAGTGTATATTAATAAAAGAAACAGCACTGCACTTTTGCGGTAATGTCTTGGTGTACAGGCAGTATGTAATTACTTGTACAACATAAAAAAACATTTAAATCACTCTAATCTTGCATGATAATTACACAGCTACCTGCCTGCTCTCCACCATCCAAAGACTATGTTATGTTTGGATGCTAACACTAATTTGAGCCCTCCTTTGCTCCAAACACCGTTCTTGCTAACACAGCTATATTCTTTCCAACAATAAAGGAGTCTATTGTCTCTCTCCATCTTTACTCTTCCCCTCTTCCCTCTGTTGGCAGTGGTCTCCTCCTCACCCCAGCCCCATCCTCCCATCCCCCCCTTCTCTCCTCATGGCCTGTGGTCAGGACACAAGATGGTCAGTGGTGTGTGCATGACGAGCTCAGATCCATGTCCATTGTTTTTCTTGGCTTTATGGACACATATTGGTGTTACAAAGAATGGCCAGTCCTCCTTTAAAAGATCCAGAAAAAGAAAAAAAAAGATATATATATTTCCCCCCCACATTTTCCCGTCAGCTAGTGGTGAGAGGTGACTGTTTGAATGGCTGTATTGATTGGTCATGTTGATACATAGAAATATATAACACAGGGGCTGAATGATGTTATGGGTATTGACCTACACCCCCACCCCTGCTATGTATGCATGTAACCAAGAAGGCAAGGTCATAGATATTTTAAAATCAGAATGCAGTGGGTTACTATTTTATTCAGATAATACATTTTACAATAGCTTAAACCCATCTATATCAATATAGGATCGCTGTACCAATATATTCTGGGGCTCAATATTTATCTTGTGTATTTCTATATGAATTTCTTTGCAGAAGTGAGGAGATTGGGGGTATTTTTTTGTTTTAGCACAATAATAATAAATACATTCTATGGCTAATTATTGGTTAATTCTGCTATATACAGTGAACCCTCGCTGTATCGCGGTTCACTGTTCGCGGCCTCGCTGTTTCGCGGATTTTTTTTTCCAATTTTTTTTTCCAATTTTTTTTTTTCAATTTTTTTTATAGTGTAACTTTTTTTTTACAGTGTAACATTCTGTCCTGCGCCCTGATTAGCTAAGAGACTAGACCAGGACTAAACCAGGTCTAAAGCAGGTCTAAACCAGGACTAAACCAGGTCCTGTGTCCGCGCGCACGTGTCCGCGTGTCACGTGCCCACCCCCCCCCCCACCCCCCCCACTATTAATATATTTTAATGAAAATCTACAAAAGTTTGAGTGTTTAAACAAGAGAAAAATGTGAGAAAATGTTAATACCAGTCTCAGAAAGGTGTATAATGTGTCTGGTGAAGCATTTTCAGCCTTAAAACATGTAGAATAATTGTAAAATATAAAATTGTCCTACTTCGCGGATTTCACTGATTGCGGGCTATTTCTGGAACCTAACCCCCGCGATAAACGAGGGTTCACTGTATTTGCCTTTTAAAAATAGTGTTTATTTAAAAAAGGTTTACTGGGATTATCTCCCATTATTGTATCGTTTATTGCAATAATTCTCTGTTGCTATATGCAGTGCTTCAAAAATCGTTATTCCGACAGGCCTATTGCTTCTAAATGTCTTAAATATGCTATTCATTTTAATTTTTACTGAACGAGCTAAGGATGATAGGGCTGATTTCTTCAGTTCTTATAAACATAAAGAAAAGTGAGATATACTAATACCATATGCTATTCAGTGTTAAGGTTGATGTTTGTTGTTATCATACCTCCACTACAAATTGAAGATTAAAGATGTTTTGCAATAAATGTATAATATGTGTGTATAAAATAAAGTTGCAGTTTCCAGTGTCATATATAAATAACTGAATCATTTATTTAGACAAACTTTATTGATCCAAAAGGGGAATTATTTTACACTGTAGCTCACACATTACAATATACATATAAATGGTAATAATAAATTCAAATTAAATAGCAAGAGACTGGTGACAGTTAAGGCATAATTGTATTAAAAAATCACCAACAATCTGTCTATTTTTCCCTGAATAAAAATGTCCTTGTGATTGTCTATGCTTATAACTGACTTCCTGTTGGGTTTAGGGCAGGGCTGTAATAAAATGGTTACAGGTTGACACCCATAGGCCCCATATAAATCATTCTCTAATGATTCTTTGTATTTTTCACAATACCGCCACAAACTATCTTGTTTGTGGCTACACCTTTCTTCAATTTAAGCAACAAGTCAACTGTGTAAGTCATTTCTGTGGACTGGGCACAGCGGACATTGCAGATGGAGGTGTCACACTGGCTCCCAAACACAAACTGTTTTTGGATCGTAATAGATGTGATATGCTTCACTGTCTTTTACTAGAATAGGCATCCCAAAAGGTCCTGCCTCAATCTGCTATCTGTATTTTTAGATTGTGTATACAGCTGGTTAAGAAGCATGGATTCCTGACTCGAAAAACATAAAGTGAAGTCACTTTATGTTATTTTCCATGAAACATAAGACACAATCTGCAGTCCCTGTCTCTGGTCCAGAGTTTCTGTGTTCTTTCATTTGGATCCATTAAAGCAGCAGCTAAGCCTGGGTGTAGTCCTTGGCTTATATTCTTGTATCACATACCAGCCACCGGCAAAAAGTTTCTCAAACTTATCTGTGTTAGAAATTAGTCATTTTGCTCAGGTAATGGAGAACTCACCACTGAACTAGAAGATTACTGGTTTGATTATCGTTTTGGATCATTAGGGATCGGTAGCAAAAATGTACATCAGAGTGACTAAACTTGTTGCATGATCAAAGTTTACGATGGGGAGAAAATCTTGAAGGGCTCATTATTATGGGTCTCAGATGTGGACAAGCAATTGATGATTTGCTGGTAATTATTTATGGTTAATTTCTCATTATCCACAATTGAATGTTGTTAGCTGCGGATGTTGTGTCCCCACCATAAATAGATGTGAAGGCTAAAAGAGTCGGTTGCTATGGCGACACAGCGCCATGGCAGCCGGTAATTATTCCGGTTTAAGTGCCAGAAGAGACGCTGGCTCTCAGGCGGGAGCGACCACGTGGTTCGGCGACTGACAGAGACCTGGGCAGAAACAGTTTGAGTTATGTTCTGAAATCTAGTCAGTACATATGCTACATGATGACTCACCGTGACTCACTAAACCACAACAACACTAGGTACAGAATAGGTCCAAACCAAACTAAAACTAAATCAAGAAACTAGGAGCTGACCTCTTTATACCATTTGGATTTTAACTATGCCACAGATCTAGACTAGATCCAAACCAGGAAACTAGACCCAAGATTAAATTAAAGATCCAAAAGGAAAAAGAAGGAAATTGACCAAAACTGGGCTATAGGCTATTCTTGGGCTGGAACTATACATCAAAAGACTTCATCCAAACCAGGACTATACCAGGACTAAACTAGGACTAGAGCCAAGTCAGTGGGAATATCTAAATCAAGTACCAAGTATATAGTATGGAAACCGCAGGGCCATACTTGGTCTGGATTAACTACACCAAAAGACTTCATTCTGGGTGCATTCACACTTATCCTGGTCTGGTCCTTATTTGAACCTAGTTTAGTCCTGAAAAAGGCCTGATTAGTCCTGGTTTAGTTCCAGGTTAGGTCTTTGTTCAGTCCCAATATTGATGTAGCGTGTATGTATGCAAATGTGTGAATGCAATCTTAATCTGAACCAAGACCAACCAGGATTAAACTCTGTGCAAGGTTTATTTAAAAAACTGAACTGTGTTGCAATGACCAAGGTTACATTTTTGCATAACATCTTCTCAAATAAATGTTAATCAAGAAAGTACAGCCAGCTTCTAAGAACCACTGCCCTCAAAGAGGAAGTCATTTTTATCATATCTGTATGATCTTAGTTACATATATAAATAATACAGGCATGGTGTCTTTGTGCAGTGTTTTCTAGACATCAGGTTGCTGTCTGCCGTATATTTTACCATGCTGGTTTTAAAAATAACAATCCCCTCACAGCCCTCCCACCCGTGTCACCATCCAAGGATCATATTCAGCTCAACTCAACTTAGACTTACAAGTCTAATCCTACCTTCTCATTTTTATCTGCTCTCTTCCAGGCAAGGCTGATCCCACTAATCATCGTCTGAGGTGTCAAGGTAAGGCTGTGTCCTCTTCCCACGGACCCATAGCAACATCAGGGTTTTATATCCAGGCAGGGAAGCACAATCAGGAGTCTAGGAATTCCACTGTGTCCTTTGAAGAAGAGGAAGTTGAATTTGGCTCAAGGTGGTCGTGAAACTTGAGAAGGACACCCACACTCCCAAGTCGTATCAGCATAGACCGGCTACAAGGCACCAAGGAGGTTTTTCACAGTTTTTGGAGGAGAGACACTTCTGCTGTGTACAAACATGGCTCCCGGGATGGCTCATTAGAACAGACAAGGGAAGAGGAGTTATTGGCACATTAATATTTTGTAGGCACTGATACCAACACTACACTCATTTATCATACACTCATGTAAACAAATCAGCAAACCTTCACCAACTCAAATCAGACACTCCAGACACTATGGGGTGAATGCTCTTTATATAAAGGTACATGTTTACATACTTTTCATATATATACTACATATGTTTGAAAGGATTTTATAAAAATTGTGTTACTGGCACACACCTAATGTACAAATTATTTTGATTGTACATAAAGTTACCCATTTGTCATTTTTTATTCATGCTGCACTTACTAGACACAAAGATGAACTTACAAAAAATGTATGATGGATAAATTACTATTTTTATTATATAAAATATGGTTTTATATTGAGTGTTTTTGCTATATGTCCTTTGCCCCTTGGCCAGGTTTTGGACTCTCAGTCCTTCATAAGACTGAAATTAAACTTGATTCAACAGTAACTTGATTGACCAATGCCACAGAAATTCCTTATTTTTCATAAAAAGAACACCTGTCCCTAGGGATCACTGTCATTTCCACCACCCACCACAAAATGTAACTTTTAACTTTTTTTTTAAACCTTTGTCTACTTGAACCACATCCGTTGTGATGTGACAGGAGCTCATGGCAGGATAGCAGCATTAGCTCCATGTAAGGAAGGTAAACAAGAACAAAATCAAGGTCAAGTTTTGCAAAACCAAGAGTAGGTTTATTGGTTGTTGTTTCCAAACACCTCATATTTCCTTTGAATGTACAAATAATGAAAAAAATACCATTTTATATTGTGTATTTTGAGTATATGATAAAAGGAGAAATTCAATTTGTCAACTGGACAAAGTTTGTTTGGTCGAAAACGTTTCGCCGCTCATCCGAGAGGCTTCGTCAGTTCTGGTTCTAGTGCTGGTTAGACCCTGTTTATATCTAGCTGCAGGGAGGAGCTAACTATACTGAAATAGCTCTGAAACTATCTCAACCAATCTGTCTCTTTTGTTTTTCAAATTTCTCTGGCGTCTAGTTTAGCATCCCTATTCAAAATAATGACCCTCTCCACCCCTCTGCCCTGGCTTGTCTGCCCTAATGTTTCTTTGTCTGTTTTTGACTTGGTTTGAGAACCGAATTATAAATGGGAGACAAGTTATGTCTAACTCCCCCATTTCTGTTTAGCGACGGATTCTCTTTTTTGACCAAAATTGCCTCTTTAACTCCCCTCTCAAACCAGTTCTTTTAAGGCTAAGATCTGAACCTCACTGTCCTCAAAAGAATGGCCCGTGGCTTCTAGGTGAAGATGTACGGCAGATGACGGTCCACTCTGGCACGCCCGCCTGTGTTGGTACATCCTCTTGTGAAGTGGCTGTTTGGTTTCCCCAATGTAGCGCTCACTGCAGTCTTCACTACACTGAATGGAGTAGACCACATTGCTTTGTTTGCGGCTCGGTGTTTTGTCCTTTTGGTGGACGAGTTTTTGTCTTAAAGTGTTTGTGGGTTTGAAATAAACTGGAATTTCATATTGTCTGAAAATCCTCTGTAGTTTTTCCGAAACGCCGGCCAGGTACGGAATCGCTACCCCTTTCCTCCTGGGTTCGGATTCTCTGTTGTCTTGTTTCTTGCCCTTGTCTCTCTTGATTTTGTTGACAGCTCATTTAGGATATCCACAAACAGACATGTTGTTCAGACATGTTGTTCAGACATCCACAAACAAACATGTTGTTCTTCTTTCTCCTTACCCTCTGTGCTTGTGGGAACCACTTGGGCCCTGTGTTGTAATGTCCGAATAACACCCAGTTTGTGCTGCAGTGGGTGGTGTGAATCAAAAAGCAGGTATTGGTCCGTGTGTGTGGGCTTCCTGAAGACTTCTACTTGGAGTCGCCGGTCTCCTCCTATCGTTACTGCACAATCTAAGAACGCCAATGTGTTATCATTGGCATCTTCACAGGTGAATTTGATGTTCGGATCTACAGAATTGATATGTGCAGTAAAAGGTTCCAAATCTTGAATTTAGATTTTTGAAAAATTATCATCAACATACCGAAACCAGTGTGTGGGAGGAGTGCCTGGATATGAAGCTAAGGCACTCTGTTCAAATTGTTCCATGTATAAATTAGCCATGATAGGGGAGACCGGTGAGCCCATTGCACAGCCTTGGATTTGCCTGTAGAAGTTCCCTCTGAACTGGAAATAGGTGGTATTCAGACAAATTTCCAGCAGTTGGCAGATTTGGTCAGGTGAAAGTTTGGTTCTCTCTTCTAGCTTGGAATCCTGTAGTAATCTCCTTCTCGCTGCTTCGACCGCTACCGCTGTGGGGATACAAGTGAAAAGAGAGGTTACATCAAAGGAAACCATTGTCTCATCCTGACCAAACTGGAGAAACTTAACTTTGTTTACAAATTCGGCTGTGTTCTCAATGTGGTGCTCCGTGTTACCCGCCAATAGCGCCAACATGGTTTTTAGATGTTTGGCCACATTATATGTGATCGAGTCAACACTACACACAATGGGTCTGAGTGGTACTCCTTGTTTGTGAATCTTAGGGAGGCCATAGATGCACGGGATCGCATCACCAGGGTACAGTCTGTAATACAGCTGTCGATCAATGACTTCTTCGACTTCTTCGATCGGCAGCTGTATTACAGACTGTACCCTCTATCACATATAATTTGGCCAAACACCTAAAAACCATCTTGGCTCCATTGGTAGGTAACACGGAGCACCACATTGAGAACACAGCCGAATTTGTAAACAAAGTTAAGTTTCTCCAGTTTGGTCAGGATGAGACAATGGTTTCCTTTGATATAACCTCTCTTTTCACTTGTATCCCCTACAGGCAAATCCATGGCTGTGCGATGGGCTCACCGGTCTCCCCTATCATGGCTAATTTATACATGGAACAATTTGAACAGAGTGCCTTAGCTTCATATCCAGGCACTCCTCCCACACACTGGTTTTGGTATGTTGATGATAATTTTTCAAAAATCAAAATTCAAGATTTGGAACCTTTTACTGCACATATCAATTCTGTAGATCCGAACATCAAATTCACCCGTGAAGATGCCAATGATAACACATTGGCGTTCTTAGATTGTGCAGTAACGATAGGAGGAGACCGGCGACTCCAAGTAGAAGTCTTCAGGAAGCCCACACACACAGACCAATACCTGCTTTTTGATTCACACCACCCACTGCAGCACAAACTGGGTGTTATTCGGACATTACAACACAGGGCCCAAGTGGTTCCCACAAGCACAGAGGGTAAGGAGAAAGAAGAACAACATGTGCAGGAAGCCCTCTCTGTTTGTGGATATCCTAAATGGGCTTCAACAAAACCAAGAGAAACAAGGACAAGAAACAAGACAACAGAGAATCCGAACCCAAGAGAAAAGGGGTAGCGATTCCTTACCTGGCCGGCGTTTTGGAAAAACTACAGAGGATTTTCAGACAATATGAAATTCCAGTTTATTTCAAACCCACAAACACTTTAAGACAAAAACATATCCACCCAAAGGACAAAACACCGAGCCACAAACAAAGCAATGTGGTCTACTCCATTCAGTCTAGTGAAGACTGCAGTGAGCGCTACATTGGAGAAACAAAACAGCCACTTCACAAGAGAATGTACCAACACAGACGGGCGTGCCAGAGTGGACCGTCATCTGCCGTACATCTTCACCTAGAAGCCACGGGCCATTCTTTTGAGGACAGTGAGGTTCAGATCTTAGCCAGGGAAAAGAACTGGTTTGAGAGGGGAGTTAAAGTGGCAATTTTTGTCAAAAAAGAGAATCCGTCGTTAAACAGAAATGGGGGAGTTAGACATAACTTGTCTCCCATTTATAATTCGGTTCTCAAACCAAGTCAAAAACAGACAAAGAAACATTAGGGCAGACAAGCCAGGGCAGAGGGGTGGAGAGGGTCATTAGGCTTGAATACGGATGCTAAACTAGACGCCAGAGAAATTTGAAAAACAAAAGAGACAGATTGGTTGAGATAGTTTCAGAGCTATTTCAGTGTAGTGAGCTCCTCCTAGGGCTGAATAGATATGCTAATACAGTGAACCCTCGCTGTATCGCGGTTCACTGTTCGCGGCCTCGCTGTTTCGCGGATTTTTTTTTCCAATATTTTTTTTTTTTTTTTCAATTTTTTTTATAGTGTAACTTTTTTTTTACAGTGTAACATTCTGTCCTGCGCCCTGATTAGCTAAGAGACTAGACCAGGACTAAACCAGGTCTAAAGCAGGTCTAAACCAGGACTAAACCAGGTCTAAACCAGGACTAAACCAGGTCTAGACCAGGGATGGTAGGGACAGAGTCTCTGATTTCCTTCACGAGAGCGCCTGGGTGACAAGAGGTGTGGCCTTTGTTTACTTGCACGAGCCATGGAAGAGAGTGCGAGCCGGACCATGGAAGAGCCAAGAATCAACATGGACGGGCCTGGGGAGCCGCTGCGGGGAGAGCCGCATTCGAGGGAGCCGCAGCGGGGGGGGGGACACTCGCGCGCACAGAGGAGACAGTGGCTCTTCCCCGTCACGCCGAGAGGACGAACCCGACCCCGTCCTAGAGAGCTGTGGAGTATTGGCGACGCATTGATAGCGGTCTGATTTTGGAGCCGGGGTGAAATGCAACCAACTCTTGTGAGCGCAGGTTGGTCTTACCTGGTCTTGTGGTGAGGACTGGTGCTCAGAGGCGTCTGTTAGCGGTTTGGCACTGTTAGCAGTGGCTTGAGTCTTGCCCAAAATGATATCCAGGTCGCTTTCCACTCGACTTTCGCACATGGCATGGATATGTGGTACCAAAACAAACACACGTGTCCGCGCGCACGTGTCAGCGCGCACGTGTCCGCGTGTCACGTGCCCCCCCCCTCACTATTAATATATTTTAATGAAAATCTACAAAAGTTTGAGTGTTTAAACAAGAGAAAAATGTGAGAAAATGTTAATACCAGTCTCAGAAAGGTGTATAATGTGTCTGGTGAAGCGTTTTCAGCCTTAAAACATGTAGAATAATTGTAAAATATAAAATTGTCCTACTTCGCGGATTTCACTGATTGCGGGCTATTTCTGGAACCTAACCCCCGCGATAAACGAGGGTTCACTGTACTAGAAGACAGAGAAATTCGAAAAACAAGAGATAACAAGAGAGTTGTTGAGATAGTTTCAGAGCTATTTCAGTATAGTTGGCTCCTCCCTGCAGCTAGATATAAACAGGGTCTAACCAGCACTAGAACCAGAACTGACGAAGCCTCTCGATGAGCGGCGAAACGTTTTCGACCAAACAAACTTTGTCCAGTTGACAAATTGAATTTCTCCTTTTATCATGGATTCTACCTGGACGACTGAGGGACTCTTCACGTATTTTGAGTATATTTTATGCTAACTCTAAAACAGAGATTAGCATGCTAATATGTCATGAGATTTTAAAAGAAATGCTAAACATTGTCATTTCCACAACAGTCATTTCCATCACTTTATTTATTGTTATTGTTTATTATTATTTATTTTATTTCATTACAATGAAGTAGAACAAATCAAAATATTTTTAAAAATATGTATTGGATTTTCTGAAAAATATCATGATCAAATTTGACTGTAGTTGTAACTCCTAAACTCCTATATCATGTATCATATTATCAATGGCACAAACCACTATTTTGTGACCTTTAATTGAGTCATGTGTTTTCTTTCTCACCAATTAGAAAATGTAGGCAAAATTACTGTTACATAAGATAATCCGGACATTGCAGTATTGTTGGAAAAGACGTCCAAATGCCCTTGTTACAGCTGGTGGGTTTTGTATAAAGTTTGTAGGAGCTTTTACAAACGAATGCCTGCTGCCTCTCCGAGCGTCAGTCACCTGTAAATAAAAGTAGATAACATCAGGTGGCGATCAATTTTGTAGTGAAAGGCTGAAAAGTTTGCTGTTGAAGCAGAGACGTGAGGGGAGTGCTTATGCTGCAGCAGACCCCACTCCACACTCCACACTCCACACTGCCACCTGCTGCTCAGACCTGCTCTAGGCTTTGGAACTGGAATTTTATCACCTGGTGTGTGAGTTTATGACGAGATAATGATTGAAGAGGAAATTTATATTATTATACCAACACTGATTTATTTTTTGTTGGCTGATGCATTCTTGTCTTTACACCATAGTTGTGTCAAATAAAATTAAATAGGTGAAATACAGCTCTGGAAATAAATAAGAGACCACTGCATTTTTTTCTGCATCTCTACATGTATTACAGCCATTCTATTCCAGCGTCTGTTGAATTCCAACACAAACACAAAGATGAGCTACTTCAGTTCTTGCACCAGGAGTGGAATAAAGGCACCCAAGAACAATGTGAAAGACTTGTGGAGAGCATGCCAAGACGCATGAAAGCTGTGATTAAAAATAAGGGTTACTGCACCAAATATTGATTTCTGAACTCTTCTTAAGTGTAAACATTAGTATTATGTTGTTTTAAAATGAATTTGATCTTGTTTCTTTGCATTGGTTGAGGTCTGAAAACATGTATCTTTTTTGTTATTTTGACCATTTGCCATTTTCTGTATATAAATGCTCTAAATGATAGTATTGTTATTTGGAATTTGGGGGAAATGTTGTCAGTAGTTTATAGACGCAACCAAAAATGTTTCTTTTGCCCAAACACATACCTATAAGTAGTAAAATCAGAAAAACTGATCATTTTGCAGGGGTCTCTTATTTTTTTCCAGCGCTGTATTTACACAACATTGACTATTAAGGGACAACATTTTTTTTATATTTTCAGAAATTTGAAATACAGCAAATGTAGATATTTTTCTGCTAATTGTTTTGACTTTGTAGCAAAAAAGTTAGTTATCATCTTTATATATTTGTATTGAACTTTATTTTGTACATAATATGGATATACTCAAGTTAAGGGTCCTATATTATGCTAAATTGACTCTTTTGAGCTTTTAGTCGTGTTATATTGTTGTTACCTCGTCAAAAACATACTCAGAGTTGTGTTTTGTTTCATTCACACATGTTATTAGTTTGTCTACATCTCCTGTTACAGCCCTGGGCTTTTAGCTCTTCCCCCCTTTTTTTCTAATTTTGTTAATATTGTATGTGTGGCAGCAATTTCCTTACTGTTATTACTTCTTTAATTTACCATTTTTCCATCTTGGTTTTTGTTACCTCCGTGACCTTAGCCGAGCTGGGTGGTAACATCTCCAAAGGTCAAAATCCTCTTTTCCACCTTGTGATGTCATGAAGCAGCTACATATCACCCTTTATTCAGTAGAGATTGGTAATTCAGGGCTGAAATCATCCAAATGATTTTAGTGAAGGTTATGGATTTCAAAAACATAGTGGAGCTCTTCCTGTATTACCACATGACATCACAAGGTGGAACAGAGTGTTTTCTGTTTGAACTCGGCTTATAAATCTGCAGGATTTGTGTGTTAAACATGTGTGAATGAAACAAAACACAACTCCAACAACATAATAACAGATCAGAAAACTGTAACATGGGACATTTAATAGAACTTATTTAGAATATTTAGAATGCATTTACATATGAAAATATGATGGTATTCTAACTTTATATTTGCTTTTTCTTTGTGTGTTATGACAGCCCTCACTCCTCGATGTCCGGCCCCTCCTCAGCGTGATCTCCATGGCTCCGGTGTTGAGTGGGGTGTGGTGGGGGCCCGAGGCGGGGGTGGTGGGCTCTGGGGCAGCGGTGGCCAGTGGAGTGGGGGTCCTGGTGGGCAGTGAGCAGATCGTACTGGTCTGTACCCTCAGTGGACTCACCATTCTTCTGCTGGTGTCTGTGGTTCTGCTGCTCTGTGCCAGCTGCCAAGGGTGAGACAGAGCAAAGAACCAGCTAATTGTTTACTGACAGACTATGTTTACAGGAATACATAACTTGATACTACTACTGAGTGTAAATATACAGTTGCCATGTATGTATATGCTCAACTTGCAAAAATAGACTTGTTTGTACTTTTAGTTGTATCCTTATATTACATTTAATTAAAAGTTTGAGTTTTTTGGCACATTTCATCGTTTTTGTTCCATTTTCAAAAAACAGTTAGGGGTGGTGACACTATCGTGTGTCTAATGAGTCATATCCCACTTCACTGATTCACTGATTCAGTTGTAAAAACTAAATTTGTTATGCAAGACGAAAAGGTGTTTACAGTCTAGACATAGAAAGAAATGGCCTTCAGATTCAAATCAGACTTGCAGTACTAACGTAATTTAACATTTTTACTGCAACTGCAACTTTATTTTTTATAATGCAATCTAATTTAAAATAACAAGGTTGACCAAAGATACTGTTTCATTGAATTGTTTCATTTCTGTTAACGGTTGGTTGACAAATTGAGTTTCTGCTTTGCCATGGATTCTACCTGGACGACTGAGGGACACATTTTACCTGTAAAATTAAATATATCCTTGACCCAAAAAACACTTTTTTAGGAAGCACAAAGTCATGTTTTCTAATACAAATACAGGTTGGAAATGTTTGTGTTTGTGTTGTGTGATATTGTGGCAATCTTGTTCTGTTAATGTTGCTGGTTTTGTCTTTTGTATTTCAGGCAGAAGAAAACGGCCTCTCCTCATTCTGCGGGGGACCAAGAAAACCTTGTGAATGGAGGAGTAAGTTCATGAAACCCAAAACCTACTGTAGACTTACTATGACCTCATGACCTCATATATGGCCAAGATAATACATGATTTTTCTTTGGACTTTTCTAATTTGAGATCATCTTGGTATCAGAGAGGGCAGTGATTTACATATTGATTTGATATTTTTCTTTTTTTTTTTTTCAACAGATGTCAGGCATTCCTTCCTTTCCAGTTATTTGAGATGGGCATTTTTTTAAGTCCATGTGCATGAATTTAAACATAATTTACAGTGTCTATTCACAAATACTGTGCCTTCTCTTGCAATTATAAACTGCTATACTGATAATTCTTCAGTCATAAAGACACATTTAAGTGTGACAAATAAGCACCTTTCAGACACTATGTGACATCCACTTAACTGTCCCACACGATGCCTTCTGCAGTGCAGTGTCCTCACAGCCTCAGAGTGTGATGGATGGTTCATTGTAACCTTTTAGCAGTTGGGAGATTCAGAGGTGTTCGGACAGTAGCAGGACAGGCCCATTCAAAAGATGGACAGTGTCACAGGTTGACAGGTTAAATGGGGGTTTTGTCTTTGTGGATGAGAATATTGACCCCTAATGTATTTCACAGTCACTCTGATGTTCATGTAACAAAAATAAAAGAACAGATCATATCTAGCAGCTTGGCATACTTATTGTGAGTTATTTTTACATGATTTTTCTGTTTTGCATAATCTCTTCTTAAAAAAGAAATGGCTACAAAATAGTTAAAAGATTACATCATTGATTATAAGAGACTTGAGCAGAAGTGGCCACTAGGTGGAGTTGTGGAGCTGCATGGCTGTCGTAACTGACCATTGTCAGGGAAACGTCAACAGTCCAGCCTTGAACAAAGGGGTCTTTAACTTGATTATCAAGTCTCTACAGGGGGCTGTTGGGACACATAGTCACGATGTGACCATTTTATACCTATACATTATATGTAGGTTTCATATTTCTTTACCTTCCTTGCTATAAGTATACAAAACTATAACACTTTATAGAAACTGATGAAGTCAGGCATTTTTGTGTATGTTTAATTAAGATGCATAAAACATACACTGTAATGAGATGCAAATGCAGTCCAATTTTAAAAGAAGGGAAAGGAAAGGTACAAAAGCAACTCTGCAATTTGAAAGAAAAATATAACTACTAAAAACATTCTTTGTGTGCTCTTGTGCAGGTGTCAGAGCGGGACACTATCAGCCAATCGGCAGACAGTCCAGCCACAGACTTGGGGGTCAGCAGCTCACACAATGGACCTCTAACAAGCGGTACAAGTGAGTGCTCTGAGCAACACTGTTCATAAAGCTGCAGGTTTGGAAGATGTTTTTGCCTACTTAGAAAAATATTTACACAAATCCAGCATAACATTATGACCTTCGACAGGTGGAGTGAAAAATACACATCCTTTCACCTGTCCGTGGGTGAGATGTATCGAACTGTGAGGAAATGTTGTCTGAGTTGATGTTAGAAGCTGGGCAAATTATGAAGGTTTGAGTTTCACAAGTTGTGTAAAGTTATATTGGAAAAACAAGTGGATCTGCCTATAGCTGTGTGGTCATAATGTTATGCCTGATCAGAGCAAACTGCAAAACAGCCTTATGAAATTAATTAAACTCTAGATTTAAAGGTGCACTGTGTAACATTTATAGTGGAGTGTCCACCAACTTCTTATCTTCATGGAAATGTTATTGCTTTGTCTAGAATGTTCCATAGTATAGATTAAACGTATCTATCACAAAGGAGACTAACAGGTTACAGAACTATACTATATTACAATTCAGATCTGTGGAGAATCGCCCCTATTCACACAAAGTATTATTGTATTTTCGAGCAATACAAACACCTCTAATGAATAAATGCCAGATGGATATGTTTAATACCATTTACATCTCCATGGAGAAAAGTATGTGAACCCTCCACCAGAAAAGTTGCACAGTGCACCTTTAAACCCTCTATTGCCCATAATAATCATATATTCCTTTTGCATCCAGTTCTGACGGACACACAGGATCTTAGTCCCCAGCCCTCAGAGGAACTGCTGTCCAGCCAATCAGAGCTCAGGTCCTCCAAGTGTCCCCAGGACCGGGAGCTGCCCAGTATCCCTCCCACCAGTGCCCTTATCGGGGATGGACCTCCAGCCTCTGGGGACAGCACCTATGAGGTCAGCCCTGACGCCTGCATCAGCACATCTGCACATCTCTGTATTTAAGTGGATTAGTTAATTTACTGTGCGGCTCTGGAGTTACGGGGTGGAAGAATAAAAAAATCAATTAATTTAGTGAGCAAAGGTGGTATAATGGTTCACTTTGAGAAATAAAATATGCACTATGTATTTCAGTGAGATAATGTCCCAGCTGTCAACTTTAACTATTTTTCATGTTATATCTTTTCATCCTTTTTGGTTTCTCATTTTATGTTCCCTTGATAAAATGTATTTATAGACAAATGACAGATCTAAACTAGGTTTGAGCTAACTAAGAAAAATAAAGTGAGGCTGCGTCCCATTACTCTGTCTTACCCCTTCCCCTATGCCTTTATCAACGTCTTTGTCTTGTCCCTCGATACCGAGCTGAGAGGGCTCGGGGTACAAATGTTCCCCTAAGAAATGGGACACCACTCGATTACCGTTTGCGTCATCATCCCTTGCCTCTACCTGGCTGCTACGTCTACAGAGGCGACAACAATTGACGCAAACAAATGTAAGCAAATGTCAAAGATTATCGGGTACCTCAGCTCGACAAAAAACAAGCTTGTTTATGCATGAAAGTTCGATGAAAACATTGGCTAAACAGACATCATTACAATTAAACCACAACAACAGTTCACTAAAAGAAACGTAGAACATAAGCGTCATAATTGTAAACCATGCCAAACTGTTAATCGATAATTACAACTGCTGAAAATACATTTATGAGACTCCTTGGCTGGTCGATGTGACACTGCCATCCTGATCCCAAAACCTGCCTGAGCTTGTAGGCGTACCCCTTCGTTCCAAGTCTGGTCAAGAGCTTACTTCATTTCACGGGGTATGTAGCCCGAGGTCGTGACCCAAGACCTTGATCAAAATTAGAATTGAGACACCCCTTGCCCTCACATGAACACACAAAACCAAGGTAAGACGCAGGGGTAAGACAGAGAAATTGGACGCAGCCTTAGACTCTATCTTAAAGGTGCACTGCGTAACTTTTCTTGAAGAGAGTACGCCACGTTAGTCTCCATACAGATGTACTTAACTGCTCGCCCTGGAATGTTTCAGAGTATGGCATTAAAATTATCTTGCTCCATGGAGACAAGCAAGCCAAGGTACAGATCAGTTAGCGAACAGGCGAGCAAGTTCTTAAAGGTGAGTTCTGAACAATAAAATAATCTCTAATAACACAAAAGCTGAGTAGATTTTTAATGCCATACTATGGAACATACCTAGCAAAGCAATAATATCTCCCTAAAGACAAAAAGTGCCCAGAAATAACCCACACAGCCTACAGTAGACAGGATGGTACAACTAAACACAATAGAATAATAGTTTTTCATCTCGCTCTCAGGTTGTGAAGGAGATTGCACCCACCTCCAGGGACATCAGCATGGAAGACTCACTTTATGAAACGGTCAAAGAACTCAAAGATCCCCCTCTCCAGCTGGGAATCCCCAATGGTTCAACTAATTTAACCCAGAATGAGCCCCCACACGCCTTGCACCCCACACCCCCCACCGGCCTTCTCAATGGACACCCCAGCCCCTGCACTCCTGAGCGGGGGCCCCTGTGTACGGGGGTGGAGTACGCCTCCGTGGACCTGAGGAAGAAGAGCCGGCACAGTGCTGATATGGAGGCGAAGAGGCGCTCAGAAAACCATGTGACCGCTCTTGTCCAAAAAGAGGAGGAAGATCTTCCCCCACCTGTCCCAGAGAAGGTCCTGGATGAGAACGATAACCAGCCTGTGATGGTCAACGGGCTGATGGGGGCGGGGCAGCACAATGGAGAGGTGAGGCGATGTATGCACATTCACACCTGTAGTCAGGGCCGGCCCAAGACATAAGCGAACTAAGCGGCCGCTTAGGGCCCCCCACGCCTACAATAGGAGAGGCCTACAATATGAGAAAGAAACAACCCTATACAGCAGGGGTGTCAAACTGGTATCCAACCTACTTTGATCCCAAACCCGGATCAGAAAACTCGTGGTATATATACCCCAAAAATAGTAAAAGTGTAAATATTTGTGCAGAGAAACATAAATCTATTACAGAAGTCTTTTTTATTTGATGAACTCTTTCTTTTACAATATTATAATATTATGAACAACCTGAAACTTTAAGAAAAATGCAATTTCAACACAATGTTTTAACATTAACTTGTATGCATTTCACAGAATTTAGTCTTGCTTTCTTTTTGCTCCTGAAACTTGGCATCGTTTAGCTGCACAAGTGCATCAATATCAGGCCCCGTGTCCTGAGGAGCTGCCAACTTTACAATGTCATTCAAGTGCTTGTGTGTTAGCTTTGAGTGCAGCTTTGTTTTATTAATGTTCATTACTGAGAAAACCTGCTCACAAAGGTAGGTAGTCCCGAACACGCAGAAAATGACCAGTATTTTAATAGAAAATTAGAATATAATTAAAATATTTTAATATTTTGTCACCCCTCTCTCTATAACTGCTGCAGTGAGCCTCGTCATTTTGGTCTTAAAATGTTCATATTAACTGGCTGTACATGATCCTGTTTTTTTTTATTTCGCTATTTTGTCTGTATTTCACGTATTTTGTCTGTAAATACATTCTTGTTCCTAATATGGAACTTGGCTCCAAATTTGCTACTATAACTGCTAGCCTTATGAGCTTCATTTGAGTGGAGCGGAGCGCTGTGGGTGACGTCACACTCCCTTAGTCCACTTCTTTATACAGTTTATGGAAACAACTGAACTAATTTTATGTTGGGGCCCACTATCTGCATAGCCCCATGGTTAAATGGATCTGTATAGCGTTTATATATTTTCTGATACCTTAAAAACATGCTTTCTTGCTCTAAGCGCCTCTCCATACACTTGTAACTTGGTGGCGTCACCGATGTGTCTCCATAATTGTCATGCTGTACTGTGGAGCATTCTAGTCAAAGCTGGAACATCACCTAGGAGAAAAGCTGTTTAATCAAAGCATGTTTGTCTTTTCCACCATAACTGCTCCATGTACACCTCAGTCCACAAACTCGTTATGAAAACATCATTAGGCTGTAATTAATCAGCACTTGACAGCATTACTTCCAGTTGTCTTTTGTAATTATAAACATACAAACTTTATTAATTGTCCTCTTGTTCACAGCTTGAAGATAATGAGATAACGGTTTAAAATAAGTCTTCTCAGTAACTAAACCTGAGTGGATAGTTGTCCAACCCAGCATGTTAACCTCTACTTTCCAAGTTACACATTTCATACCTTAAATGTCCTATAATATACAAAATTGACTATTGTGAGCTATTAGTCATGTTACAATATTATTGCTTCATTAAAACAAATCCAGAGTTGTTTTGTTTTGTTCACACATGTTCCACCTTGTGATGTCGTGAAGCTTTAGTTTTCAGGTTAACAGCTACCTTGAACCTTTTGTTTAGTAGATATGGATTTAAAAACACAGCCGAGCACTTTCTGTATAACCACATGACATCAGAACAAGGTAGAACAGAATGTTTTTTTGCTTGAGAGAAGAACTAAATATGCAGGGGTTATGTGATAAACATGTGTGAATGAAACAAAACACAACTCCAGGTATGTTTGTGATGAGGAGAAAACATAACAGATCAGAAAACGGAGTAATTTGGGCCCTTTAATGCTAATGTGGCTTCCCACAATCAGATGTTGCCCATATTCTTCTTACCTATACTGTTGTTGTGTTGAGTCGAATCTTAGCAAAGCAAACCAAGAGTCAAACAAAGGTCTTTACCACTTGGCATTGAAAAATTGCCATAAAAGCTTGGCTCGTCGCCCCTGAGAGCATCTTTAATGGTTGTGCCCAGGTTGATTTGTCCAGTTGTCTTTTAGTGCGCATCGTAATCCTGTTAGAATAGATTGCATACAGCTCTAATGTAGCTTAACTCTGGTGTTATTGATAACCATGTTGTGGTGAGCATCCATTGTGCTGGAGAGGCTTGTATAAAATAATAATGCGATGACAGGTGGAATGAATGGTATCTGCTTTAGGAAATATTGTGTGCCCATGTAAGCTCTGGTTTGATCAGTTAGTACATGGTTGTAAATTAGAGTGTATTTATCATTAACATTATTTTCCAAAACACTGTGTTTAATCGATCAATCAAGTGTTTTTGTATAGTGTTTTTGTAGGCTACCTGGATGTTTGGCTCGCTGCTGGCTTCTGACCATGCAGGTATACTACAGGTGATTAGAGCTAATACATTAAATTATTGATATTCTGAATGTTGTTTTGAAGGTACGCAAAATATTGGGTATATTACTTATGATAAAATGATTTCCTAATGCTTCTAAAAAAGACCCGATGAAATATTTTTAAAATTGAAATTTTTTTTAAATGGCAAAAACACATTTATTGACTATTCACTGGCTATTCCAAAAGTATACTGAAATATTCATTTTTGTTTATATCATCCACTCCTACAAGTGACATACTGTTTCCATTATTATATTTTACTTAAACATGCCTGGACATGTACTCAGATAAGAGTAGTATTGAGAACATTAGTACCAATAAGTCTACTCAAGTTCAGGAGCAAATAGTCACAGTGTTTTCCCCATAGTATTAAAATTCTTGGCTCTTTACTGACATTAACAAAAATATTCATATCTGACCATGCAATCAGGCTAGGCTGGTTTTAAAAGAAATAAAGTTCATGCTTGTATTTCGTTATGTTGGTAATAAGTTTTCTCCTCACTGTAAATGAACCTATAGGTCAGTGGGCACTGTAAAACTCGGCTGGATGGTGGACAAAAACACAGGCTGACATCTCTCCCACACATTAGCTCTGCCGGCTTCAGGGAGACTGGCAGTTCGAGGAGGGTACAATTTGGAGAGTAAGAGGAGCGAGTGTGGGAGTGAAGAGGGGAATGACAGTAGGGCTGGAGAGAGGAGAGAGCCGTGCTAATAGATGGAGCAGATAGGAGGCTCAAGGGTCCAAGTGCTGCAAGGAACAAGACACCAAAGGCGGACATACAAATTACTATCAGGGTTTCTAAAGTGAGATAGTCAATAGAAAATGGCTAAAGACTCCAAGAAGTATTTAGATTGATTTTGCTTGTAATGCATTCTGTACAGAAAAAAGAGAAGAAGGTAATAGGAATAAATAAACTCTGCATAATAAAAATCACAACTATACACATGTACACTGGTTTTGTAGTCAGTAAAGTGTGCCAATGTGTTGTGTTCATGATTTCATGATTGTATTATAGCTATAGAAGTGTTAAAGGATTATACTGTTTGGCCAGTCAAGAGGAAGTGTGGTTAAGTCCATGTCACCTGGAGAATGCCCAGTCTCTTCAGATCTACGAAGCTAAGCAGGGCTGGACCTGGTCAGTGCTGGGATGGGAGACCTCTGTTATTATGAGGAAGTCATAATCACTGCCTTTGTTGCCTTGGGCAAGACCCATCACTCACCTTGCCTATGTATCATTGTAGTGTGTGAATGATTGGTGGTGGCTGATGAAACGGATTGGCAGCTTCACTTCCATCAGTTTGCCCTAGGGCAGCTGTGGCTACAATAGTAGCTTACCACCGCTTAATATAAACTGAATTAATAATGCAATATGAAGTGCTTTGGGTATCTGAAAGATGAGAGACACTCTATAAGTCTAAGGCATTATTACACTTTATCAGTAAATGAAACGGACATTTTTCTGTGCAAGTTCCCTTGTCTTTTTATTCTTGTAGTATACCCATATTTTAATGTTGTCCATATCAGTCCATTACCCCATGCATAATTATGCCATTTGATACATTTGAGATCAGTAGTGAGACCTTTATCAAAGTCTTATGAAGAACATAATATGACACCATTATTAAGTAATACATCCCCTGAGCCAGGTATAGGCCCTGTATATTCAGTTTATCCTACACCTGCACTAGAAGTCCATTGTGCATTCACACGTCCATTCATTCTTGGTCTGCTTTGTTGTTTCTTCCTTTGTCTTCTTTTCCAGTCACTTTCTTCTTCCCCTCTCATCCCTCTTTCCTTTTGTCCGCTGTAGCCAATTAGTTAATCAGTGCAGTTCTTTTGAGCAGCCGGGGAGTCTAGCCTCTGACCTGCTGCTTATGATGAAATTTCCTAAATTACCTTTCCCATGTGCAACACCCCTCATACAAACAATGTTATATACCAAAATAAATGGACACTCATATAAAGCAGGCATGGTGGTATGTCTAGTCAGCAGTAATTCTGTTTTCTTGCATTTTCCTCCATCCCCCATGTATACAGACGTGCGTGTTTACATATATCTTTACATATAGAGGCTCCCCCAGGCTGATTTAAGGTTAACTCTGAATGTTGGTGCACTCCCCGTGGTTTACGCCTGTGGTACGACCAGGAGTCGCGGGGTGATTTGTCTTGTCAAAACCAGCCACGTGTGTTATGTTTTAATGTGTGTGTGTGTGTGTGTGTGTGTGTGTGTGTGTGTGAGAGAGAGAGAGAGGGGAGAGGAGACCAGCTGGCCACCATCACCATGACAGTTAGTCTGGCTCCATGATGGATGATATAAGCTATGGTAACTCTCTTTCAGCTTCATCCATACACGTACTCTCCTTCTATGTAAATCTTGTAATTCCCTCAAGTATAGGCTCCATAAATGTTTCTCATAAAGACAAAGAACAGTTTTTCCTCTATACATATGCAATGTTTTTTCTGTGACCTTTTTGTCCCATGTGGGAAGAGTAAGCAAAAATTGTATTAGAGTATTGTAATGTAAAACAAAGAAGGGGCAACAAATATATACAATGTTTAAAGCCAAATAGTTTCTGCTAAGTCCTGGATGCATTATTTTAATTTTTTGTTAATTGCATCCTAATCAGGTACCACCACTAAGGAATTATTATGTTTTCACCTGATGCCCTGTCACAAAAGTAATGCTTATAACTTAAGACGGTGTGTTAAATGATGCAAATTAAAGTTTACAACTAGAAATCTCATCTATGGAAAACGACAACAAAGCAAGAAACAAGAATGCACAAAACACCCACTCTCCTTGGGTTGCATATAAAGTAATTAAGCCAAAAAGAGCTATGTTACAATAAGAGTAGAGTCAAAATGTGAAAATATACTGTAAATGTCACCTATAGTAAACATGCTTCATTGGCACCACATCTGATATATTCTGGGCACATATGGATTTACCATACTGTCATAAACGAGGTTACACTTGTTTGCAATCATGTGACGCTGTGTGTCGCCTGTGGGCTTCTCTAATGTGCCGTGCAGGAAATGAATTTGACCTCGCCACTGGGCTGCTGGGAAAACCACAGGGGATAGAACCAGGTACAGGCTCAGATATTCCACATGTCAGCACAGTTGAGCCTCTGCCAGTGCGCCTCTGATGGACGTTTAAATACTTTACACCTAATGGGTTACACACTTGGCTTATCCAATACGTGTTTGACAACTAGAAACCTTAAAGGTCACATAACTGTAGGTAACTTTTCAGGAGAGTCCACAACTGACTTTAGTCCATGGAGACCAACAAGTGGAAGATTCTCCACCAAAAAAGTCCCATAATGCACCATTAAAACATATTTTTTTGAGATTTAAACCATTTCTAATTATTTCCTGATGAAATTCCTCAAAATGCTTCAAATACAAATGTTTTTATTTTCCCAAATTACTCTGCTTACATAATAAAAATAATTATGCAAAGGAATATAGATAGTCCATCCCTAATGCCTTAATTGTGTTTAAATTTCCAATATTTTAGAAGGTTGCAAGGGTCATCCTCCATCACCCTTTGCAGTATAATTAACCTATGCCTTTCACTGCCTCATATCAATGAAGGCTCTGACAGTGTATTTGATAAGACACATTATGTATTGAGTTATGAGACGTAATTTCAGCTGGCTTCAATATTCTGTACATTCTTAGCATATCTGAAATCTTGCTCGAGGTTGTTTATGAAGTCGCCTGCTGCAAAGGTAGATAACATGAGTTTATGAATTTAAATATGAGACTGCCCGGGCAGACGTCAGAGTGAGTGACACCTTGACACCGGAGTTGTCCATCTTGTGACCATGACAGTAATCTGCTTACTGTCAAAGTCCTGCATGTCTTTGTCTGGCCTACGCACACCTTAACACTATCCTATAATCTCATGCATAAACACACAGGTCACGTGGTCCCGCTATATTAACTCAGGTAATGTCTTGATCTAAAGGGAAAGTGGCTAGAGATTGTGGACTATGCCATTTTCTAATAGTAAATAAAAGGATATAATTTACATAATGACTTAATGTTTGGTAAAAGATTGCTGCCATGTTCATAGATGTATAAAGAAGTGGACTACGGGAGTGACTAAGGGGTTCTAGGGAATATATATAGCCAGTTCCACATTAGGAATAGGAATTTATTTACAGACAAAATGGCGAAATAAAAACACCAGGATCATGTAGAGTGGGTTAATATTCATATTTTAAGGCCAAACTGATGCTCACTGCAGCAGTTACAGAAAGATGGGTGATAATTTTTCAATGTAAAGTCAATTGAAAGCAGAGTCAATGGAGCCGGAAGAGCCCCCATGCTCATTTATATTATTTGGAATTATTCTTATTTGGAAGCCAGTGGCTAGCAGGTTAGCTATGTCCATTTAAATATACAGTCTATGGACGTATATTTAAATGGACATATATCAGAAATTCAATCCAAAATATCCATAGACATATAGCAGGTAAATACTGCCAAACAAATGGATCTTGATGTTTATAATTAAAAAGCCATTTGTACATGATTATGTGAAGTGTGTTCCTGAAAAACACAAAAAGCAAATGAGCATTAGGATCACCCGCCACTTCTAATTTGTAACAGATTGCATTACCCGTAGGCAACTGAGAGGCTGAGACAAACCCTAAATCAGGGGTCTCAAACCTTTTTCTTCTGGTGAGCTGTCTTTACAAAACAAAAATGCGAGAGAACTACTAATTTTAGTGACTGCAAAAAATTGAACATTAAGCACAAAAAGTATAATTCGCCAATCTCTTGCAAAGCTAGTTGGAAGGGGGTGGAGAGCTTCTGGTATTTCTCAAGCTATAGTTTGGAGAGCCCTGCCCTAAATGTTTTACCAGCTTGATAGTTTTGGTCATTTTGGATGAATTTCTTGTTTAAATGTTCACCTTTTGTCCTATAAACTTCTTTACTTGATGCAGTCATTTGTATTGCAGTTTGGCATTATCCCTTTATCCAGGCTTGGGGATGACACACACTGCATTTGAACCTTCTGGCTGGTATTTTGAAACTACTACTGTTTGGATAATTAAAAGCTTGCATGTGTCCACTTGTTAGCTGATATTACCTTAGCTGAATGCTGGTCGACCTAATTGAAAATCCCACTCTTAATTGTGCCAACACTTGAGGCGAAAATAAATGGGTGGCAAATGAGGCAAACAAATATTGAGGAACACACTTGGAAATGTAGGGCTGGGTCAAGTCACCTGTGTCATGCTGCCCACAGAGACCGCTCCTCCGGCACTTTGTTTAATTGGTCAGCTAATTAAGGCAATATAAAAATGACATCTGCTGCAAAGTGTGTGTCGAATCCATAAAACTAATAATTTCTCCAAACATGCGTTTTCCATAAATATAATGATATTGATTCACTTGTGCTGAAGAAATGCCCAAGAAACGTGTGTATGCATACAGCTTGTACAGATGTGCTGTTTGATGGATGATTTGTGAGCGCTGTGTTTCATCTGTGTATGTAACTGTGGAGATTGTTTGAGACTCTGCCCTTGACAAACACTAGAAACTGCAGCTCACAACAAGTGAACAGCTTTTTCGCTTTTTTTAATACATCAGCATTAACCTTGACGCCACCAACCAAGGACTGTGTACAAAATGAGTTTAGCGATTTTATCTGCAGAAGAGAGGACAAGATTCTGTACTACGATGAGCATCCATAGACAGACCAAACAATTTCAGCAATGACATGTTGCAAGTGAAGGTGAAAGTACTTTCCTTGCCTGAGCAACCAGTCCCTTCTACATTCTGTTTGAATGAATAGACGGTGAAAATCCTCCATCTAAACTATATTGTTAGAGTTGTAAGAAGCCATGGTTGTTTTTGACGTGAATGGACCATGCCTCTCTCTGATTGGTTAATCCGTCTGTCAGTCACGCCCTCTGAAATCTGGGAGACAGGATACGGGTCCAGATCCACTCTTCTTTGTAAAGTTTTTTTCAAAGCGTGTCGTTCTGGCTGGTCTGGTAAATGTTTTCCCATTGTGAGATTGATTTAGGAGCAGTGGAAAAAGGATCCAAGGAACTGGAAGACCTTGAAGTTTGAGTCCAAGTCTGGTGCGGTCTTTACCATTGTTGGAGATGATCTATGCTCTTCAGATGATTTTTAGTTTTGTATATAGTCTTTGCTATATATAATACTGTATATGCAACAGAAGTACTTTTCTTTGTTCTTGAAAACCTGCCTGAGACTTCACTTTACGCAGTACTGCCTTTCTCCCAGACACATGAAAAATACATGTGCTATCAAGTCTTTAGTCAACGCTGGCAGGGTTATTGAGGTTCTTGTTAAACTCCTGAGGTGTTTGGTCCAGTTGTCAGTTGTGCTTTGTTGATTAATGACTTTTGCATTGATCATAAGGCGAAGTGGACAAAGCGGGGCAAAAAACACGGCTCTCCTGTCACCACCTATCGACTTACAATCAATAATTTTAGTAATGGATGGGTGGTTATATACAACATTAACTTTGTATGTATCAAGGCTCAGGCGACAGATGCAAACGCCTGTGCTTTTACATAGGGCTGGGAACAATCTTGCAGTTTTATTGATTAGTTTCCAAGTGCTCTCTTAAGGAATTCAAAGAGGTTTTCCATTGGAGATTACACCTTGGAATTCTTATCAATAATGCACCAAGATGGATGTTGACATAAAGTGTTTCTGTCGCGTTGTAGTGTGTGTTCAATTTAAATCCAATGAGCATCTCTTATTCATTCCAGCTACTTTGAACGTTAAGAGGGTGAGATTTGAGAACAACACTGATTCATTCATTTGTGTGTGTTTTTTTAAATCTAAATCCTTTATTGTAGTTGTAGAATCTTTTGGCCTTGTTTGAAGGCTAACCAGTTTTATGTATTTTTTTTTCTTTATTTAAATGGTAAAAGGTCACATTTTTATATAGCGCTTTTCCACCTTAAGGGCACTCAAAGGGCTTTACAACAAGGAACCACTCACCTGTTCACACACTAGTGTATGCAGACACTGGGGGCGAGGTAGGTTAAGTGTCTTGCCCAAGGACATAACTACATTCATTCATCTGTGAGAGCTGGAATGACACCCCCGGGTAGAGGATCTGATCGCTTAACCAATTATGTTTGTGTCAAGAGCGGGATTCGAACTGCCAGCCTTCAGATCAGTTGGCCCTCTACCAACTGAGCTACTGTTGCCCCCCAGAAAAGTGTTCAGTATCTCCTTTACAGAGGAGTCAGGGGGGACCCTATTGTACTTGTTTTAGTGATAGGGCACCCAGAGGGAACACCAGGCTGTGTTAGACTGGATTTCTACTTGTCCAGCTTTGGTCCTGGTTTGATCCCTGTTCAGTCTTAATGCAGAGTCAATCATCAGTCTGGCTCTGTTCTAGACCTGGTTTAGTTGTGGTTTAGACTCCTGAGTTTAGTCCCAGTTTAGTCTCAGCTTTGATATCGCGTGTGCGTGCTCCGAAATTGCACAAAAGAGTGCAATTTGGCAGCACAGGCAGCATATATTGTAGTCTAGGAATTCAAACCAGAACATTCTGACCACTATGCCAGTTGTATTTGAATTATTTGAATGTGTATATAAAAAGCCATGGTTTACTGTTCCTCAAAATATGCCTGTAAATGAATAACCTTGCTTCCACATGTAGCCAGCAGTCTTGGAGGATGTCTGAATTTGTGCTTTTTCCCATATCTAAATCTATCTTTTCATTTCTTTCTTCTCCAGTTACACTCCCCTCTGTCTCCTGCACCAGGGTTTGAAAACCACATTTTGCCAGACAATGAGGTAAGTGTGCGTTAAACTCCCATATTCCCTCAGCTGCCATTCCTGGTCCCTAGACAGCAGCACTTTTTACTCTTAGCTCCAAAAAGAAAAGAAAGAAGCAAGCTGGGAGACATCAAACACACAAAAACTAGCAATTTCCAGACAGATTTTATCTTGGTTGAATGAATAGCACAATTTGAATTAACATTTTGCCTTATTTTTTGTTCCAGTCTGCTGTATACTCCACTGTTAACCAATCAAACGGCTCTATAAATGACGATGACAAGGAGCATGATTACAGCAGCATTGCCGAAATCAAAGGCCTTGTCCCTGCCTCTTCCTCTAGCGATCTGTACGCCACTGTCAACGACATCCTGCCTCACCAGCTCCACCTAGAGGAAGACCTCGTTTTGGACAGCAATGACCCAGGCTATGAGACCATCCGCATCCCTAAGACTAGCAGCTCTGACGACGAGCATAGGGGCATGATGGGAGCGGGGGGGTCGGAGGTCACCAGACCAGAGCCAGATTACGAGAGTGTGGGAGAGTTGGGATTGGGCAGAGAAATGTCACGACTTTGAGGTTTCATTGATGCGTTGGTGACCTCTCTTGAGAAGCAGGCAGGACGGTTCGGGACGTGGTTCGTAATCAATGTATGTGTCCGATTTACAGCTAGGGTACGTTTATCATATCTACCATTTGACTAATTTAATCAACCAGGGTGAATGTCACTGGTACGGCCATGGGTTGGTGTTAAATGAAGTGCGGTACAGCCATTGGGCATCAATCATGTGGAACAGTGCACTTTGGTTTACCATTATATCTGACAGTACACATCACAGACGCGTGAGCAACTCCAGGGTTGTGAACAAGATCAATTATGTATAATTAAATGTGGCCTATGATGACCAAACATGGTTTAAGGGTTTGGAGAAGGACACATTTGGTGCCTGAAGATTAAACAGTGCCATATATTCTGATGATAAGCATATTGTAGTATTAGTACAATGAAAGCTGCTCTGTAAATGCAAGTGACTTTGCAACCCCCATTTCAACACAGTATGAATAAAACTACAATCCAAGCATTTACAAAGATTAGAATTTTATATACAATAATATCCTGGTTTCATTGTCTAGTAGTTTATAGCTATAGTCATATTATTTGCTGACTTTAGCATATACATTTTTATTTTCTGCTCTTTTAGCTTTTTGGAATAGCCTGTTTATTCTGACGGTATCTGGACTCTACAGTTTAATGTTGCAAAGTGACTTTTGCTGAAGCAGTTTATCACACATCACCATGGATACAGTGGTTGGTCGAAGGAAGAGCGCTGCCCATGAGCTTGTGGTTAACAATACTTTTACATATGAAAGCTTTTTCTGTGTTTTATAGTCAGCAATTTCTTTTTGTGAAGTTCATATTTATTTTTTCAAAAAAGCATTGTAATTGTAAAAGACTGAGAAGTAATAGAGGTTTTGTAAGTTTTTAGAGTTTTTACAAAAAACGTTATTGAAAGCTGTAAAGGTACACTTAAAGTTTGTGTACAGAAGGTATCATATTTACTGTGACTAGAATTTTATTATGGTTTTATTTTTATAAGATTCTGACCTTTGAACCCTTTCTTGGTACATATGAAGTCTTGTAATCTTTACTTAAGCACAAGGTCATTCAGACGGTACGGGCACTTACTGTACAGTCATTCACATTTTGTTTTTATTTGTGTATAGCTTACATGTGACCCTTCAGTATATTGTATAAACTTATTTACTGAATTGTACATACATGGTGCAGTAGTGTAACACAGTGTTGCTTCAAGTCAGTGCTGTTCAAAAATGTCAAGAGTCGTCTCTCTTAACATTGAATCATAATACCTGTATCTCTCATGTCGGTCTTTAAGGTCTTTGTTGCAAATTTGTTAATGGTACATAATCCTTAAGACAGTTCTGCTACAAAATGTGCAGTGCTAAAATAAATAATTTTGTTTTATTTGGACCATGATGTCCTTGGAAGAAAAAAAAAACCTCCCACGCATCTAAAACTTTTGCACCCTCTCTGTTTGTGTAATGTGGTTAAATGGCAAAGGAGAAATTCAATTTGTTCAGTTTAAAAGTCCTTAAAGGTCCCATGACATGGTACTTCTTGATGCTTTTATTTGGTGCCTTAATGGTTCCCTAATACTGTAAATGAATCCTTCTTCAAAATCAACACTCAGTGCATGAGAAAGACACATATACACAGTCAGAGTCAGAATATCTCTCTCTGAACAACTCATTCTGGGCCTTGTTGCTTGAATGCAAATGGCACAGATAGGTTAGAGGAGCAGGTGGGGGGGGGGGGGCAAATGCGCCGCTGGTTAGGTGCGCTGTGTGCTGTCTCCCACTTCTGCGTTTTAAGCACGGAGGAAGAAAGGAGAGGAATTTCAAAGAAAAAAACACATTTTCACAGAAAATAAAATTAAACCACTGCTGTTTCAGAGGTCCAGAGGGTCGGGTAAAGGACTTCCGAGCCTAGAAACACTCGCACGTGCCTCCAGGCAAATAAAAAAATGCATTTCGCATTGCGTAGCTCCTTCGCGGTCCAAACTCTCTGGGCGTGATTTCCAGAGACAGGGGCTGGACATCCAGATGGTGGTGGAACTGCATTTGCATTTCTTTTTTCGATGTGACGTCAATAAGTTTCCTTGTTTAGAATCGCCCGTTTGAGCTGTTTTTCAAACGCAGAAAAGGACCGCAAATGCTCAGTTTAGACATTTCGCAACTTTTAGCCATGGGGGGGACCCTAAACAGGGTAGGGGAGCTCACATTAACGTTCAAAAACCTCAGAAAGCGAAAATTTCATGCCATGGGACCTTTAATATGCAATGCTTTTTAGTCAAATTTGACAAATGGTACATGATGTTGGTACTTACTTTTACATGGTACTTTGTTCTAATTGATGTCTATTTAGTTATATAAAAGAACCAATGATTTATACTGTAAATATTCTTTCCACAAACTTCTGCAGTGTGACAGTGTGTCTGAACACCTTTATGTCAATGTGACGTACTGAAGCGATCCTCCAGGTTGACGGTTAATAGATTCATAATTGATATCAAGCATTTAAAATCTCCAGACATTTCCTAGATTTCACATGCACCAGTCTTAACAGTATGCCCATTTCCACTTGGTTCTAATTATTACTCCTATATATATGCACCCTGATAGCCCTGACCTTTCAGTATAGGGATATCAACAGGGCTTGACATTAACACTGGCCGTTCTGGAAAGGGATACTCGCCAATTATTTCAGACGCCACAGTTTAGTTAGATGTTTCAATGTGCAGTAATACTCCAATGGATTTAATCTTATTGAATTGTTAGTAATTTAAGGGTACGCTAACTTTTCTTGCTTGTCTCCATTGAGATAATATTGACTTTATAACGTTCCACAGCATGGCATTAAGTGTATCTGTCTCCATGAAGACACTAACAGGCTGAGTTACGGGTCAGGTTTGTGGAGAGACCCTGCCCTCAGTAATAACGCATTTAGGCAAAGTAATAATATCACTGGAGGCAAGCAGGCCCCAACTCCAACCAGAAAAGTTACATAGTGCACCTTTAATAAAGAGCATATAAAAAAACATAATTTAGTTAAATGGCCAGAGTGTGACAAAGTGTGCAGTCAACTGGCGGGTTACTAGTGTCTGCTGATGTCAAGCCCTCCCTGAACCAAAACACAGGTCTAGTGTTCTCATAGTCCTATACATGACCTCTAAGAAAATGATGTGTCAAAATTAAAGATTGGTGCCAATTCAAATGTAAGCCTGTAGGTAATAGATACTCAGCTAAAACCACTTATTTTCTCTTTATGTGTGTCTGGGTCATACAAACCCCACGATATCCCTTCAGGGAATGGGGGTGCGTACTCTCAGAGACTCTCTATGCCTCTCCCTCTCAGTTCTATGACTTTCTGTAATGATGTAATTTGTTTCTCTCACAAGCAGCGGACATCTCTGTACTGACACACGTCTTTGATCAGGGGGTAAATGCTGTTGTGGCAGTTATGGCCCCATCACTCACCCCTAGCTGTTCGGCTCCCCCAGTCTCAGCATGTAAATATTTTATGACATGAATTGTTCTATTAAAAAATATATCGATAGTAAAAGTGTGTCATTGTCTTTGTGTTGGCTGGTGCGCTGTCATGTAGAAAGATTCTACCCAGTAAATTATTTTCCAAAAATATTACATTTGACATTAATTAGGCCATTTGATACCGTGACGACGTGTTCGTTAGTATAGTCTGTCTGACACATTTGGTAATAATCTCCATAAATGAATTAGTCACATGATAAAATTGGTTTGTCAAAGCACTGCAAAGTTTTATTTAAATCTTGTTATGTTTTCTACAGCTCAGAGAAGCAGCTTGTCACATGGTGGGATCACACTTAAGTTGGTTTTGTCACTTAAGTTGGTCTTTATTTGGGAGTGTTAGTCTGCTGCCAGTGCTGTTCTCTGTAATCCTGTTGAAAACGGATATATGAACAGTTAACTGTTGAAGGTACTTGTAGCTTAAAATAAGTTGGTTTTCTTCATTAACATATCAGTGAAATATTACAATAATACCAAAATAGGGTGTGGGTTTGGTCTTGATGTTCAGACATAATGTGGATTTGATTTGGTTCTGTTCTAGACCTGGTTAAATCCTGGTCTAGTCACAGTTAAGATCCCAATTTTGATATAATGTGGGTGTAAGTGTGAAATCACCCTAAATAACCCAACCTAAAGTGAACATTAACCCCTATTTGAAATCAGGCTACTTAAAGAAATTTGCCATCAGGTCAGGTGAGATGAGCTAAAACATTTTGTTATTGTATGAGAGTTAATAGCTCAAAAGGACAGTACATGACAACAAAAGTGATTTGCGTAATTGGAATTTATGTATTTCAGTAGGTTTTAGTAGATTTTCACTGAGACTCCAGTGCATTTTATACACTGAAGATCACAGAGGTACATTAAATCATGTGACACTGTCCTATTATCAGAATTAACCAATGTGTGTGTCTGTAGCTTACTTTATCATTATGTACAGGCCTAAATATTGATCGATATGCATTATGGTAGGCTATATGATATTTAATATTCAGCCCATCTAGGCAGTTATGGTAAAAGTAAATGCGCTTTTGTGTTTGGCCAATAGAGCTCATACCACCATATTCAACCAGGGTGGTAAACGAGTCCCCTGGTACTTAAAACTAGGCTACACGTCTGTAACAAGTAGGTTAGGGCTGTGTCTGACTGTCTGCTCAAAGTTTTCCAGCCCAAATTTCTCCGTTTTTTCACTTTCTTTCTCTGTGCCGAGCCCCCTCCTGCCCCGTTTTCTCTCCCTTGCGTCATTGTTTTGAATGGAGCATCCTCCCGGCTTCACCTTCTGTTGGAGCAGAAGAGGGAGCGGTGGGGGCTTGTGGAGGCGTGTGCTTCACCGACCAATTGCAGCCTCCGTTGGCCGCCGGACCGCACATGTTTACAGGCAGCATTCCGCCGGTAGAGCCCGTACTTGGCACAAGCGCACAACGGACTGGATGAAGCGGCTCTCTGGACCGGAGTTAGCGCACAGGTCTGTTTTCAAACCCATTTAACACGTAACAATAGATGACAGCACGTGGCATCAAATAAGGCGCATTTACACGACGCATCTTGTACGGATGTCTTATATTTGCGCTCTTTCTTCGATTATACGCCGCCATTTCCTGAAATCGTGTACGCACATAATTTGGCTTCCGCAAATCGAGCTGGGCGCCACGTTTTCCAGCCGCCTGCGCAGCTCTCGGCGAGCAGTGGGAAAACAAAACAGGTCCAGCCATAGAAAAAGATTGGTAGCCGGTTGGATGTAGACGCGGTTAAGCTGCGAATGAATCATTTTCACACAGAGCCCTTTCGGAGTTGTGCTATTGCAAAGTTTTCGGTGCGGTTTGCGAATGCACAGCGAGGAGTTTGGCGCCGCGGCTGGAGTTTTGGCCTTCCGAGTATGTTGCTGCTTTCTAACATTTTGTCAGGCTTGTTGGAGCATATAGTGTACCCTTTGCGGTTTTTCGTTTTTGCCGACGTTGTTTACCGGTTAGATTTTGACATTTAGTAGTCTGAAATAGCGCGGTGATTGGTGTGAATTTGCTGAGAGACTCTCCGACATGCATACGAGGCGTTTGGTGAAGCGGTCGATCCTTGGCAGCCGCGTCTATGCCCCCAGTCCGACCGGGGAAGGCGCACCGGTGACAGGAGTGGTCCAGGCGGTCAAGCAGGAGAACAGAGACGCCACAGCCGCCGGAGCCAAGCGCAGCGTCTACACCGTGCTCATGCAAGACGGCAGCCTCAAGGAGTTCTCCGAGGAAGAGATCGCGACGGGCTTCAACCACACAGCAGCGAAAGGACCGCTCAAGTCCAGTCTGAAGGTGTGTGAGGCAGAGTGCAGCGCCAGGCTGCCTCTGTTTTTGTTGTGCGGTGTTTTGCAGCGTTTAACCGCTTCCTGTGCGGAGCGGATTCACACCGCTACCGCTTATGCCGCCTGTGCTGCCAAATATAACTCACTAGCACAAATCCAGCATTGTGAAGACAGTCTTGGCGTCATATTGATATTGTCATATTAGATCAAATGGCGGGCTGTCATGACATTTGGCGACATCAGTTAAATGGGACAAAGGACTTGATGGGGCCTGCGCAGTATTTATGCGAGTCAGTGGGTGGGTAAACCAAGGCAAACAACCCTCTGCAGCGTTTTGGACCATGCAAAAAAGCCGGGCCCTTGTTTTCATGCAGAGCCTGCGGTTTAGTTAGCATGTTATACACATATACCTAAGGGTATGCCACCTAATTGCACATTTGCATTGCATGATTGTTTGAAATTTTTGTGTTCCCATTCATAGATAATGCAGGTTGGCATACAATTTCCAATTAAACAGACCTCATCTAAAGTCATGCTGCTCGACAAGGCTGTTATTGTTTGGGATAACAGATAATAGGTCTCCTGTGACATCCCAGGCACAATAGTAAGTTTCAATCATGTCCATATTTGTTGTGTGATATAAGCCTAATTAGCAGTGACCTAATTGCCTCCTGCACCAGCAGTATTCCTTGGTGTCAGTCACATGGGCTCAGATAAAGAGTGAGGAAGAGCACTCTGGGGAACAAAATCCAGATTCTGGCTTTGGGGAGATGTGTGTTTTCTCAATTCTTTTTATAGAGAGGGAGTGACTGAGGAATGCATAAGGCTGAATAGCAGCTTGTTTACTGTCTGATTTGGAGTGCTTTGGATTGGTCTGGTTTCTTACTTATTTTCATTTTAGTTCAGTAAGGAAATGTTTTGCTACAAGTAAGAAGTTAGCACAAGAAGCAAGATATAACCATTTTAAGTTGCACAGTCATAGCATTGTCACTCTCTGCAACTACTGCACCACTGCTTTGGAGAAGTTTAAAATACTAACACAAGCTCAAACCAGTGAGCTATAACAAGTTTGTAGGTCTGGTAGTGTCATGTAAACTTATGGAGTATTCTGGTCTTTTGTGTACCTATCAAATGCTCTTACAAAATGCATTGCTCCATAGGGTTACAGTGGCCAGTGGAGTGGAGGCACTGTTCTGTCAACACAATGGTCAAGTCTCTTTCAGCACGCCTCAATTCCAACAGAGGGCAAAAACAAGCCATAAAATGAGGAGGAGGGTCTGCAGTAGTATCGTGCTGTCTGTGTGTAATAATGCAGGCCTATCTCGTATATGAAAGCAATGTTTAATGAGTGAGATCTATTTAAATATCAACAGTGGGGGGTTGTTTGCGAGGTCGTATGTGCAGCAGCTGTACGGCCAACAAATGCGGGCTGCCCCTGGTTTTGATAGTGTGGCATGCTCAGAAGAATGCCCCCCTTTGGCATCGTGCCGGCCAGTTGGTACAGCAGACCCCCTCCAAAGTTAGGGAGGGGTTCGGGATACCACTTGTTGATTTATAGCAGTGACAAAAAGACTGAGGCATTACTTGTGTGTCAGTTGCACTTTGGTTGTTTGTGGTGATGCGTTAGTCAATGAAGCGAGGCTGTTGACTGTAGCCGAGTGACTCTTTGTTCTGTGGCGCTGATCCCAGGCCAGCGTTGGCTCAGCAGCATCGATGTACAGAGCGCTGCACAGCGAAGGGTCCCTCTGATGACATATGAGTAATCTTTGGAGGGAGAGAGAGGAGGCATCTGTTTGAAGGCAGGCTGTTTTCATTTCCTTTGTTGGACATACTCGGTAACTGCAAATAATAATACATGATTTTAATACAAGAGTGGGTTTTAGCAGTGTTGCGTGAAAAACAATTTACTGCTTCTACTTAATGTTTTGTGTAATGCAGCGTTGCATGTGAAATACTTTGCCGGCCAGATAAGATGAAAAATACTGTTATTAAACCACTATTTTTGGGTTAGGTGCACTCTGTCACTTTTCTGGTGTAGGGTCTGCCCCTTGGTCTCATGGAGATGATCGCTCTGAATGCTCCACAGTATGGCATTAAGCATTTATCTTACAATTACACTCTGTGTGTGTGGATGGAGATGTCTCTCCATAGATCTGACCTGTCACATGGCCTTGTTTGTCTCCATGAAGATAGATGACTCTAATGCCACACTATGGAACATCATATGCAAAAGCCAAAAGTTACAAAGTTACATATAGTAGACCTTTTAAATATGTAGCTGACCTAAAGGAACATTGCAAGTGCCAGGCAAAACAGCATAAAGAAAGTGTGCGTTATATTGTCACATTTAAAAGATTTATTTTGATGTATTTTTTGATGGTACAGTTTTTGGCATCGAAGGTCAACAATTGTGTGTCTCACCTATTTTCTTCATTAACTCTTCTCTGACTTTGGGTCAGCAGCATTCAATTTGATTCCCCTTGACAACTTGCTTTATTATGACCTTTGACCCAGAAAGGTAGTCTTTTTTTTTTTTTGTTACGCTTGATGAAGCACTGCCCAAAGCAAGCAGGTTATGAGTTTTGGGAGAATGAAGATATAAAATATTGTGGGGGATGGGTAGGTTTTGAACACTTGTGGTATACATCAGCTTCTCTGACATACAACTCACATTTCACAACTGATTTGGCATGCCTCACAGCCTGGCTCTGTTCAATACCATTACTCACAAAAAGGAAGGGACCAGAGTAGTTTTTTGCTTCATGAGGTTCACTACCACTCCAGTCAGAAGTCATAACACCTGATCTTCGGCAAGCCTGCCTAATACATGTTGAAGTATTTTTTTACCAAGGCTTCTGCGCACTATTGAGTGCCCCTGTGACTTAATACCTGATACTCATTCTTGGAGTGCTCTTGCTTGATTTTTTTTCACCTCATTAATCTAAGTTCTCACGATGTGTGTGAATGAATTACCGGGGCCCACCATTGTGGCCTAATCATTTGCACTGCTGTGGGATAAAAACGGTACAGCCCTTTATGCTTTGTTGATGTCGGCAGTCATCTGTGTCCCCCTGACTTTTGGTCTTTTTAGTGCGTTTCCAGTGACTGCAGTTACCTGTAGAAGCTTGTGTGTACTGGTGGAAGCGTAGGAGTGTGCAGTTTCATGTGAAGAACAACTCTTCTTCTGTAAGAGCCTGACCATTTTTTTTGTTTTTGTTTCGTTGCTGTAGGTAGGTGTTCACAAAGCAAGTGAAGATCTTGTGTTTGTACATAAAAGTGAAACGGGCTGTCGACCTTTTACACCTTTTACATACACTTTTTGCTGGACAGGAAAGGCGTCAGGTGAAAAAATGTTCCCAAATCAATATCCAAGTCACTGCACACAAAGAAGGCTCATCATTTAGCCACACCAAAAGGAAATGCAAAAAGGAACAAAGGAAGACCAAGTACTTGTTTAAAACTACACTGATGCTGTACTTGCAGCTGGTCCACTAATGGGATCTAGAAATTACTTTTTATAGCATTTAAATTATGCCAGTTCTGAATTTAACACAACAGCATACCATTAATATTCCACCACAGCTGTGACTGAGATATAGAGTAATTCAAGAATTAAACAGAAGCTATTTTCAGGAATGAATGTCTTGACAGCATAATGGCAATTGTCATTGTCATTTAGTGGAAATACTGCATTAGGTTGTGACAAAAAGTGGCCACTGGGAAGGAGTAGAAATCAGCCCTAATGCCTAGCTCCACATGAATATTGCATGTATTTAGATGTATTGGGCATTGATGGTCCCCTTGAGCAAGCATTAGGTGCAGTACGTTTAATTCTACATACAGTGTTCAACTTAAAGATGACCCAAATTTAAAAGTTGCAAAAAACAGCAGTCCTAGCGGCTGTAATTCTGTTGGGATTTTTTTTTTTTATCCATAGTTGTCCAATTATAGTAAAAGTTGAAGTGTCTATAATGTGCTGCGCTTGGAAACGTAAGGGCTGTACACTTGTGATTTCTATTTGCCATAATTTATTATGCTGGTCAGATTGGCGCTGTCCCTGTTGCTCACAGAGCTCTGATAGACCTTTGTTCTTCAGCAGAGTAATGGATGCTCGGACGGCACGCGGCTGGAGGGCGGCTCTCTGAGCCCAGAGGCAGTGGAGGAGTTGAAGCGTCTGGGCCCCGACACACGTTCTGTGTCTCTGCTCGAGCAAAAACGCAAGGTGGTCTCCTCCAGCATCGACGTCCCACACGCCAGGTAAAGCCCCTCTGCATGTGCGTGTGCATGTGTGTGTGTTGACAGTCTGATTTGTGCCCACCAGAGTCTGGCTCAGGGTCATTGAAAGTTTATGACATAGATATGCCATAAAATATAGAGTTTTTATTTGGCCTGACGTGCCATTTTTCCTTGTTAGACTTGAAGCAATAGTCTCTGACAGGAGTAGCCCATTCTGCTGCATATATATTTCATCATATATTCTCTGACATGTTGCATAGGCAGAGCGTGTGAGAATGTATTATTAATGATGTGCCAAAATTTAGTTGGTGAAAGATTGTTTCATTAATATTATACTGTGGTGTAATTTAGAATTTTAGGAGAATCCTACAGTGTGGATTTAATTTCCTAAAACGATTATGGATGTGGTTAATTGACTAACTTGCCTCTGCTGTTACAAAACACACAAAAACACATTTTATAAACACAGTTTAATTACTTACATCTGACATGTGACTGTCTAAGAACCTGTGGCCTCAGGTATTGCTACTTTAACACAGAAGAGAGGAATATACCACAGTGGTCTTCATTGTGCAGAAGTGCCGTTATGATTTAATTGTGCTTTAGTGCATCCGCCTTGTTATTTTCTTCTTTTGATATGTGCAGCGCACAAACAAATGAAACCGTTGAGTGTTTTGTTGCCAACACCATTTTCTTGTGAAGCCACTGATGTAGCACACATGTAGATGGTCAGCATGCACCCCCTCTGAGCCAAGGCCACAACTGAGCAATTAAAGATTAATAACATGGGCCCGGGCGACTGAAATGCCATCTAACGAAGAAACAACCTAGTAAATGTGAAACACTAATCCCTTGTAAAGCAGAGCTCAGTTATTGGACATCACTCCTCATTACTCCTGCTCGTCCTCTCCGAGGCGTCCAATCGATGCGGACTTGCTGAAAGTACAGTAAAAGTCACCCGCTCAAGCAGCTTTATCACTTCATCCTGCGCTCTGCTTAAATTTAATAGTTATTTGCTGCTGATCCATTGATTTGTTTCTCTCTAGTTGCCCATTAACATAAAAAAGATCTGTTTTTGAATTAAGTCTATCACTTGGACTTGACATCTGTTTCATTCCTGTCCCATTATGATAACACCCTTGCATAGGGATTGCAATTATATTGATGGTCATATGGTTATTGTGAAATGTCTTATTGATTATCCCACTGCCCTTGTACAAATTTGGCCTCAGCTCAGGGACACGCACTTTATAAGTTGTTGTTTATCGCTTTAATGAGCGCATTGGATGACATGGAAGCCATGGATGATATTGAAGGTGGTGCCAATAAAAGATTAGCTTTCATATGCAATGACCCCAGTGTACTAATACACATACTAAATTCAAACACCCTAGTTGCATTTGAGGTATTAGGTATTGCTCCTTTTTTCAGATGAATTCACCATTAAAACAGTTCACGAGTAGAATAAGTGTTCACAGTTGTGTTTAAAGAAGATATGTGCAGATTCGTTTTGGGAACTAGGGATCTTATCATGTACTCAGTCTTAAACCAACAGCTCTACATGAGCTTTATCTTTTTCTGTATTTACCTCTGTGGAAGGAATGTAGTCATCTTGCCAGGTATAAAAGCGCACAGCTCTATTGGTATGTGAAGGCTGTGTGGAGGAGGACGCCCTTGGCATGATCACAGCTGGCTTGGCCAATGCTATGTGCCCAATGCATAACTTGCACTGACCATTTGGCCTCCCATTAAATCCAGTACTATTATTATTGAATTAATGTGTCAAGGCTTTAAATTGCTGAACAGTGTTAAAAAAAAAAAAAAGATAAATAACTTCAAACTTGTACACACTGAAATTAAGAAATGCTATGCATAAAACGGCATGGAATTTCTTAAAGAATTTTGTGGAAGAGTCTGGGCATGCATATAAATAAAAAAAAATCTTAGATCTTTCACCATAGATCATATACTTGGTCCACCTTTAAAAACAATATTAAGATACTATGTAACTTTTTGCTTGGGCGTTCATCACCTGCTCGTTTCTATGGTTATGTCATTGCTCTGCCTGGAATGTTCCACAGTATGACATTAAACTTACATTTACACTATTACAGGTGGTTTTATCGCTCAAAAATAGCTACAAAATGGCCATTGTGACTGCAAACACGGTTGCCTGTCCACAGATCTGACCTGTAACTTGGTCTGATTTGGTCTCCATGATGATAGAAAGGTTTAATGCCACACTGTGAAAGATTCCAGACAAAGCAATAACATCTACATTTTAGAATAAAATAATTTGATGGACCCTCCACCAGAAAAGTTACACGGTGCACCTTTAAGAGATAAATTACCTCTCAGTAGGATACTTTAACCATATTGTTCTACACAGTAAATCAGTAGAGAGCAAATTTTCTGAAGACAAACGTAGCCTCCTCAGAAGTGTGCTACACAATTTAAAGTTCCACAATCTATACTTTCCAGTTGAACTTTACCCAGTTTATCTCTGTTGTATTGACTTAATCCAAGCTGTCAATGTAAAGCCAAATGTCTTATCCACTGTATAGATTTAGTCTTTAATTATTTATGGCGCACAAAGCTCCAGACTCCAGAGATCCTATTGTGCTAAGTCAAACCAACTGCAAAATTCAGACTTCAAGAAATCCATTCTGGCCCAATTTATAGCATGTGCTCCCACAAAGAGGAACATGGAGAGTTCACCAGTCCTGCATGTTGGGAGCCTCTCTGTGCCTGTAGCTCCATTCGCACACATATATCCCTATTGTGACCCCTTCGCGGCTGCACAGGACCATTATTGCAGTAAGATTAAGATCCATGGCTCTGGTCCTCTCCACACCTGCGACCAATTTCCAGAACGGAGGAAAATGGTGTCACCAGAGAGCTCTGAGTAAAGTTTACGGGGGCTGGAAGATACGGTACAGCCAGGAGAATAACAGGAAAAGGCAGAGGGGTAAAATCAATACAGTGATTAATTACTGCTAATAACCGTCACTAGTGTTGCTACGACTACTTCTGCTTTGTACTACAGCTACTACGTTTTACTTTTTTTTGCAAGGTCTCGCAAAATATTATGGAATACCAATATAATTGAAAGTGGAATATTATCTCGTGAGATTTTTTTTCCCATATGTTTAAATTTGGATTGACCAGAAAAGGTTTAATGGTACCTCTTGTTTGGGGGTATATATTTATTGTAGTTACTTTTTCTTAGTACTAATTGGGAACGATATTTCTGTTCTACAAAAAGACTTGAGCTGCAGAGGGTCTATGACTCACCGTAGATACAAGCTGACTACTAAAGTGTTTCATTCTGCTATTTATTGTAGTTTGTCTTTTTTAGGCATATTATACATTTCGAATACTTTGGGGTTTTTGTGTCAGGGGCATAAATTTGTTTCATCATGACTGCTTATCGTTTACATTTTCTTCAGTGATATATTGTACTTCAAAATGTTTTATTCTGACAGGCCTGTATGATGATAGCAAAAAATAGACATAAACAGAAAAAAATTATAGAAAATTGTGAGGCTCAGACCCCAATTTACAGTGGTGCCTCACCTTAAGAAAGACCCTACATACGAAAAATCCAAGTTACGAAATGCCTTCACGTTAAATTTTGGTCTCTAGATGCGAAAGAAAATTCAAGTTACGAAACGCGAAATCTCAAAAATTCAAATAATGCGCGCTCAGATGCTGTTATCCCCGCTCAAAAAGCACCTTTCTCGGCCTCTTAGCTCTAGCGCCGAACACGCAAGATTTTCAACAAAATGTATTAAATAGTGAAGCGTGGGGGGGAGACACGGAAGCAGCGCGGAGACATGAATGCACCACGCGAGGAGCACGGCACCGCGCGAGGAGCACCCCTAGTTCTGGCCTGCACGACCGGCACCGGGGCTGCGAGCACGAGATAGAACCGCGGCGCCCGGACCGCGTCCTCTGGAGTCCGAGCCACAAACCAGCCGCACGAAACCAGCAAAGAGCGGCATGTGGTAGTTTAATCCTGGTTTAGTCCAGGTCTAGACCTGGTCCAGTCCTGGTTTAGTCCAGGTCCAGTCCAGGTCCAGTCCAGGTTTAGACCTGGTCTAGACCTGGTTTAGTTCTGGTCTAGACCTGGTTTAGTCCACCTTTAGTCCTGGTCTAGTCTCTTAGCCAATCAGGACGCAGAACCAATGTTACACTATAAAAAAAAAACCTTGGAACGAATCAGGCCTTTTCCATTGAAATAGCTACTCAACTTACGAAAAATTCACGTTACGAAACCACTTCTGGAACGAATTAATTTCGTAAGGTGAGGTACCACTGTACTGATTAAATTATGTAAAAATCTTGTCTTTTCTCATTCTCACAAACGTCTTTTTGTCCCATTCAAGTACTGATAGTAGACCAGTACAACCGCCACTTTTTCTACAATTACTCACTATTTCCAAAGTTGTGATCAAACCCAAGAGACCTTTGTGCTCACTGGTACAACCCATTTCGCCAGTGATATCTGAAGCATAAAATCTTACTCGAACAGTGTAGTAAAAATAGTTTAGTTTCTAACCACTGTCAAGAACAGAGCACTGAAGAGATAAATGTTCTTTTTTTTTTTCTGGACTTTCTCTGTGGCGAAGTCTGACCTTGAGATTGTTAATTACGCTCTCCAAACTTGCCTTTCTGCCAGTGATTTACCAGGAAAACGTCTAGCTGTTTGATGACTCTCCAGGTCCCTTGTAACCCAGATACAATAGGTTCCCCCAGCTCACTGCTCACAGTCTGAAGGAGCCCCGTGCCGCCTCTGCAATCATGGCCCAAATGGAGGAAAAATGACAGCGTGCCATATAGAAGGTGCACCTCGGGGGTTTTGTGAAGCTACATTTCATGTCTGTGTCACCAGTCCCCCTGCTCATTACTTTGGGGTTGTATTATTTGTTTACTGCACATTACAGGTTCGGGAGATGAGTGAAAAAACATGATTGGTGATGTGGACTATTCCATCAACAATGTAACTGTCAATATTGTACTTTTTGACATAGGGACTACCACTACCAACAGCGAGCAACTATTTATGTACTAGAAAATATAGGTAAAATAAAAAGTGAAGAGCTAAAACAGAAACTATCCCATCAACCATGCAACTGCCAGCATTGCACTTTTTGACATGGGGACTGCCACTACCAATGACTACTGTAGCAACTACTTGTGTACTAAGATGCGTGAAGAGTCCCTCAGTCGTCCAGGTAGAATCCATGATAAAAGGAGAAATTCAATTTGTCAACTGGACAAAGTTTGTTTGGTCGAAAACGTCATCCGAGAGGCTTCGTCAGCTCAGAGCTGACGAAGCCTCTCGGATGAGCGGCGAAACGTTTTCGACCAAACAAACTTTGTCCAGTTGACAAATTGAATTTCTCCTTTTATCATACTTGTGTACTAGAAAATATAGATAAAATAAAAAGTTAAGAGCTAAAACAGTTATAAACTTACCTATCTAGACAATTTTTTTTCAAAGCGTAGAGCATTATTCATTCACCTCCCACACTACTACCACGAGCCATACTCTGCATTCACCCAGACAATGGAGCTGAAGTGTTTTGCCCAAGGACACAACAGTCATTTGAACTGGTGGGAGCAGGAACCATAGCATTCTTGATAGCACAATAACACTAAATATTCTGTATTGTGAAGCCAAGTGGGCCATCAAATCTTACAGGAGAAGAAATCAATATGCCATTCTATTATTGACCCATTTTCTTCAAACTCTCAACTGACTTTCTTTGCAAAGCATTTCTTTATCAAATCTGCTGTGTCCTATACAACAAGAGGGAGCATGGCAGATTTGTTTAAGCCATTTCTCTACATCTTAATGCACTGACATCTCTACACATTGTCAGGCTGTGGTCGGAGCCAGCTGCCAAGTTCTGCTCCCTCCTCCTACAAGAGCTTATGTTTTCTCCAAGCAGGAAACAGTCAATTGTAACAAGAGCTATAGAGAGGCTGGCCGATGGAAAAGACGCAGTGGATGGCTTGGATTTTGACAAATGGTGTTCTGTGGACTAATTGCTAGCAGGGGAAGTCAAGTATAACCTTAGTTTTGTGGGTAGAAATCGAGAGCCCACTGCTTATTATTACAAAGCCCAAAAAACAACACTTCTGAGGGTTGGGATCTTTCCCTTCCCTTTCAATGTGTCTTGAAATAACAGGCCCCCTCACTGCGCCTCTGTGATGTTGGAGGCTTTTGGCTTTTCCAGAGCGGTCACAAAGGCTGAGTTTAATGTGATTTGTGGAGACAGAAGATCATTGGTTATTAAATGAATCTAATGAAACCAGTGAAATCCACAATGTGATCACAGAATCAGGAGTGCATTGTCAGTCTTTGGGAAGTTCAAATAGCAATGGTCAAACGGTGTCTGCTGACATAAAGTCGTTATTAAAGGTGCACTGTGTGTAGAGGGTCCACCACTTTGACTTTATGTTGTTTTCTTCCTGAAATGATCTACAATATGGCATTTAATTTAAATCTCCACGGAGACGAGCAGTTTGCATCACCAGGCCAAGCTACAGGTCGATCTGTGGAGAAGTAGACGTGCTCACATTAATAATGCAAGGTTTTGTGGCAGATTTGAGAAATAAAAACACCTGAATAGACCAGAAAAGTTACACAATCTGTTACACAAATATTATATGCATTATATATTTCTAATTATAATATAAATACATAATATTTGCAATATGTATTTTACACTGTGCACTTACTTTCAACAGATACAGTTGTAGTGGCCATAAACATGTTCTTTAACTAATGACCTTCTAGTATTAATTCAATTTGATTCAAAAATACTTACTCTTTGCAATTGGAGTCAGCGCATTTTCTCAAAAAATGAAGTCCAAATGAAGTCATTCTTAATCTAATAAAAAAATAATAAAACAGAAGAACAGTGTGTATTCATACCTTGATTAGGTCATTTGCCTCCACTTATATTTTAAAACGATCTGTTGCTTATTTTAAACCACTAATTCAGCTCTTACTTGTTTTGCATGACATGTTTTGTGGTAAGGACATTTTGAAACTCAGTGGTGGCGAGGGGCGTGTTGGGAGTGTGGTTCTAAATAAGGCTGTGACAGAGATGAGTGAGCGATGCCAATGACAACAGTCCTCTGCTTTTGGACGCCAGGCGAGTTCAGAAACCAAGCGATTACCATCTCAAAAGGCAGCTCTAGTGATCCGCTCTCTCCCATTCACAGTCCAGCCTCAGTTTCCAAGGGCTATTATCAGATTGACCATTATGTTAACGCTTATCAGATCGGAGCGACTACAGAGAGATGAAGCTGTATGTGTTTATACTGAAGCCATTGCTCAACATGTGTAAATAAGGTTGTTTTTGCAGCTAGCATGAGTCTGAATAGATTTTAAAGCAGACGGTAAAATCATTGCAATAATAATTTGAACATTGTTTTAAAAATGGTTCTAGCAAAACATGAAATATACAAAAATGTGCAGTAATTACAATGATTTGTATAATTAGCCAACAGGGACCAAATTAAGACCTGTTTACGCAAGTCTAGATGTTGAATATGTGTTGTTGTTTAATTGCTTTTTAACAAAATTTTGTTCACACTTTGGATAGTGATAACATAGAAAACAAATTTAGATTCTGTATGCAGTATCTGATGCATGGTATTGTCAATGGAAATGGTATGTTTATGAAGTGTAATTTCCAGCAAAGCTATGCTCAAGATTGTCTGAATCATAATATATAAGTGACGCTAGACACAGATTTAGACATGTTAACATTGTCCTTGGTGTAAACAGCCCATTGTTATTAATCTCTGTATAAATCCACGCCATCTCACTGTAGCTTTTATGTGGTTCTTACTACGGCGCCCACTAAATCTGTGTGTCTTAAAGGGGAGCCAGCCTAAAATCTCCAAATCAATTCTGTGACTCTCAGGTAACTGATGGTAAGATTAGAATGATATGATCTCATTTGTGTTAGCCTATTGTGCACAGCACGTAATGCCACATCAATGGCCCTCAGCCACCGCTTTTCTTCTGCGCTGTCACTCTGTAATGTGACGGTGTAACAGGGCAAAATGAGACATTATTCTGAATGCAAAGACGGTGTGAGCCCAATTTACGAGCAGGAGCCTGTTCTGTGGAGAGGCTGGCTTATTAAATGCAAGTGAAGTGTGGATTATGTGAAGATGGAGCATTCTTATTTTGGTGGAATAACTACAAGCAATTTTAATGCGTTAGGGTTTTGCTAAATTTGATAACTAAGATAATGTAACAACATCTAATAAAGTTGGAATATGGTAACACATAGCAGGGATAGTACTGTTAAAGCTTTTAAATAAAGTTAATAAAATAAAATGTAGTTTAATACGGCCTACATACCTGACAAAATTTGTTAGTCAAATGCATCGGTTTTACATGCAAATTCTATGTAGATTTGTGTCTAGGCACATATAAATGTAAGTGTGACAATGTGTTTTAAGAATCTGCTCTCAAATGTAAAGCCGTTCAACTAGTAATATTGACCTCATGCCAATCTGAACGTGTCAACACAGTAGTGATTTCCTACTATTTGTAATTATTGGCCAACTCTGCTCTGTTGTATTCTCACACTTCAACACTAGATGCTACAGTACCTATGTTACTGTAGTCTGTCAGCGTGTTGGCTTTGGCCTGATAGAAGAAGACCAGAGAGCACAGGTGAGTCTGAACAATGCCCAGGTTATGGAAGGGGGAACAGGTTACACATCTGTTATCTAATGTAGCATGGGACCAGCACAAAAAGTACACTGACCTTGTGGCTGCAAAGAGAACAGGGAACAGGGATTTGTTCTTTTTTTTTCTTTTTTTTTTTTTGGATTTGTACATAGAAACAACAGCCTGTATCGAGTTTGTATTTTGCCATGTGGAAAAAAAACTACTTGGATTTTTAATCTGGAATCGAATTGAAGAGTAGCCACAGACCAAACCCACCCTGCTGTTAAATCTACTTTATTGTACATGGAGGAATCAAAGAGAAAGCCCTTTGTCAATAGCACAAGTAGGAGTTGCATCGAGTTGGCTTATGTGGGCTCTGTCGACAGGTCTTGGCTCGGAGGAAAACGACCACCTGTGATGCCATGGAAGCTAAGACTTTGAGTTCAAATTTATATGCAAATGGGGTCTTTAATTAAGCCCGCTGAATATCTGTGAGAGAGAGAGCCTGAACGCAGTTAACCATGGATTAGTAAGACATGCAGCCTCCATTCACAGCCATCTCCTGCCAAGGCACTGGACTGTGGTGAGCAATATGTGCTGTTGTTTATAAAAGATTTGCATTTTGTTTAATCAGTTTTCCAAGCCCTGAGTGTGTTATTTTGGAGAGGGAATTCATCTTTTAGACAAATTTTAGGAAAAGTTGTGAAAAAAGAACACGAAAAGTTGTGAAAAAACAAAATAAAACAAATGAACAAAATAAAAAATAATAAATACCAAATTGCTGGTTCTATCTCACAATGTTAAAAGGGCACTATGTTACTTTGATGGTGGTGGGTCCGACTCCCACCTGCTTGTTTCCGTGTAGATTGCTTTGAACTTGTCTATCTCCATGGAGACACGCAGGTAACGCTTCAGGCCAAGATACAGGTCAAATCTATGAGTCTGCTCACAGTAAGGAACCATATTTTTGTGCAATAAAAACGCACACACACACAAAAAAAGCTTTTAATGCCCCACTGTGGAACCTTCCAGGCAAAGCAATAACATCACTAGAGGAATGAAGCAGGTTGCGCACCTTGCAACCAGAAGAAGTTACATACCATACTCTACCCCAACCCTCCAATTTCATGGGCATACTGTACCTCTGCTTTCCTAATTACCACAGCAAATTGAATGAGTGTAAATCACATATTTGACAGCAGTGATAGTGTGTCTCCTCATGTGTAACACTCATTTTAAATCCATCATCGAAAATCATTAGAGTTGTAAATAAACACAACGCACTTCTCAGTAGTTTGAACACACTGATTACTGCTGTGGGAAGAGAGCGAGCAACCGGGCCTAAAGCGGCCACGTTAAGAATCAACAGGCAAATCAATCCAGCGCCTCACAACATGCCACTTGTATGCAAATTTAGCCTGTATCGCTTTAGCTGTATCTTTTCGATCACTCACTGGGCCAAATGCACAGGGCTAAGCCAATGCAGATGCGACAGAGGTTTAGCGGGGCCTTGCCTCCTGTTGCTATAATCCATAGCAACAGCTATGGACTGAGCGCCGCAGGTTTGAAAACTCTTATGTACTTGCTGTTTAAAGTGGTATACAGCAAGTTGTGGCAAATGTTGTAACAAAGACTCCATTGTTACTTGATCTTCATTATTTATTATTTTAACTTTTTATTACAAATGCATGCTGTAAATCCCCAGTAATTTGATTAGAGTTAGATTGTTTGGAGGATACTTGTTATGAAGACATTTGATTGAATTAAAAAAAGTTATTACTCCTAAAGGAATTGTGGAATTTTAAATAATAACCCTACATATTACATTGTCCTCCCCTCTTAAAAATTAACTTAAAAATAGCATAAATCACTCAAGATGTCATTGGCGTCATGCATGTATGAACAAAGAGACTGATGCAATATTCAGATTATTCTTGTAAACTGCTGCAAACGGCACTTTTCAGATTAAATTGCATTGATGCTAATTCCCTTTTTATACATTCAGAAAGACGGTGCTGTATGCGTCTTTCATATTTAGATGTAGAATTGTTTTTTAATGTCCTTTACATGCCCATAGACTTGCAAACAAAATGCATTTTCTTTGTGTAGCTACAAATATTAAAAATGTCAAAATGAGAACAATTACAGACACTATAAATCATTTCTCACATCTTACAAAAGTGCGCTCCAATTCTGAGGCAGTTTTGTGTTGGGGCAGAGGCATGGTGACACTGAGGCATCTGAGTGAAGCCTATTAAAAACAAAGCTGAGGCAAAAAGTGCCATAGCACTGCATTATTTCTAATTACGGTCATCCATTTTGAAGCTTCATTGACCTGCCTGTTCTGAATTATTGATATCTGTCAGACTGACAGACTTTATTAATTAAAATGGAGATGTACTAATTAAGAGCACGGCGTGAGGGTGTCATAATAGTGGCCCTGCTTTAATTTAAGTACCGCTCATCAATTTTACCAGGCTTTAGCAGAGAATGAGGGGTGCGCTGTGCACATATGGAGGTCCCCATGTGACACCACACGTGTGGATCTGAAGTTAATGCATGTCTTAATGTCCACCATTTATTAGCAGTCCATCTTATTACAGGAGGTACACCACTGTCTCCTTTGTGCTGGACACGCCACTTTGAGGAGCATTAAGAATTCATGCATATTCATTTTCCCACTAGAGAACATATCTGCAAGGTACATATTGTTTAACTAATAGCTCAAATGTGATTGATTTAACCTGGTAAATGGGTGTATGCAATATTAAGCTTAATTCCTTTAGCTCTAGAATTTAAATTTGAATTTGCTCAGTATATTACAAATTCTGACCAAATGTTTATCAAAGTCAACAAAATACAATTAAGCAACAACAACAGATTAAAAATTACCTTTGCATTAGATGATATAGTAGATTATTCATGGCGCATCCTGAGCCTTTAATGTGATTATTATTTACCATTGTGGCACTAATGACTTAATGCATCACCTCTGCTACTGTCACTCTAGCCCTATTGTTCCTACAAGTGTATGGTCGTGTTGGGCTCTGGATTCTCCTCTGAGTCAAAGCACAGGTGTCCTTTGTTTCCACACTATTGGGAAAAAAAAAAAAAAGATCATTGGTACAATCTTTACAGTTCCCTTGCAGCGTTGTGTCTCACTGGCTGTTGACTGAACTGGTCTAATGATGGAGAAATCACTGACCACCAATTACCTGCCAATTAGCCCAGTGTAGCAACAGGACAACAACGGCAAATGGCTGTGCTGAAAAAGTGACCTTGAATTCCCTAACCACCTGTCACACGGTTAAAAGGACCTACGCTGAAAGCGCACTACACACCAGTTGTTGTCAGGAGCCCACCCGGCTTTAAAATGCTTTACAGTACTCTCATATGATCCTGGCTCGTATAATGAATCAAAAGTATGACACCTACATTAGTAAGGAATCCCCAGATGTGCCATGCATACACCTTCTGGACCAACAGATGTAGAAAAGATATACACCACGGGTGAGCCTGTAATGGCTTTAGTGCTGCGGCATTGAATTTCAGCTGTGAAAACACATCATTTGAAAGCACCACTCATTGCTTTATGCACTTAGATTATAAGAGACGTAAGTGATGTATTTGATTTGGTAGGTGTTAATTGAATCTGCATTCAAATAGACTTCTATGAGTTATGGTTCATTCAGTGTATGAATATGCATTTCTTTCCTTTGTCACACAGTCCTATGTCTTTACCCTATAAGCTTTAATGGAACAATAAAATAATCATGTAGTGGCCTTAACAGAACACTAACCAGACACAGTGCTGTTAAAGGTTGATAGTTTCACTTAAAATGAAATACTACGCTCAACTTTACACATTTTGTTTCAGTTCTAATGCTATAAACAAACCTGTCAAAATCTCTCATCTATTTGGCCAAGTCAGGTCTCCATTATGGTGCAAAGCAAAGTCAGCCAACTATGTATGCAAATTTCTGTGGCATCTCAACAGTTTGTAATCCTTAACTGTCAGACATGGTTCATGCCAAACATTTCCTCAGAAGCCTCCCACGAACACAAAGACCTTATGTTGAGAGGAGGGAACGATAAAGTTAATTGAAAGTTAGCCATTTGTTACTCTGACATCTAAGAGCCATCTGCTGAGGCTGATCTACATAAACTGTTTCCAAAAAGGACTACGCTGGAATATCCTTTTACTTCATAATCCAATCAGGGGCCTCCGCAGTGCACTGGTTTCAATAAGATCTGTTGTGAGTAGGCACCAGACCCAGGCGGTAAATAAGTCCCGGAGCACTTCCAAAAAGAAAATCTTAAAGGTAATCCATCATCTGTTACGTTTCCAGCTCACAGTTTTGGTTAGCAAACTAACACATTCATTTTAGCATCTGATTTATTTTCTAAGATTTGTTCTGCAAATAAAGGGCTTATGTGGCCTTTCCCTTTGTTGACTTTCTGAAACTGAAGCAAAATGGATAATGTTTTTACAAGATGAAGTTGACACAGCGCACGCCTCTGCACTGGTTCTGCCTTAGCTTACTTGTTTGACTAGTTCCTTTCAACAAATTGTTCTCCATCACCAAAATATAGGTTTAGGTCTCATGCAGTCCCTTCATTATGTCAAGTACTGTGCGTTTCGAATGCCTCATTAAAAAGCTTTTGTGTCTGAAACTTTCTCAAAAAGGGGGTCTCCAGCTGCCTCCCTAACATATCACATCATAATTGGCCCTTGCCACACGCCAGCCCACCTTTCAAACATGATAAAGCCTCAATTGTTGTATTGCTCCACTGCAGGGGATCCCGGCAATATTTCCTCCCTCTCCTCGTCCCTCACTCGGTGTCGTCTTTTGTTCTTCAAAGACATTTGTCATAGCTCCAGAGATTTCACCTGCAAGCCCTTCGCCTGATCACAAACACAGGCTGCCCCCTGTAGGTAACGCTCTGTCCAGCACTGCTGTCGTTATCTACTGCCTTTCCCTGGTTTTACATGAAGGAGCAATTTGAGCTTTAGGCTAAGTTGTTACTGGAATCTACATGCAACTGTTCTCTACAGTGAACCCCCAGTTGTTTGCAAAATAAGGCTCTGTCACATAAGTAAACTAAGGTATGCGTTAATGGCTTTGAATACTGTTGTTTTAATGTAATATCTGATAACATGAAATGCTTTGGTTTGCGACCCAATAAGGACTGATCTAAGACTAAGACCTAAGCCAACAGTTCAACTCGTAAAAATCAGAACCTTTATTGTTAAACGGATGCAACTGTACATTTGCAATAAATTGTGCACTCAGTGGTAAAGTAATATCCAAACATCCTCCCCACCCCCATCAACAGGGAGCTCTTAATATCAACAAAGCTGCAGTTTGCCCTAACTCCATATCTGTCACCCCTCCCACACTCCTCTCCTTTCCCTGTAAACAATAGGATCCAGTGGCTTCGGTCACGTGCGCCCCACCAGCATCTGCACTTCAGATTATTATTGTTTTGATTTGGACTCAACTTGGCCTCGGTCTTCTTTCAGAGGGACTGTATTTGGGTCGGGTGGGACTCAAATGTTCTGCCAAAATGGAGTGCTTGGAGAACTTTTAGTGTGCAAATGGTTCTGTTTACCAGCAGTTTCTGTACTCTCTTTCTTCTTCCTCTGTAGTTTGAGGCACATATAAGTCTGAAGAGCATAACACACCCATTAGACGTACACACAGACACATATTTCCTGGAGTTTAGGTCTGCAAACATGCACAAATGCACACACACATACACATAACAGCCATGCGCCATATAGCATGCATAATTCATGACCTCCCATTGACATCTATGTAAACACTGGTGCTTATATTGCAGCTTTGGGCGGCTTCTTTGTTAGTTAAAGGAGGTAGTTTCTTGCAAATCTAAGTATATGATTAAAATATAGCTATTAAATTATATATTGTAGCTTCACTAGTTCAGTAGTCTGTATTTTCATATTCATATATTTTTGTGGCATATTATTTAAGACATACTGTTTAGGCAAGTTTTAAGTGAGCTCCTTGAAACTAGAATGCAAGCAATCAGAAGACAGTGACTATCTGCTAAATAAACTCTGGTATGTGCAATGAATCCTTAGACCATTTAACACACAAGCAACTCCATGCACAAAAACCTATAAAGAATAATTGTTGGTTTAATTAGGATTGATAAACAGTCTTAAAACTTGTGTCCGAAAACTGTCCGAAATTTGCCCAAATGCAAAATAACACTTGGAACACACCAATCACAGTGTGGAGGAGCTGAATTGTGCAGTACTCGGATGCACTCAGATGTATTGTCTTACTCATTGTCCCTACCAAAAACATTTTACTCAAATCTGTTATTGCTCCTCTAATTCTTTGTATCATTATTTTATTGTTCTCCTTTGCCCCTTTTTACTGTACGCTGTTTTTTTCTACTTCTGGTCTTGTCTTTCACCTCTGTGGACCCAGCATAGCCCTATCTGTGCTATCTCCACGTTTCCCGCTCATTTCACTCCTCGGTTCTCTTCTCAGGATCTCCCTCCCTCTGCCTTTCTTTGTCTGGTCCTGTACCCCACCTCCTCCTCCACCACCACCACTTCACTCTGCCTTCTTTGTGCATGTGTTTGCGGGAAACTGTTTTTCCTCCTGACTGACAGCGAGCCCCCTGCTATAGGCGTGAGCGGGAAGACAGTATACGGCCAACTTATACAGCGTAAGAAATCGGTAGAGACAAGCGCAGTCGCCTTGCTTCTACAACTCCATGCCTGACGAACAATTGAGTAGGATTTCACAGTAAACATCACTTGACATGTTTGAAAAATTTTGTTTCTGCTTAATTGGTTTTACGCGTCAACCGAAAATAAGGAATGCACGCAATTAACACCATAGATTAGCATGGAAAGCTTGTGAGTATTTAGCATTTCTAATTATGTATGCAAATATGCCAATCATTTTGTGCTAATCTCTGCAGAAAGTGACAGGTTAGCAGTCAGTTGTAAGTTCACTACTACATATCAGCACAAAGAAATTCCTTTACATTTCACAGCCACTTCGGACTGTACCTTTTTTTTGCAGCTGTCGGTAGTAAGTAACGCCACCAAGCTGCTTTGACCCAAATGCTAAGTGACAATTGGCACGTTAGCTAGCTAAAGCCGTCCATCAGAGGGTTCCCTTTGCCCACGGCGGTGGAAGTGGTGGGACCTGGAGACGTGAGTGGCATAATGACACAGGTGATAGAAGGAGCCGTGTGAATTTCAAGCGCATTTCAGAAGATTTCTCAACATGGGCTCCTATAGAGTTTCGTCAATGCTCTTTTCGCGTCGTGTTTAGGATCGGAAATCATTTTGTAGGTCAAAGCGATCAGCCACAAAATGAGGTGCGCGCCAGTCTTTAGGATGCTGATGTGCCGCACAATATTGAGGAATCAATAACGCAGTTGTAATATAAGGCATTTGTATTTGTTTGTGTATGACTTATTGATTACTTTGTTGCGTGCACTGTGCAACCCTAAACACCAATATATGAGATTTCTATTATACTTCCCCTGAACCGATTGAGGACTGTCACTCTTTGTTTATCTCAAGTGGCTCAATGATTTAAAAAAAAAAAATGTTGCTTAAAAAGTATGACAGTTATAAAGCAGATATCTTGAAATCTAATGGGAACTGTATGTGCTTTAGACTCATATTGGGTTATTAGTTTTGTGCATCCTCAACCAATCAATGGCAACCAGACTTCTTCATGATGCAAGGAATTTCAATAAATTTGATTGTTTAGTTGCATCATGTACTGAAATTTGGTTTACCGCATTTATCTGATAGGATTGAGATACAAAGTTGAATGCAAATGAGCCTTAATTTGAGGAAATACTAAACCATATCATATTGCCTTTGCCTTTGGGGAGAACAATGGATCTGCAGCACCTGGAAGGTTCTTAACATCTTTGTTGGAGTCTTGGAGCAGGACAAAGGCTTAGATTGACCCTCTTTAGCTCTCTGTCTTCCTCTCTCCTCTCTCTTCCAATCTCTTGGTGGCGACGCCTATCCTTTCACGCTCGGCGGCACACATCCTCATGGCAAGAGGCAGTAAATTAATCAGAGATGATGCTCACCTGATGGAGACCTTCCCCCGCCATAGAGCTCCTCTCTAGACAACAAAAGCCATCTAAACACCCCTGTGAGTTATCATTCCTAACTTCATCCTCAATTATTCATAGAATCTCAAGGACTTCCTGCTTTGAGACCTCCAAATGTATAGTGGCACACTGTATCCTGTAGGTTAAGTTAAAGCAATAGCAGCAAATGCAAAAGGAAACTTAATGGAATTTCAGTTATCTTTTCTACATAGATTTTACTACCCTGTGATGTTTGCAGCCTGAAACCATTTTTGGTTATGGGATCAAATAGCTCCAGTATTGACCTGCAAACTCAGTGCATGGTAGATCCTCATGAAATTAAGTCACTTTCTATTGCTGAATTGCATATTGATTTGGCACAGATTCTTATAAAAAATTTACAACAGATTTTTTCCCTTGCCATTTATCCAGACTTGGAACCATCTCACTATCACCCTCTTCTACTTGACAAATTACAGACATCTTATGACACTAACCAAGATATATATATATATATAAATATATATATATATATATATATATATATATATATATATAATATATATATATATATTATATATATATTATATATAATATATATATATATATATATATATATATATATATATATATATATATATATATATATATATATATATATATATTGTATATAATATATATATATATTTTTTTTTTTGTGATCCACTTCAGCCAATCATCTAATATCTGAAAATGGCAGTTTGTGTGTCAGCGAGTTAAAACCTCCAAAGCGGTAAACACATCTCTTAACTTTATCCGCCCATAATTGCCGGAAATTGCGCCAAAAGTGAGTGGATTGAGGGGGAACGCGGAGTCGGTGAAAGGGGAGAGTGTTGAGGGGGGAGGGCTATAAGTAAAAGCCCTTTAGGTAAATGTTGAAGTGGCGAGCAGCTCTTTTGTCCTGCCCGGAGGCTGTGGGAGGCGATGGGAGCGCCTGATAGCTCTTTATAATGCCCTCCATCACAGCCATCTCCGGGGCTTTTATGAGCACCTTTAGCAAACACACACACACACATTCATATACGGGATACACTGCAAATCCCCTCCCCTCCTCTCTTCCTCAAGGTGTAATTGGGAAAGAGGCCCGTTCCTATTGGCCTCCTGGGACCATCCTGTGGAAGTGAGCGGCTATGTGCCTGCTGTAGTTACCGCCAAGGTGTTGATAATCAAGCTCAGTGGTGATAAAAGGGTGCTTGGGCTGTTTATGTCTTGTGCTTTATGGGACTTATTGGCAGTTCCTTGTGTGTATATACATCCATCGACGGAGCAGGAGCAGCACTCAGGCCAGGGGCACCTCATGACCCCCATTATCACCCTGAAACCCTGAGCTAAACAGGCATAATGAAGACGACATCGTGGTACGCTGATGGAGGCCAAAAGAGCACCTTGCGCTAATCGCTGAGAAATTAAGCGGAAAAACATTTAATCGCAGTAATAACACAGAATCACGCTCTTGTATTAGTGAGGATTAGAGTTCATCTATATGTTTGCATAATATTAAGCATGTCAATTCTGTAGTGGTGGTTCATGGATAAGTCAAGCTAGTTCCAATTGCCTTTGAATAATATCACAAATTATTGACAATAAAAGTCAATATACTTCTATAGTTATAATTCTGATCTCATTGCGTGGTCTCTGAGCATCGCCTGACCTTTTCCAGAGGTCTAGCTGTAGATTATTGCATGTTAAACAACAGAAGATGAAGGGATGTGATTGACAGCTATAGCCTTACCTCCATATCGGAGCTTTTTTCAGGATTTTGTTTTGAACACCACCTTTTGTTCTTTCTATCTTACACGAACGGCCACTGGCAATGGCAATGAACAAACCAATTAGAAAAAGTCCATTGTTTGAACATTGCGGTTTAATATGCAAAGCTTCATAACAATTGAGGATGTTATGACCAAATTCTAATGTATATTTTCTGTTTACATTTATTCTTATAAAAGTTAAACATTTAGATATAGCTAAAACCTTATGTCTAACTTGTGCCAAATTAACCATACAAATAAAATAATGTTGTGGTTGAGCATTAGAAGAAAGACGATTTTAAATTAATGCATTCAATAATAGAAATGCACAGGCAACATTTGGTACCACTTTATAATAATACACCCTAATTAGCCTTAATAAAGCTTTAGCATATTCTTTTTTTTGATGATTTGATGATTCAGGCTTAGTAATTACCTAATTAAGTGGTTAGGTTTAGGAGTTAGTAAGCATGGATCATTTTTAAAAAACTATTTGTTCACTATTATTATTAATTAAGTCTTTGTTCATGCTTTAATAAGGCTAATTAAAGCTTAGTAGTAACACTTATATAACTTTTATATTTACAAGTTCAGCTTTTGTTTGTATCAGATAAAACGGGGAATCACTAGTTGCGCATTTGTGTCATGAAGTCCTGTCTGAGCCCAGTGTCAGGATTGAGATGTCGACCTGGTAGAATTTCTGCTTTAACACAAACGACACAAAGACTCCAGACCACTGCACGTTAGGAGGGGTCCGTACAGCTCCTCGGACAGAGAGGGAGAGGGAAAGGGAGGCAGAAAGAGGGCGAGTCGGAGAGAGGGGGGGCTTTGATGTTTTCCTGGCTGCTCCACACTGTTGCGCTCATCACTTACAGCACACCTGACACGCTGCTCTGATAGCTCATTTCTCCAGTCACTTCCTTTTGTTTACCGCGCCTCTGCTACTGTACGGCTAATGGATGGAGCTTGTTTATCCAACATGAGGGAGAGCGATGGAGGGAGAGGATGCAGTTTGGCAGGTGAGATGAAGACTACAATAGGAGGAGAAGAAGAAAGAGCTGAGCGAGAGAAAGGGGCTGTAAAGGTCATTCTGTCTCTCATAGATGCTCTTTTGTTTGCATCCACAGCCCACCCCCCCTTCAACACTTCTGCATATGGTTATACGCGTACTCCGGCCACTTTATTAGGTACAGGTTTACAACATTATGAAGTGCAAACATCTACAACAAATCACATGACAGATACAAGCAAATAAAAAAGGTGAAGGTTCATCCATTTCCTACGATGCCAAGGTGTTTTAACATAAAATTACCCCCACACTTGAAAGCTGCTCCTTTCTTGTGTGTAAACAGATATAGTACAACTATACAGTTCAGCAAATAAGTCACTTTAATGTACTTGCTTCTCTATTCTTTTACACTTTCAAACCCTCATCACATTTCTCTTGAACAACAAGGCTGAATTAATTTAGTTGCTTTTTTATTTGAGTGTATCCCTACAGTACACCTAGGAGATCGAATATGAGGAAACATTTAATATACAGCGCTGGAAAAAATAAGAGACCACTGCAAAATTATCCGTTTTTCTGATTTTACTACTTATAGGTATGTGTTTGGGCAAAAGGAACATTTTTGTTTGAGTCTATAAACTACTGACAACATTTCCCTCAAATTCCAAATAAAAATATTATCATTTAGAGCTTTTATTTGCAGAAACTGACAAATGGTCAAAATAACAAAAAAGATACATGTTTTCAGACCTCAAACAATGCAAAGAAACAAGATCAAATTCATTTTAAAACAACATACTACTAATGTTTACACTTAAGAAGAGTTCAGAAATCAATATTTGGTGCAATAACCCTTATTTTTAATCACAGCTTTCATGCGTCTTGACATGCTCTCCACAAGTCTTTCACATTGTTCTTGGGTGACTTTATTCCACTCCTGGTGCAAGAACTGAAGAAGCTCAGCTTTGTGTTTGTGTCGGAATTCAACAGATGCTGGAATGGAATGGCTGTAATACATGTAGAGATGCTGATTTCAGAAAAAAATGCAGTGGTCTCTTTTTTTTTTTTTTTTCCAGAGCTGTATACTGTGAAAACCATGCAGAACATATAGCTTAGAACTGAGCCCAAGAAAATCTAAGATTTGTAATTCAACTGGAAAGAGCACTTGAAATTAATCTACTGCAACTCATTCAATCTTATTTGTTCATTCAGAGTTCAGAGTTCCAAATTGCCATTTTTTGTCCATTTTTCATTCGGGTCGAGCCTCACAAAAAAAAAAAAAAACAACAACAACTCTAATTTGAATAACCAAAAACCAACTAAAACCCTCATCTGTTGTCTACACTCTTGGTATTTTGCGAGTGTCTGACACACAAAATGACGTATTTACACACACACTCAAAAGGCCAAATGAGAAGCCCGCGCTGTGAGCCCGAGTATTCCCTGTGCTCATTAAGACGAACGGCAACATCAATTCAGGGGAAGCCCATCACTCTGGCGCGTGTGGGAGTAGGTTATCCCCTTCACCGACCTCATCATCTCCCTCTGCAATCTGGAGATGTCTCTATCATTAACTATCACTTTCTTATAGGGTGTATCTCAACTGCTTTCCTTTTGTAATCCAAGTATATCTTTAGGTCTAGTCTGGCATATACAAATCCTTAAAGAAAAGAGTTGTTTTTTGTTCTGTTGTTTAGTACTAGCTTTTGATGGCATGTTTTTGATTCAGCTTTGTTTCTCAAGTTAAAAGACCGACTTAGATACAGTACGAGAGCCGACACATGGGATCAGTTCAAAAACATTAAGAGGTTTATGTAATCTTAGGATGTCGAAATGTGAGTCAATAAAACGGATCAAAAGACGTGTCCTAGTTGTAAACAAACCGTACACAATATATTTTACTCTCTGGGATGCTGTAGTAGTTCAAGTCAAGGGTAAAGGTTGCATCAAATTACAAATGTATAAATCCTGTCTTTTCATGCAAAATGCTCAAATTGAACTCAAATTAAACTAACCAACAGTAAAATCTCTTTGTACTCTTTTGTAACATATCTCTTTCTGAAATCCTGGAGTAAGGCAGACTTTGAAATCCAAATTTGTCACAATAACTAATTTTGAAGTGCAATATATTCCTCAAGTAAATATTTCCCCAGTGGTACAAAGGAAACACACGACAAATATTGACCCCGAAAAATAATAGTTCCATCCATCAAGTATTGAATGAAGTTGATATAGTATTTATTGTGACCAAATGTTGCCTGCCTTGAAAACAGTGATACAAATCTGAGACTCGTATTCAACTTTTAGCTCAACTTTAGCTATAACTAATTATATCTATGTACAGCTCTGGAAAAAAATAAGAGACCACTGCATTTTTTGGTGTAATACATGTAGAGATGCATTATAACCATTCCATTCCATTCCAGCGTCTGTTGAATTCCAACACAAACACAAAGCTGAGCTACTTCAGTTCTTGCACCAGGAGTGGAATAAAGACACCCAAGAACAATGTGAAAGACTTGTGGAGAGCATGCCAAGACACATGAAAGCTGTGATTAAAAATAAGGGTTATTGCACTAAATATTGATTTCTGAACTCTTCTTAAGTGTAAACATTAGTATTATGTTGTTTTAAAATGAATTTGATCTTGTTTCTTTGCATTGTTTGAGGTCTGAAAACATGTATCTTTTTTGTTATTTTGACCATTTGTCATTTTCTGCAAATAAATGCTCTAAACAATAATATTTTTATTGGGAATTTAGGGGAAATGTTGTCAGTAGTTTAACAAAAATGTTCCTTTTGCCCATTTTGCAGTAGTCTATTTTTTTCCAGAGCTGTAGTTATTTTAGCAACCAACTCCAACCACGTTCTGCTATAACTCAAACTAATTACAATAAAATCCCATTTGTCTTCCCTAACTGTATATATTCATATGATTATGTAAGTCCTCAGGTGTGTTTCTACCTGTCACTCGCCCATCTCATCTTGGATCTAAACAAAGGTGAACCCTGTTAGCTCAGCGGGACTAGCCCACAGGCTGTTGGTACATAAATGGGACCTCCAACCTCTCACATTAATCTGAACCCAAAGGTTGACGGCATAAGTGGGAACTCCAACCTATACAGCAAATCTGGGGCAGCATTGAGGTGTCCTTGTGCACGTCAATCAGAAGCTGTATTAAAAGGTAAAGTAGAGCTGAGAGAGCGCTCCGATCATTTTCCTCACCGCCTCCATCGCTCAAGGGGTTAATTCCCGTCTTTGTGGCTGGGAAATGAGAAGGAATCAGGACTTGTATACGTCAAGTTGACATCCACACTGGAGATCTGCTGTGGTTTGCCTTCAGCACTCTTGAGCTATATAAACACATATATTAAACTACCTGAAGAGTCTTTCATGCTCACCCACTCCACGCATGGTCTGTCTGTCTTTGTTAGAGCGAATTAGACCTAAACTCAACTTTATTCATTCACTAAAGATATTGTATTGTCACATATATGGCTTGCACATAAACATTCTGAGCACTGGAAAAGATATTGAGTTTATTTAAGTATGACAATAGAAAGTAAAGCTACTTTTAAAAGATGCTTTTTTTTTAACAAAACCTAGAACTATATAAAAATATTAGTTGTTTATTTTCTATTTTGTATCTCTATTTCTTATTATCTAACTACAGTGGTACCTCACCTTACGAATGACCCAACAAATGAAAATTTCAAGTTACGAAACGCCTTCACGGTAAATTTTGGTCTCTAGATATGAAAGAAAATTCAAGTTACGAAACGTGAAATCTCAAAAATTCAAATAATGCGTGCTCAGCCACACATATTATACACTTTTCTCTGGACTGTACTGGATTTAAACTTTTCTCACATTTGTCTCTCGTTTAAACACTCAAACTTTCATAGATTTTCAACAAAATTATTAATAGTGAAGTGTGGGGGGAAGGGGGAGGGGGGAGAAGACTGCGCTCTGACACATGTGATAGTGCACATGACCCGGCGCGGAGCTGACAGCAGGTCTAGACCAAGGTCTAAGCCTGGACTGGACCAGGACTAAACCAGGACTAAACCAGGACTAAACCAGGACTAAACCAGGACTAAACCAGGACTAAACCAGGACTAAACCAGGACTAAACCAGGACTAGACCAGGTGGATTAAAGCAGCGAGGAGGGGACTGCACGCAGTCTGAGCGCATGAACGCATGAACGAGACCCATGCAAGAGCCGCGGTGGTCTAGACCTCCTCTAGACCTGGTCAGGTCTAGGAGGTCTAGAGCAGCCACGGTGGTCTGGACTAAACCAGGACTAAACCTGGACTAAACCAGGAGGAGCCGCGGTGGTCTGGACTAAACCAGGACTAAACCTGGACTAAACCAGGAGGAGCCGCGGTGGTCTGGACTAAACCAGGACTAAACCTGGACTAAACCAGGGGGAGCCGTGGTGGTCTGGACTAAACCAGGACTAAACCTGGACTAAACCAGGAGGAGCCCGCGGCTCTTGCATGGGTCTCGTTCATGCGTTCATGCGCTCAGACTGCGTGCAGTCCCCTCCTCGCTGCTTTAATCCACCTGGTCTAGTCCTGGTTTAGTCCTGTTTTAGTCCAGGTTTAGTCCTGGTTTAGTCCAGGTTTAGTCCTGGTCCAGTCCAGGTTTAGACCTTGGTCTAGACCTGCTATCAGCTCCGCGCTGGGTCATGTGCGCTATCACACGTGTCAGAGCGCAGTTTTCTCCCCCCTCCCCCTTCCCCCCACACTTCACTGTTAATACATTTTGTTGAAAATCTATGAAAGTTTGAGTGTTTAAACGAGAGACAAATGTGAGAAACACGCAGAACACAATGTTACACTATAAAAAAAAGTTACACTATAAAAAAAAACAACTTGGATCGGAGCCATGGAACGAATCAGGCTTTTTCCATTGAAATAGCTACTCAACTTACAAATTTTTCACGTTACGAAACCACTTCTGGAACGAATTAATTTAGTAAGTTGAGGTACCACTGTACTTTTTATGACAAATTATTAATCTGGATGTTTTTTTTCCTTCTTTTCTATATGCTATTTTTCTGTCTTAGCAATCACCTTCAAAATTTCCAAGCTTCAAAATATATAAAAATAATTAAATGTCAAGTTGACATCCACATTGGAGGTCTGCTGTGGGTTGCCTTCAGCACTTCTGAGGTATAAACACATATAACTCAACTCAACGCATGGTCTGGATCAAATTAGTCTCAAATGCAACTTTATTCATTCACAAAATATATTGCATTGTAACAGTATATTGCTTGCACCTAAACACACTGGAACACTGGGAAAATATTATTTGAGTTTATAAAAGTATAACAAAAGGAAAACCAAGCTGATGATGATGCAGTTTTGACTTTTTGGGGACTCAAAATCAAAAATATTAGTTGAATATTTTGTATCTCTATATTTGAGTATTTTTCAGTATTTTTCCTTTTCTCCATGCTACAACTGTCAGTACTGTTCATCCGTAGTATCCACTAAAGGCTAACTGTCCAGTATTTTGCTACAGCTCAGTCGCTGCCTTCAAAGTTTCCAAGCATCAAAATACATACATTTACTGTGATTGTTTTGAATAATTAATTATCCACTGCACTGTCAGAGTGTCAGTGAGATGACACAAAGCATTAAACTTTACTGGTGGGTAAGGGGGGAAAACAGCCCCAGGGGAATTTCCAAATCTTATCTGGTGCATTTGTGTGGCTTTGTGTTACATGTAAGTGTCCTATTAGCTGTGTGCATGGAGTCCCTGTTTGCATATATGATCCAATTACCAGTGTTTCTGCCATTGTTTTAGTTTTTGTGGGAGCTCCCCATGCTGGGACTGCGTTGACGATAACAAGGCTAAAGAGTGCGTCGAGTTGGGAGACATTTTCTGTGATACTGGAGAAGACACAAAGAACAAGGCAGCGTGACGAGCTCTAATGAAATCGTCCCCTGACTAAACTATATTTGACAAGAGAGCTACGCTGCATGTCGCCGGGTTATTGTCAGCCATTTGTAGTAAAAAAGAAGCTCTCGAATCCTTTTTTGTTGAGCAGACGAGACAAAGGCAGAAGCAAATAGGGGACGGGCACGCTCATGAAAACACGTGACTCCAATGGCCGATCTGTGAAGGAAATAAGATCGTGTGTTGAAACTGGACACTTAACAATGAAGACTGCTATCCAAATTTCATTGTGTACTCCATAAACTACCGTATGGATTTTAGGGGATGAATTTTAATCGAGATTCAGTCATTTCTAATTGTCATAGATATGCTTGGGGTCTTGTTAATCGAGACGTCCTCTGCCAATCCTCTGTCAATAAAAGCATGTGACTTTGAGCAGCTTTGGGGAAGACTATTTTTGTATTAATGGTAATGATTTAAAATACATATTGTTTATGTTCAGGAAAGTGATATTAAAATAAATATTTTTAATATATATAAGACTAAATATTATATTTGTATAAATTCAAAATAATAATGATTGAAAAAACACCTTCGTCACACAAAATATATCTTTATTGGCCAAAAGTCAAAATGTGCCTATGAACAAGATAGTGATTTGAATCTTTTTATTTTTTTATTCAATTATTTATTTCAATAATCACAAGGTTTTTTCCATTACGCTCAGCCTTAACTTCAGCATCATTGATGGGATTTATGGTTTGAATGCAACATTTTGAATGCCTCGAGTATTTAGTGTGTGTAAATTTGACACTATTTTGAAGTGGCTCACAACATCCAACCATTTTATGTAATTCCATCAAGATTTTTAGTTAACATAAAGCAACTCTACACTGCCACTGGAAGACAGATGAAAACAAGAACAACACAGCTGCAAATGTCCGTCTGAATGAGGAAGTGTCTCACACAGAGCTTTGGCTAAATGCCCAGATAATGTACGCCACGCCTTGTTTTGCTCTTTTGTGGCTGTCTCTCTGAATCTGTTTTGAAAAAGGGAAATTGTCAACAGCACAGTAGAAGGATGTTTTCACCGTGGAACAAGTGAACATGCTAATGAGTAATCAGCTAATTAGCAGCTAGCAAATACAGATGATTAGACATGCTATGCCTCTCAGCAATAATATTGTTGGCTCTTAATGACTGGATCATGTGCATTAATCCATACGTGACCGGCCTTAAACATTCAAACCTCTCTTTATTTGCTGCATTAAAGCAGGATGTAATGGTTTGTGTTAGTTTTGCCTTGATTATCAGTGCCATGTGGGAGGGGGGATTCCAGGAAAAAGAGATGACACTTTAAACAAAGGGAATACTGTGCAAATTAAGGCTGCACAATATATATCGTAATCGAATCGATTACAAAGCAGTTTGAGTGGCTGCATTTATTTAGATAATACGATGTCCTCCGTGAAGAACAAAAAATGTATTTATGGAAAAATATTGTTGTACTCTGTAAACATGTTGGATATGAAATTCAGATCTGGGCATTATGTCTGTGTCTGTGCTTTGGCAGAAGTCTGCTCTCTAGTTTAGTTTTATCTTGTACAGGGCCGCTGAAGGGGGGATTCTTTTTTTTTAGTTTTTGTAGTTTTGGTTTAACTTTGATACTGTATCCACTTAATATACTGTATTCGATTCACACTCAAATGCCTCTGAGAGTGGCAGCTGGGTTACAGTAGCTCTTGCTTTTTTTTTTTTTTAAGTCTAAGTATGTATTCTACCCAGTACTTGCTATTAAACATAACCAATATTAATTTAATAGTAATTGTTTGACAAATAAAAAGCATGTGTTTCATGTATTGCACTCCTCATGGTGCTGGAGAGGGGTGATCTTGTGCTATCATATTCATTTTCTTCCCCTTGATACAACTTTCTTTGTTTATACATAGCCTTTTGAAAACCAATTTTATCACAATATATACTTTTGAAATGTTGGCTATCTTGTGAAACACTCCAACAGTCCTCAGGGGAGTCCATTCCACCAGTGCCTTCATTTTATAGATACCCAGAGTATCTATAAAATGAGTTTTTGGAATTGAGATTTTTTTGCAGAATCAGTATTTTCAGTGAAGTTCTGCTTGTCCCTTTGATGTAGTCCTCTTTGGATGTCAGCCTCTGCTCCTGATGTCTTCATTGGCCCCACTAATGAAAGGGGGAATCATGCAGCTAATACCAGAACCCTCTGATGCTCCTCCATAACATTTTATGAATTTTTAAACTTGAGAAGATATCACAAATTTGGCACCCCTCTCCTCGTACTGTATCTACACTGGTGAACCCATGCTGTTAGGACTCTGCTCTTGCCTGAAATTAATGTAAATCAAATGCAAATGCTAAACATGAAATTATTTTGTAGTTAATGGTGAGTGCATTTCAACACTATTTCTTACTCTATCATGGCAGAGTTTTAGATGTAATCACAATTCAGTTTTGCTGATAATAGGACTAAACAAAATAAACTGGAGGAGCTACTTTTATATCTTCCCAGCAGACTGCAAGCTAGCAAGATTATTTATATTCACTCAGAGATTAAGCTCCGGCATAAGGCTCCCTAAATAATTTTGAAGTATTAAAATAAACCATCAGTATTAGGTTTGTCAAGTTAAAGGTGCACGATGTAACTTTTCTGAAGAGAGTACAGCTGTCCTTGAGATATTATTGCTTTCACTGTAACATTCCTTGCTATGACATAACACATATCCATGTAGTTTTTATTTAGCCGCAGGTGTAAATACCTTAAAACATTTTTAGAGTGAGCAGGCTCAGATCTCAACAGATCTGACCTGCTTTTGGTTGCAGAGATACAGTATATGGATTTAATGCCATATGGTGGAACATTCCAGGCAAAGCATCAACATCTCCACAAAGACTATAATTTAGGTTCTTATGTACAAACCTCCATTTACTTGCCTTGACAGTTTCGAACCATCTCTATAAAGACCACAAGGTTCATTTAATTATGTAATGCCAACTCTCATACTCACACATGTGTCTAGTAATTTAGTTATTTTGCGGTTTGTAGTCATTATAATACAGTTTGAAATATCTTCTGAAGTAGAACACATTTCATCTCGTCCAGTCCAGTTCGTTTCCTTTTTGAACGTGGCCATGTTGATGTGTGTTAAGTGCAGTCAGTGTGAGAGCAGTGATCTGGGCTAGAGTTCACCGTAAATCTCCAGTTACAGTGAATCAGATGTAGGTTTGGCACTGCTGCTGCTCACTGGACCAGAGAGTGTGAGGGAGAGATGCCCGTGGCTCGTATTTCAAGGAGCGGTCTGCCAGGCCACTGCATGTTGTTATGGCTGCAGTGAGATGGCCCTTTGATTTCATGTGTGAGCCTCCCCGAAACAGATGTGCCCAAGAAAGTACTGACAACCAGCATGTTCCACAGAGCTCATATAGTAGCAGCCTATATACATATGAATGAAACGAGACTCATAAACTTGACACTTTTATACTTGGGTTGAATTACAGTCCTGTAATTTCTGAAGTCAACCACAGAGCTTCAGAGTCAGATTGATATTGGAATTTGACTTTGGACCAACCAAACGTGAAGGCTGCAATTATTATAATAATTACAATAGGCTGTCCTCTGCAAACAAAGTATCCTGTCTTTTTATTGAAAAAAACTTGTTGTTCCTGTACTTCGAAATGCATGTGATTCTTGTGTTAGTTTATCAGTTCATATTTCAGTCACTTCTCAAATGTTAATCTTACTGGAGTTATTCATGTGAACAGAATCCTACGTTTTAAACAATTCAGATTGCAATCAAAATAATAGTTTGAAAAATTGCAATTAGACTTTTTTTTCACCAGGCAACTGATTTGCTTTTGCAACTAATGATGAATAAGGGAGGCTATATTCATTACCTATACTCAATTCAGTCAATTATCACTAGATTCTTTACTTTTGAGATATTTTGGCATTGTGGCGAATAGAGCATTTACCACTTGAAGGTGCGCTATGTGACTTTTTGGTTGCGGTCCATTATCTGCTTGTTTCTATGGATATGTCATTGCTCTGTCTGGAAAGTTTCACAGTATGAGATTAAACAGCTCTGCCTTACATGGATTGAATTACAGGTTGTTTTATAGCTCAAAAATACCTAGAAAAACAGGCATTCTGACTGTGGCGGGGTTGCCTCTACAAATCAGACTTGACCTGCAACTTTGTCTGGTTTGGTCTCCAGGAAGGTAGAAAAGTTTAATACCATACTGTGGAACATTCCAGTTATTCCAAAGAAATAACATCTCCATGGAGAAAAGCATTTGGCAAACACTCCACCAGAAAAGTTACACAATGCACTTTATCTATAAGATCTGACTTTCTTTTATGTCCCTGTTTCTCTACACTTCTGATATAAAGAGGTATTTTTGAACAATGTTTAACTCAAGTCTTGTCCACTCCCCCAAAACCTGTCCAAGATTTTTGATGCTACTTTTTACCCAAATCCGTCCAGACGTGCTTCTCACAAAAGTAGGACAAGGTCTTTTTAAGTACACACACCGAATTTCAGTATCTACGTCGCACCAAATCAATCACCCTGTAACTATGGTAGCGGAGGTGTGGTTCTATTGAAGGAATTCCCCTGAAACATGGCCCGGCACTGCCAAGCACAGGCCCACGCACCCACCTTACACCACTGCTACACCGGTTCTCCCCCCTCTCCCTTCACCCCTGCTGGACTCTGCCTCCTACGCTACAAGACCGCCGGTGCGTATGTGTTTGGATTGGCATGTCTCTCTTTGAAGCCTGCTCGGGGAGGTCTTTATACTCGTTTATTACAAGCGCTGGACTATGACTATGCCTATTTCCAGTTATAAGAGGCTATAAATCAGCAGCTTGCTCCTATAGGCCATGCGGTTCATTTGATCGGCTTTCTTCTCACACACTAAAACTCATAAAGGTGCATCTGCATATGACATGAGGTTAACATGCATGAAGGGCACCATGTTTGATTGGCAGGTGGGTAGGAGATTTATTTTTTATGATCAAGATGTTATCCGCTCAACATCACAAAGGGTCATGTATTAGCTGTATGTTTTTTTTCTAACTCAATTTCCGCAGGGTTAGAGCGTGCAGGGAGGTGTCCTGTGATGTGCATAGGGGCAGTGTGGAGGACCGAGCCAGGTGTGACAAACAGCTGGGAGATGATGTTGGTGTTATTGTGGAGCGTGGCATATGGCTTATTAGAATTATACTTTTTATAGCCACAATAAGGGTTTTTACTACATGCGATGGCGAGCTGCAAAATAAATAATAGTACAGACGGGTCGTGAGTTGTATTTTTACGGCCATAAATGAAGCAACAACTGACAATGGAGTGTGACAATGACATTGTACTCATAATGGAAGCAATATATAATTTCTGATCAGTGATTTTCAAGCTGTTCACACCAAGAAGCACTTTTGAAAATATCTGAATTACTACTTTGAGATAAACATAAATACTGACCTCATTCAATGGCTAATGTGAATTTACATCTAATGCCGGCATTGTATAATGGCGGTATGGAAGGGTTCTTTATGGTGAAAGATATGTTTAAATATTTTAGAGAGACAGCGCTGTACCTGATTTAAAAAATGTGAAAAACAGAACTACTACCACTACCACCATAATCAGAATGCTCAGAATACATAAGTATTCTGAGCATTCTGATTATTTGCTGAGATGAGTTTCTAAGTGCTTTTCAGAACGTTTAGAGGCCAGACTGTATTTCCGATCACTGTAACACTAACAACAACTAGCATACTAACAATGCTCTTCTTGATTATTAGACAATAAAATACTTTAATTACACTATAACTAGATCCAAATGTTATACAACTGACTTATTTTACACATACGAGCTGTAATACAATATATGTGTACTGGGGCAAGACTGATTTGTGCAAATACAGTGAACCCTCGCTCGCGGTTCACTGTTCGCGGTCTTGCTGTTTCGCGGATTTTTTTTTTCAATTTTTTTTTTTTTTTCAATTTTTTTTATAGTATAACATTTTTTTTTACAGTGTACCATTGTGTCTTGCGTCCTGATTGGCTAAGAGACTAGACCAGGACTAAACGTGGACTAAACCAGGACTAAACCAGGTCTAAACCTGGACTAAACCAGGCCTAGACCAGGGATGGTCACGCAGGGTGGTAGGGACAGAGTCTCTGATGTCCTGCACGAGAGCGCCTGGGTGACAGGAGGTGTGGCCTTTGTTTACTTGCACGAGCCGGACCATGGAAGAGCCAAGAATCAACACGGACGGACGGGCCTGGCCCGGACGCCGCGCGGGGGAGCCGCAGTGGGGGGAGCCGCATTCGAGGGAGCCGCAGCGGGGGAGGACACTCGCGCGCAGAGAGGGGACGGTGGGTATTCCCCTCTCACGCCTAGCGGACGAACCCGACCCTGTCCTAGAGAGCTGTAGAGTATTGGCGACGCATTGATAGCCATGCCCCGAACTCCAGGGCGGTCTGATTTTGGAGCCGGGGTGAAATGCAACCTACCCTTGTGAGCGCGGGTTAGTGGGGGAAAATCCTCATGGTAGAGCTGATCGGGGTTTTAGACCTAGCCCCTCGCTGAAGTGTTCGTACCTGTTCGGGTGGTGAGGACTGGTGCTCAGAGGCGTCTTCGGAGCAGTGAACCATGTCAGCCAGTTTGGCACTGTTAGCAGTGGCTTGAGTCTTGCCCAAAATGATATCCAGGTCGCTTTCCACTCGGCTTTCGCACATGCCATGAATATGTTGTTCCAAAACAACGCATATCCATGTGCACGTGTGCATATCCCCCCACGCTTCACTATTAATACATCTTGTTATAAATCTACGAAGGTTTGAGTGTTTAAACTAGAGAGAAATGTGAGAAAATGTTAATACCAGTCTGAGAAAAGTGTATAATGTGTGTGGTGAGGCGTTTACAGCCTTAAAACATGTGTAATAATTGTAAAATATAAAGTTATCCTACTTCGCGGGTTATTTCTGGAACCTAACCCCCGCGATAAACGAGGGATTACTGAACATGCCTTTAAGTTAAGTATTCCTCAATGGATTAAGATTTTTAAAGGCGCACTATGTAATGTATTGGTTGGGGGTTAGTCACCTACGTTTCTATGTTTCTATGGATATGGTCAATACTTTGCCTGGAATGTTCCACAGTATGGCATTAAACAGCTCTAACTTATATTTATTAAATTCCACGTAGTTTTACAGTTCCATAGTTCTGACCTGTAACTTGGTCTAGTCCATACTGTGAAACATTCCATAAAAAGCAGTAACATCTCCATGGCGAAAAGCATTTGACAGACCCTCCACCACGAAAGTTACACAATGCACCTGTAAAGTATACAACGCAAACCTATAAGCGAAAAACATAAAAGACCAAAATTTATTCATTCACTGTTCCTCCATCAATCGTCAAACCAAAGTGACCAGAGGAACCTGAGCCTGTGTTATGGTCCTGTGTTTTTATGTAAACTGGACACAGCCCCTCCTCTCCTGGTGTAGCACAGAAGCTCTTACTTTCCTCACTCTCACACGTTTCCCTGTTTCTAAAAAAATCCCAAAAATGATTCAGCAGTGAACAGTGAGACGTCACAGTATTTTTGGCTTAGTCCTCTAAACCAGCAGAGCCCCTGAAGAGGGAGCTGTTGTTTTAACTTTAAGCTGCTCTAACCAGGTGGATCCCCAAATCTCATCTCTTTGTCTGTCATTTTCTCACCATAGTTTAAAAAAACAAACAAACACTTTCTGTAGTTAGACTTAGACCTAGACAAACTTTATTGATCCACAAGGGAAATTGTTTTTGGGTACAGTAGCTCACTCATCAAATATATAATATATAACAGATGCTAAAAAAAAAAACATAGATTGAATAGCAGCCAAAGAGCAACCACATAGAGAAAATATTTCATTTTCATACCATTTCATATCACTCAATGATTTAAGCCATTGCACTTAAAAATGTATATCTGGGAAGGATTTTTACTATAATATCATTTTGAATCTGTGCCAAATACCTCACATCTAGTTTGATTATCTGACCCAATTCTTTTACTCAATTACTGTGCCCTAGTTTTAAAGATCCAATTTTGTTTTTATCATTTATTATGACTCTACAACGAGGATATATCAGAACGTCGTCAGTGATTAAAACATTAGGGTTCATAAAACAGGAGATTGAAAGTGTCCTACTTCGGTGTTATTCACTGATTGGGAAAAGGAGAACGTCTCATGAAATCTGACCTTGTGTCTTTATGGGTCCCATGGCCAAAGAGGACAATGGATGACCCACAGAGGATTTTACCGTCAAAACATAAATTTAATCTGCACAAAAAGATTTTCAGCGGGTACCCAAGTTTAATAATGTGTCAGGCTTTAACTGGTTTCAGTCCCTATAGTGAGCAATCTCTAAACCAGTTAAGAAACAGTGAGGTAAACCATTTTCTACAGCTGTGACCATCTGAGACAACGTGCTGTTATAAGGTGAGCAGCCATGACACTTCCCATTGTGGGATGGGATTAGATGCATCTTGTACAGCAATTAAAGAGCAAAATTACATTATTTGAAGTCATTAAGAAAACCTTGTCCGCCTTTAAAGTCAGTAAAACGTTATTACCATTAACAGTATATGTTTATTTGCCCCCTGAAGATGAACTCATTTTCCTTTTATGAATAGCCAGGAGCCAGATTGAAGTGAAATTACACAGATCTATGGCGTGTTATCAGCATTAGTAAACAAGCTGTGTACGTGTTGTTCTGGTTTTCATTGATAGCCATATATGTCTGCTCCTGTGCACGCCTGGGGCTCCTGATATGGGAAGATGTTTCATTACAATATGAAGATGCACAGAGGGGTAAAAAAAAGAAAAACTGAAATTCATTTATCAGAATTTACTTAGTAATCCATTAACCGTGGTGCTACATCTCCCGAGTCCAACCTCTTAACATCTCGGTTCACACATGCATAGGGCCAGACTTAATTATAGCCATAATAAGGAATCGGACGGAAGTTAAGTTTGATAAGGCTGCTAATGACAAGTGCGATTTGGGAAATTCCCACTCCCTGCTCTCTCAAATATATCACATCTTAATTATTAGTCCACTAATGTGTTTTTCCCCATGATTTACTCTTTCATAATTCAAGATAGACATGCTATAATTATTGTGTGTCAGTGTTGCCATAGAGAGGATATCTAGTATCATATGATGTCCTCCCAAGGTGACTACTACTTTTTTTTTTTTTTTTACAGCAGTATTTGGTAGTTGCAGTGAAAAGACGGTCCTCCGCTGCACACTGTGGTATCCTGATTTATGTGGAGCCTGTAATGACATCATATTCAACACTGGAACGACTCATAAATTAGAGATCAGCTAATGGAGGCCCAGGCCTGCCTTTGTAGCTAGCACTCTCTCCTCTCCTTGTGTTTCGATTTTTCTTTTCAAGCACTTTTAATTGCTTAAACAAAGATATAATTAACGTTATTTTAGAGCACATGTTTGAAGCGTCCACTTGTGACCCCTATTAAGATTATAACAGAGTGATTAAGAAAGTGGGAGTAGTTATGTTTCGAGTGGCCAGTGGAAATTCCCTTCTGCTTTTTTTAGCCCATGACTCTTGTGACAAACACTAAACTAATTTTAACTCAGATTCAATGTATTATTATGAATGTATAACTTAGACTTATTAGACGTATTATTATGAATGTATAAGTGGATCCCTATGTTTAAACAAACTGCGGATGTAAGTCATTTATATACAAACATATTTGTCATCAATAATAACAGGAGATCTGTGCCTTTGCTGACAGACTTGAGTTTGTGTGTGTTCAGTGGTTCATTTTTGAAGATGCAGTCATTCAGATGGGCTGCATCTGTACCTTAAAGCTAGTCTAAAAATATACTCAAGACTCGAGTCAAGTCTGGACCACAAGTGTCTCACTCATGTTGACAGACTGAACCACTATGGGCTTGGCCGCTTCAGGTGGTGTGTCATTATGGCATTATTGTGTATGTGCAATACATAGGCTATTGCATCACTTTCAAATCACAATCTATGCAAAACATAAGTTACTAGTTTGAAGCACACATGTTCTTATATGATCATGTATGCCAAGTTTCAATATTCGTTCTGTTCTGTGCTCCCTAAGGCACCTGTGAAAAGTGTATCTTAAATTATTTATGAGCCTACTGGAGGAAATCATTTTAAGTGATAAACCCAGGAAGTCAATATTAAGTTACTTAAATTGAGTGAAGGTTTTACAAATGCTAAACCACTTCATTCAGTGAGCTTTAAAACCATTAAAAAACAATATACGATTCTTTTAGTAATAGTCATAGTCTGCCACAATAACAAGTAAATATAGACAATACCACTGGTCACTGAGACAAAAACCCAAGAGCAGATTTATACCACACAAAAAAAGAAATCTGCATTAAATAAATTAAAATTTGAGTATGTGAAGAGTCCCTCAGTTGTCCAGGTAGAATCCATGATAAAAGAAGAAATTCAATTTGTCAACTGGACAAAGTTTGTTTGGTCGAAAATGTTTCGCCGCTCATCCGAGAGGCTTCTTCAGTTCTGGTTAGAGTGCTGGTAAGACACTGCTTATATCTCAACACAGATATAAGCAGTGTCTTACCAGCACTCTAACCAGAACTGACGAAGCCTCTCGGATGAGCGGCGAAACATTTTCGACCAATTTCTTCTTTTATGATAAAAGAAGAAATTGAATTTCTTCTTTTATCATAAACCTCGAGTACTTAGTTTACATCTGTAAATTGTAAAGTTATTCATTCAAACTTTTACAGCTTAAATCTTATCGTATAACCAAAAAGTAACAAAACCGTTTCCTAGTAGTGCAAAGAAAATGTACATATGATAAATATTAAGTCCAAAAAATATTGCTCCAGCTTTCATATATTGAACGATAAGCTGACATAGTAAATAACGTGACAGGACTAAATAATCAAGCACAATTCTAAACTACTATTAGCCACAGATATCCAGTCCAGTACAGTTCTTCTCATAGTTGTGAATTGTAACAATGATTTTCCCAGGCAATAGTGATAGACATCTCAGATCCTCTTTTCACCAATTAAGTGTAACCTTGTGTTTGATCTGTGTGTGGAAAGTGACTGATGGCTGATGTCATGTTTCCCTCCCGACAGGGGGATGTTTCATCACTATGAGAGGATTCACTTTGATCATGTGGTTCAATGTGGAGACAAAAGCCGGCATACTCGTGTATATACTGTGTACCGCACCACTTGTTACACTAATGGTGTGTATGTAGCATAGGTACAGTGCCTGTAATAATGCTATTGACATGTCTTTGATCTCTGCGATTGTGCCTCTCGGGAGAATACATGGGGATTAAGTCTTCCAGTGTCGATCAATTAGAAGAAACAAATCCTGGTGTAGCTGTGCACTTACCGTCTGTCGTACAGATTGACTAATAAAATTTGTGAAGCAATGTAAACAAAGCCAGTGTCTGATTAGTTCCCCTCTCTTGTCTAATTTGCTGTCAACAAAACCCCTGCATAATATACTATTTGTTTATTATAAAGCAGCTTGTTGACAGTTTTTGTGAGTTCACACAAAGGGCACTGTTGAATGTCATTAGTGTTGCTTTAAGCTGAGAAAAAATAAAACATTTGCATTTTATACAAATGACTGTCAAGAAAAAATGTCTTATTTAGACTTCACTGTAGCCTTTGTGTCTTCTCCCAACCAAACCCGTAACATAAATTGCCTAGTGATGTTATTAGAAACGCAAAAATAAAAATAAAGAAAGGTATGCCTACGGGAATGTTACTAGGAGAGAAAAAAACTGCTCATCAAAGTGAAGTGTGAAATGTTGTCTGGATCCTATACATACGGTGTTGCTGAAGATGGGCTTATATACTGCAGTAGTCTCATAAACACAAATGAACAAATGAATAAATTATGGTTGCACTATGAACATTGTCTCAAGGACTCAAGTTCTTCTTATATAATAAATACCACAGTTTGTAGCTCTTAATAATTAATCATTTTCAATGCATAACCAAGGAAATACTGTATGAAAGATGTTTAAATATTTCATACACATTTAAAAATCTCATCATGGTTCTATGAAAAGAAGAAACTCAAGTTTGTGGATTTACTTCTAACTTTTGATTTGAAGGAGTCTATGGTAAACTTGATGCATTATTGAACAGCTGTTTCTGTTGTTGTTGTTTCAGACGTTCAGAGGAGGAAGTGGACATGGACAAAGTGACTGCAGCCATGGTGCTGACCAGTCTGTCCACCAGCCCACTGGTCCGGAGCCCCCCTGTCAAAGTCAGCGGTGAGTGTCTGTCATTCAACTTTGAGATCATTTTAGCCTGGTGGGTGTGCATTTGAAAAAGAAACTTTACTTGCAAGAGGCTGCGTCCTCCTGACCATGATCCTAGCTCAAAATCAGAGCCACTGAATGGTTCCTGGTCCCCATTCCTCCTCCTGGTGGGTTACACTCAAGGTCTTTGCTGGATGGGTAAATTCTACATTCATCCATTCTTCCCTATTTCCCTAAAGAGGTTTTCTTAAAAGTTCACTATTTAACTTGGAGGTGGTCCACCACCTGTTTATGGAGATTTATGTTCCCCAAAATATTTCACAGTATAGGATTAAACACATACAATAAAAACATGCAATCATACTGTTATACTGTTCATACATTTAAAAAGGCACCTATGAACTTTAAGACAGACAATACCTCACCTTCATTGATTAAGCACTTTAAAATGTTTATATTGCATGCTGTGAGAAAGCTGTACAGAACAGAGAGAGCTTGGAGCACTAATCACTAAATACTAAATAAAGTGCCTCAACATTATGTTTTAATCTCAGATTTAGCTGTGCAATTCTGCGTTTGATACAGTCCTGATCAAAGTGTTTAACCCAACCGGCTAATTTGTCTGCCTTTCTCCTCTCTGCCTTTCTCTTTGAGCCACAGTTATTATCTGATCATATATGAGCCTGCAGTGGAAATGGCCACCACCTGCTGTGCTTCAGATATCCCTGTTACTGCTAAGCACTATACTCGCAGCACTATACAGAAATAATAAATAAATTAGGGAGATTGTCATAGCAGTAGCCCTGTCACGATAGTTACTATATCATCTTATGAACAATATATTTTGTGCCTCAATATTTATCATGGATACAATTTCTTAGCAATAACAGGGAGATTTAATAGATTGTAATTTTTGATGTAACATGATAAGATTTGAGCTGTAGAGAGTAGAATAAGTCACTTCTGTGGCAAATTATAGGTTCATCCTGTTTATTTTTTTGTTGCAGCTCAGGCCTTTTAATGATAATCTATATTTTAAAATGGTTTCCTGAGATTATCCTGCTTTCCTGTAGCAATGTGCTTCAATTTTTTTTTATCATGATAGGCCTACACAACAGTTAAAAATATCTTGATTATAAATACTCTAGCTGATCAATAACTGTTCGATAAATGACAGTATCTCAGTTAACATTAGATTAATTTCACAGTTTTAAAATATATTGTTGTTCATAATATATAATATCATGCACTCCATCCATTGATCTACCTGACTGCTTCACTGATGTACGCAGTCAGACCTCCCTTTCCCACCGTGCACTTCTTCCCACTGTCACAAACACTCAGTGAAATGTAAACAGGCCATCATATAGTTCACGCACACATGAGCACAATGACTCTAAATACCACTGTGCGTCTGTAACTAAATGTATTCAAACATATGTCCTGCCCTGTACTCGTGTTCACTGTGGCATGATCCCATTCACGTCTCCCTCACGCAGCGTGCACACAGAGCCATAGCAGCAGGACAGATCTGACGCTCCCCCTGATCTGTACAGCCACAGATGGTTCTCCTGTCAAGACATGCCTTTACACCTGGGAGGGGTGGGCTTTGCTCAAATACGTGTTGTAATTAATTAAAATTTCCACCTTGATTAAGATTAATGAGTAAATGAATACAATTAATGCCCTTTTGTTTCTCAACAATTTCACTGATGGGATTTAATCATCATATTATAATTTATGTCTTACTCAAAAATAGTCATAGGGATAGAGATTTTAATTGAGTTTATCAATAGCAATAGAAATTACTTCTGGACCCAAAATAAAACTAACAAAAGTTTTGCTCAGCCCCTGAACCTGCTGGGAGATGCTGTTAGTAGCTAATATTGAAAAAGAAAGATGCCTTTGATGTAGAAAATAAAATACTAGACCTTGAGAGTGTCTCTGGTGAATAACAAAACAGGGAAGTAACCTTTATTTTCCTGTGTCACAGTCAACAGCGCTGCTGGGAGCCTCTCTGTCTGAAGTGCAAATGAAGCCGTTTGAACATAATTGAATGTCTTGATGTTCCATCACTGACACTCGAACACCCACCAGTTTATGTCGCACACTGTATTTATCAATACAAGAGGAGATGCCATATTTATTGTTTGCTGCCTTTGTCTTGTCTCCTCAGAGGGTCTGAGTGGTTCGTGGAAGGACAATGGTTCAGCAGGACCCTTCACTCCCTCCAGTAACAGCTCGTCTGGGGGCTACTGGAGCTGGTCTGCCCCCAGTGATCAGTCCAACCCTTCCACCCCATCACCCCCTCTATCTGCAGACAGCTTCAAGCCCTTTAGAGTGCCCAGCCTGGTGCCGGGTCAGGGCCCCAACGGGCCCGAGGACCCTAGCCTGGAGGACCAGGATGGCAGCAGCCTGCTGTTTGATGAGCCCATCCCACGCAAACGCAAGGTCAGTAATCAAAAGTGTTTTTAAACCGTATGTAAAGATTTTAGGTAATGTTAGATTATTAGGCACAGTTACAGCTGCACTATACAGTTATAATCATTCAGACGAAACTTCACAGGCTCAGTTTTATAGTTTTAATGTACCTTTAAATTGACTATATAATTCAGATCTGACGGTTGGTTCAGATTAGCCCAGCTGTTTAGCACTTCACTCCACATGTCACTGTCATGATCTTATAAACTCTATAGGTTCAGAGGCACTTCTAGCTTCACACATTTACTTTTATAGGGCTGTGAAAGTGTCACACTAAACCAGAGCAGAGAAGGGCGGCAGCAGCACAGGCTCTACGTATGGTAATGGGCACATCTTTCTATAAGGACACTCTGAAGTTCTGTCTATGAGATGCTGTCACGAGTGTGCCTTGATTTGCTCCACCACCGCGTGGCAGTGTCTCCATCAGAGGGGTTATGGCACTGGAGACTGATGACAGCAGGAAAATGAGACACAACATACACACAAAACACACAATGCGCACACATATATACACACACACACATAGACATACACACAACAGTTGGGTGATCTCCAGATGTTGTCCGCATACACCAGCCGCACTTATCATCTCTCCTGTCCCATCCGAGCTCACACTGACAGCTCATCACACTCGGCTTTGTCACTCATTATATTTCACATGTATATCGCTTCTCTCCCCGCCGTCTTCATGGTCCCACTACCCTTTCTTAAGTTCTTTGTCTTCCTCTGGTCCATCACCTCTCTCCGCTTATTTTAAATCTTTCTGTAATAGTCTGTAAAAACACCCATTTGTAAATTCAGAAAGGTTGAGCCTGAACTTTGGAGACAAAAGAAGAATTCTTTTCCATTAGTTATTCAATAAATCGGATTTATTCTGCCATAACCTACCTTCACGTGTAATTGTTTACATGTTATATCTATATATAAATGAAAGATTCTCATTATCGTGTTAGGTAAAATAAATAAAATAATATAGTCATAAAATGCATAGATTTTCTAACAAGGTTCACACATTACACATGCGTTATATTTCTTGATTTTCACTGGGAACCTACATTTCTCTACAAACAGCTTTAGTTATGGCGCCTCAATATTTGGTCAAAAACATAATTATATTATCACACAGTTACTTTACAAACTCAAAACCATCACAATGGATGTATTAGCAACATAACAAGGCTGAGTAGTTATAAAAAAGTGTGAATATCCATAATTATATATATTTTTTATAATAATAATATAATAATAATAATTTTTATAATAATAAGAAAAAAAAGGAAATTTTTCAAACCAAGACCAAAGCCTATAAGCCCCAAAGTCTATAATTTCTCTACAGGCTAACTTTTGGCAGTACATAAACAATTGGTTTAAAAATCATGATTTAAATTCAAACTTTTTTTTTTTTTTCCTCTATGACTTAACCTATCCTTGAAAATGAAATCACCTACAGAGCCATTTCCAGTATGTTCCTTGCCTCCTCCTTGGTTCTCCTTCCTGTGGGCTCTGTCCCCAGACATGTCCCCCTCATAATGACCGCAGCTCTGGCACAGGCGGCCACCAGAAAAAAAAAAACCTAATGATTTTAATGCCCGCCTCAGCAAACATAAAGATCTGGTTTCATGTCTCTCACACCCGATCGATAGGGGCCCTTGGGTGAGCTCCACATATACTATATTAATTGGAGACTTATCACGTTCAGGGGAGGAAGGAGGGATGGAAGATAGATAGAAAGAAGGAGGAGATGTAGATAGAAATAACACAGGGAAGGATTCCTGTTTTGTTTTTTTTTTTTGTTTTTTTTAAGTTTTGTTTTGATTTTGATGATATAAGTAGAACAATTTAGTTAGAAATTGTTTGAAGAGAAGAATTTACGTAAAGGTGTTGGCATCAGAACAAACCTATAAAAAACATACAGATCAAATACAGTAGAAGCAAGGAAGGCTTCTGAAAGGTGATTACACAGAAGGAAAGCGATTAGTGGGAGGGATGGAACATAGCCAGAGGGATCGATAGAGAAAGTTTTTTTTCCCCCTTACAGTCCAAAAAACATGATTCAATGGTTTTGTGAGAAAGATAGACAAAAGGATGTGTTGGTGAGAAGAAATATTAGAAAGACGGATTGGCTGGACATGGGCAAAATAAATAGAACAAAGAAGAAAAATATATTAGAGACAAAAATGGCACCTCGTAAGGATTCCTGAAACAAATCTCTCTTTTTTTTCTGCTTTTCCTTGTTAACTCTTGAGGTAGACTTGAGGTAATTTTTCTGGTGGAGGGTCTGCTACGTTTTCTTCTTGGAGATGATATTGTTATTACTAATGTTGAAATTTATCTTGAAAAACATATTCTTATTTTAAGGAGGCTATCCAGTTTACCTACTTGACTTCATGGATTATTTTATTGCCATACTGTGGAATTTAAATAATAATAATAAAGGGAGTAGCATCTCTATACAACAGACCCTCCTCCAGAAAAATTACATAGTGCACCTTTATGGGATACAACAAAATAGAGATAGAAAGATAGAAACATTTTCTGACATGAACACAATAGATTCATCATTATCCAATGTCATTATGTAGCAGCAAATAGCCTGAAGAAGAGGAAGCCAAAGAGCCAAAACTGACTTAAATAAACACAAGAATGATGCTGATCTGTATATATGCAATAATGATGGTTTCACAGGAAATTACTCGTCTGAAGCCGGGCTCTCCTGCTGCAAGACAATGCCATTCAGAGCTCCCCATTTAATTAACTGAAATGACTCTTTAAAGAGAATCACACGCACAGCCACAGCCTCACTACACCGGCTTTTGTTGCCAGAGACTAAACAATGCATGGGGGGGCTGCTTATGACTGGTGTGTAGGCACGTGTTTAAAATGAGGAAAAAAAAACATCTTGTCAAATTAACCAAGCCCCCAACAATACAATAATTTGATAGACAGGGCTATAAGAGCATTTATAAAGAGCTGGGGGTGGAGGGGAGGCACGCTGGGTATTTCTCTCCATAAAACAATGTGTGGTGTCCATAGGGGGCAGTGGTGTAATTACAGTGGAGGGAGGATATCATGGCCAGTGAAAAATTTACTGCCAGCCCAGTTCACTTCTTAGAAAAAGATATATGTCTTCCACAATAAAAGTGTGTTGAGAAAATTCAGTCATTTTTCACTCTGTAATAATAGCCTGCACTTTTTCATCGAAAACCACAACAAAATACAAAATATACCATGAAAATTCAGACATGTGTGGAGAGAAAGGTGGGGTGTGGCAAGGTTTTATTTTATTTTGTATCTTTTTTTAAAAAGATACAAAGGTGCACTGTGTAACTTTTCTGCTGGAGGGTCTGTTACCTCCTCGTCTGTTGTTTTGTCCAGAATGCTCCACAGTACTGCATTAAACGTATCTAAAAAGTGACAAAGAAGTAACACCACCAAGCCAAGTTACACGTCAGATCTGTACAGAAGTGTGCTGTGTGTTTTTAAGCAATAAAAACACCTGTAGTTGAACAAATGCAAAATAGATCAGTTTAATGCTACTGTGAAACATTTCAAGCAAAGCAATAACATTTCCAGGGAATAAAATCAGATGGCACGGGGGTTGTATAAGGTGAAACAAACAATGCGTTCTATATGGCTGCTCAAAGTGTGGACAGTGGTAGCAGATGGCATTTTAGACATCAAAACGCCCCACTTAATAAATCAATATCAGTTTAAGCTCCCTCCGTATCAAGAATATTTTCAGCTCTTATCACAGTGGGTCAGCCGTAGCCAGTTATAATGGATAGACGCCTTGACATTCACCTTAAAATCACCAAAGTGAACAGTCTATAGGTCATATGAGTTGCCTGTCAAAGAGCCACATCTAAAATCTCACTATTATGGCATTGTGTAGCAGAATGGGGCCTATATATAAAAACATGGACCATCAATTATATGCTGTCAAAGAGAAACAAAGAACATTTAGTGGAAGTGTACAATCTCTACAGTGTGGGACAGACAGCGTAGAGAGGTCCTTTGTCCTTTCAGCCATAAATATTTATAATGTTTCCCTATGGCAGATTTGTGTTTTTGAATAGACCTGCGCATTATTAAAAGATATGAATGGTGCAGCAAAATATGAAAAGGTGTAGAATGATATCAGCTAATGCAAGATCATAATAACTACATTATACCGAAAAAGAATTATACTTTTAATACTCAGGCTGCCATTTGACAGAGAATTAGCTTGGCATTTCTGATATCTTTGTCTACATCTATTTATTTAGTGAAGAAACAAATGAAATTGAATTAAAAATCAAAATGAATCAATATGAGGAAAAAAGTGATACATTTTCCTGCCATGTTGCACAGGCTTATTATAAATTATCTGAATATTCATGTGCAGGTATGGCATTTTGAACTCGTTTTGTGGAGATATTTGTAATCCCATCCGAATTCATACGTCTCATGTCTTTTGCAGAACTCCATGAAGGTGATGTTCAAGTGTTTGTGGAAAAACTGTGGGAAAGTCCTGAGCACGTCCGCAGGCATCCAGAGACACATCCGCACCATACACCTCGGGTAAGTCTAAAGTATTCTAAATGTACAACAATGTTCAAAATATGTGCGGCAATAAAAAACAGAATGAAACACTTAAGTAAATATTTTGTGTCTATAATAATTCAATCTTCAGCTTAAATCTGAAAAATAACAAAAATGTTCCCTCTTGTACAAAGAAAGTGTCCTCACAATAAATATTGACCCCCAAAACTTATAGTTCCATCGATCATGTATTGAACGATAAGTTGACGATAGTAATTATCGTGATAAGCCTACTCATTATGTGACGAGCTTTATGAAATCATACTTTCTGAATGAAGTGAATGTAACACAAACCAACAAAAATGTTACTTTACATTTAGATTTACTTTGGAGAATATATAGAATTGAAATTATTATTATTATTATGTCATGATTATTATTTTATGAGATACAATAAATCGTTTTGGTTCTCACGATTATTATGGAATAATCTTGATTAGTGATTAACTGAATGATCTTGACATTTCTACTACAGACATTTATTATTAGTCTGGGAGAGTCCTTGTTGGATCTTCTGCTGAAATAGTAAGAATAGAGCCTTTCAAGTGCTCAGATGGGTTTGGAGGTGTGTTAGGAGGTTTACCTGCTGAGGTGGTGATGGAGGAGATAAGAATGAGAGATGGAATCAACTCAAAAAAAGAAGTGGGATAGGGCATTGGATAAAGGAGTCTTTGTGAATTTACAGTATATCCCAGTCCCACCCACAAAAACCTCCACCTAGGCCCATCCCACCAGGCGCCTCACATCACTGTCACTCTCCCCCTGCCACCGTCGTCCCGCTCCCGTGTGGGACACAGATTAATGGTTGATGGATTATCGCCACGGTAACGTGCTTTCTCTGTGACACGAGGGAGGGCTTAGACAGGTTGAAGGGAAATAAGCCAAGCACGGAGGACAACGATAGCGGATGGATCACACATTTCTACTGACATTCAATTAAAGCCGGGCTCTTGTGCACACTGATTAACTGCAGATTGTGTTGTTGTTGGTTTGGCCATTAATGGTAAAGGGGGTTGGGGCACTGACTCCGGTGTTGAAAAGTAATCTTTTACACTTGATCTAGCAGATCAGTCTCACCCCTTTTATGTTTTCAGAGTCTGGAAGTTTGTATTAACATTATTTTAAACTTATTTTAGAACAATTATTACATTGCATGTCTGCCCCCGCGACCCGGCCCCGGTTAAGTGGAAGAAAATGGATGGATGGATATTACATGTTTTAAGATGTTGGAAACATTGTAAAGGATAAACACTTGTTTTGAGCAAAGCAAACCAAGGAAGCCTATTGCCTGTAGATATTAAAAAAAGTGCAGTATCAAGGACCTTTTGGTAAATGTACAATGTTTTTATGTGTGTAAAACATGGTAATGAAGTGTCTGCTATAGTGTCGTAAACTCTTCTAGTTCTATTAACAGTACATGAATCATTATGGACTCTTAGAAAGTTTTGAGAATATGAAATGAGTAAATCCAAATGTGTCCTTTTGTGCAGGCGAAACTGTGACTCAGACTGCAGTGATGGCGAGGAGGACTTCTACTACACAGAGATCAAACTCAACACAGACTCAGTGGCGGACGGTCTGAGCAGCCTGTCCCCTGTCTCGCCCTCAGTCCTATCGCCTCCAGCCCCTCCCCCTTCCCCTCTGCCCAGCGCGGGACACTCGGACCCCCACAGGCCTCCACAGTTCGATACCAAGGAGCCCCACATGGGAGGCACAACCCCCCTGAGCCGCTCGGCCCCCAGTGCTCTCTACCTCATCCACACAGACCATGCCTACCAGGTCTGCCCTCACACACAGATTAGATCAATGCTAGGAATGATCAATACACGGTCCTGGTCACAGCGCGATACTCCCATCAGGACACACTCGGCATGCTCTTAGCTCATCAGGGCTCCATGTTTACAGAATACACCAATCTGGCCTACTTCACACCAGTTAACCACTGTGCTAACACTTGTATTATTGATGTAAAAACCAGTAGAGTGTAGTTACTGTTGGTTTGCAACATACATTTTGTTATACTATAGCCATAGTAACAATTTAAAGCAAAATATTATATATTTTGAACTCAAAGTGTTGCATATAACAAGACTCTGAAACTCAACAAACGTATATAGTGTCTTAGAAATGATTAGAAAGCATGTTTTATATTTGTACTGTTGACAAATTACAAAATGCAGACAACAATGTAACTCATGACTCTGGGTGATTTGCTAAGTCTTTTTAATCTTTGACCCCTTCAGGCCACAGCTCCTGTGTCCATTCCGTCTAACGGAAACAAGATGAACGGTTCGACCAGCTTCACTCCCACCAACAGCTCCAGCTTCAGCATCTCCTGGCAATCCCCACCGGTCACTTTCACCGGCAATTCGGTACACTGTGGTTTCACCGCATTCACTTCACTTTTTCCAGTTTTAATCAACCTTTCATGTTTGTTGTCTTTTCTTCTCACAGATGTCTCCAAGTAAGAGCCAGGGCTTTGGAGAACAGCGCTCCCAAACCATCGCCGTCTTGTCATCCCCTCCTCGAGCCACCACAGCTCTCAGGTATTCTTTTAAAATTTGACTGAATGACCTCCTGTTTTACAACTCTATACTAAACTTTATTTTTCTTGTCTTCTGAAGTCGGAAGGTGCGTGGTGAGGGTAAGAAGTGTCGTAAAGTGTACGGGATGGAGAACCGCGATATGTGGTGCACGGCCTGTCGCTGGAAGAAGGCCTGTCAGAGATTCACCGACTGAGCTCCTGCGCCTGTCCGACAGGTGCTGCTCCTGCAAGGGGGGGCGCACTTTGCATGCTTTTCTTCTGCTGAAAAAACCTCAAACCCTGTCAGGACCCTCCCTCCATAACACCTCCCCACTCCAAAACATTCCTCCACAGGATGGGGCAGCCGACGTTTACTGTTCCGTCCAAGTTTCTCAAATGTTGCCTCGCTACTCCCGACCCTCCTTTGGGAAACTCCAGTGCAGCTACACTTTGTAAAAAGGAAAAAAAAGATCAAAGAGTTTGTTTTTATGTTCGATTCAGTGTTGCTTCTGAGTTTTAAATTGGAAGTGTGTTAAAGAAAGATCTCAGAAAAGGTGCATTTTTTTATTGAAGAGAGGAAAGGCCTTTGAAAAACATTGTGAGAAAAGTTGGAGGTGATGTGTGGCGTTCTTTTGCGTATTCATCTGATTTCTGGACTTTTTTGAGGAGATTTTATGTCACCTCCATCACAGCTTTTTCTCCATTTTCCCAGCCCAAAAGGACCACTGATAAATTAAACATGGATGATCATTGCAAAAAAGATCCAACTTTTACAGTCAGGGAACATGGATGGACCACGTCACTCAAACTGCTACATGAATATTACAATCAGCAGAGGTAATATTTGAATTGTTTTCATTTTATCAGGGATGTAATTTTTACAGAACGCAACCAGCAGCTTTTGGGTTATCCTCATCTACAACTTATCCACACAACTTGTAACAACCAAAAACTGTCTTGTTCTTTTAAATAGTTGTGTTAAAGTGCCATGTTTTACGATTTTTAATCTTTCCTCATGTCTAAAAACCAAGACTGTTTACTTACACACCTTGCAAGGATGAAATGAGGACTCTCGCGTTGACAGTGGTGTGTGAAAGAATGCCCTCCTCTTCCGCCATCTTGACCACTCTCTCAATGGGAACTTTTTAGTACTGAGGTGCATTGGCAAACCAAAGGGGGCGCACTTCTACCAACCAAAAGCAAAGCACTTGCACTGTATGTGTCAGACAGAGCACTTGGTACACATGTTTGCGGTCTATGGTTACCTAAAATGATTTTCTTTTGAGCAAAAAAGCTATCAAGACTTGGCTAGTTAACCCATTCTCAGTTTGAAATACAATGGGGAAAGCACTTGTTTGATTCACTTCTTTAAAAGTAACTAGAGATTTTACATCTAAGCTGGTGGCTATGATTTTCCCAGCATCCTCGATCCAGGCACTTTGAAAAAAGATACAAAATATATGTTATATTCTGATTTATGGACCAATAGAAAAAAGGTATTGGGAAACTACACTCTGTATAAGTCAAGTGAATATTTGTACTACACGCTAACTTGTATTAAATAACATACTTAGAGACCAACACCAGCTGATAAACTGACTTCAAGCTCACCCATTGGGTTCAGTACGTCTAAAGCTATTCTATGTTTTCAGCTACTTTTAATGATTACATACTAAGATAGATTTTCTTCATTTTACAGTTTACCTGATATAAACAGGCTTGCTTAAGGATATATTGTACTGTTGGACCTTTTGGGGTGCTTTTATTTTGAAACCTAGAGATTAGCCTTAACGTCACACTCATTGTCCTATATGTCATTTAAAACGCCATTTTATCAAGCGATGTATTATGTTTACAAGATAAGAAAAATCTATATATAGTTAAGACATGTTGAGGTTTACGTCAAAGCAAAAAAGACTATGATTTGGCATTTTTGTTTTGTTTTCACATATGAATCTATATTGTAAATGGATTTTGTTTTCACGTTCTGGCAAAAATGTATATCTATAGGAGGCAGTCATTTACATGTCCTGCCAAGCTTGTTATGCGTATTTCCTCCCAGTGTGTCTGACCCTGTGCTCTCGCCTTGGGCTCCTCCACGCTCACACTCCCCACCATCCCAGCTGCATTAGCCGTCCAAAAGCTACACTTGATTAAAACCTTTATCTTATTTCCAATTTTCCTCTGCTTGGGTTGTCACCATGCCCCATTCGCAATTAGTTTGATTGACAACCCAGTGTTTTTGTGTGTGCGTGGAGGTGCCTGAGGCGAAGTGCTCGGGCACTGCTCTGCTGCGCGGCGCTCTCAGCTCCACTTAAGGAGTCCCTGTACCTTTATCAAACGGTCCGAGGTGGTTGACCCTCTGTCACAACAGTCCCGGAGGTTTGACAAACGTGTCCAGGTTAAAAGACCTTTTTTGTTATATATGTTACATTGGCTGAATGTTGTACACCATGCACTACCCACTGCCCTTTCTCCATCATTGTGGTGCTTTGTATTTTGTGGTCAGACCATCTCCATCCTGTATTGAAGTGTGGGAAAAACTGGCAGCCAATCAGATGCTTTCAGGATCCAGTCCAAAAACAAGCCTCATGTGCATCTGGTTATTCTGATAGGCAGCTAAATTGAATGACAACTTTAAATGACATTTGTATTTTGTAAGCTCCATGTTGGCAGCATTTATGTGGGTTTTGTTATGGACTGAATCCTGTCTGCGTGACTGTTGTCCGGACAACATCTTCACTAACAGTGGCATAAAGGTGACCTTAAGCATGAAGGTGCTTTACAGAGGCACTGAGCACCATCTCTTTGAGATGGGACTGGCACTGTGCCCTTTGGAGGGGAGAAACGGAGGTGCTATTAACCAGAGCTAATTCTCCCTATGTCTCATATTTACCCATACATTTTGTACACTTTGTTTTTGTTGTAGAACATGAAAATAAAAACACCCTGCCTCAAGTCTATCAAGTGTCCACCAAAATGGTCACCGTCAAAAGTGTTTTCTTTATTTTCTGTAGATACCAGATACACCAATCAGGCATGAAAGAAAATGAATAACTGCATGAACTATGTAAATACTTGGCATCAAAGTCGTACTATTTTTGCCAATGGTGCTCTAATTGGGCCTGACTTGCAATTCTTTCCATCATCAGTTTTTTAATGTTCCAAAAGCTTCCACAGCCCTCATACGTACAGCCTTATCAGTAGATTAAGTTTGCTCAGTTGTTCAAACGTAAAATTATTCCATCAATTTATGGCAACTACCTACTTTGAATATTCATTTTTCACTCATCGCATTGTCGTTTGTGAATACTGATTGGGCGCTGTAATTACAAAACCAGGAAAAAAAAAAAAAGATCCTTGAAACTTTAAATTCCCCAAGACTGCAGGATCTTGCATGATTTGTTTCGCACTGAGCATATCTGACAAAAGAAAGACTGATCGCTCCAAAATTGACATTGTAACTCTGACTCTGCCAAAGCTGCCATATGCTATCATGCTATTGATGTGATAGTGTTAAACTCCTACCTTTGGGGTCTATGGGCTTTGAGCGGTGCAAACCACTGGGCTGCTGTCATCAACCTGTTTCACATAGCAGAATTAAAATTGGCATCAAAGAGCCACAATAGGAGGTCTTGTTACTGAGGAGAGAGTGATATGAATACTTATGAGGATTTTTTTTTCTTTCCCTTATGAGTGGCAGCGCCCGGTCAGCCTTTTGTTCTCCACTGTGTTTACCTCCTCTGCTGCTGTCTATTATAAAGGCCCTAGCATGATTTATAAGATTGAATAAAACTAGATGGCATTATCCTGCTTACCCAAGTTGTAAAAATCTACCAACAAGAGTTATGGTGGACCCTGGGTGTGTATATACATTGCACATACACATACGTGTCTGTGGCTGTCCAGTGGTGGCTCTCACTGAGGTTCATGTGTTGACACTTTTATGAGCATTTCTAGTTTATGGAGTTGATCCTTGGACACTTTGGTAAATCATATTTGACAAGACTTATTTGTAACAAGATGCTTATTCTACCTTATATCATCAAGTGCAAGTCAATATGCTACAACAGTATATTCAATACAAGTAGTGAGATACATGTATAGCTCTGCTACTGTGCATCTTTACAGTCGTTTTGTGTTTAATGTCTGGGATCATTACAACAGATCTCTCTGTGTACAGTTCTACTGATTTGGCTTCAGATATTTGTCAATGATACCCTGGATATCCCTCTGTGGATAGATAGTATACTGTCAATACATCCAAATACCATTGTTATATTTCAGACTGTCTGCATATTTTGGCTGTGAGTAAGAAAGCCAACTCTGAATGCACCTTTGGGGTTCCCCTTGGCTCTGTGCTGGGCACGCTGTAGAAGTTAAACATTTCTGACTGATATTGGCCTCTGGCTCAATTAGGCTTATGAAAATGTCCAAAGTGAGTCTTTTTGTGTGTTTATGTAGAGCTCAAAAAGTCTCATGACTAAAAATATAGGTGTTTAAAAGTGTCATATATGCACTCTGTCACACTTGAGTAGTTATAGCATGGCCGTGCCTGACCCTAAGAATAGATAGTGTCTCCGGCATTGACATCAAATGACACCAGGGCTAGTTTCCATGGCGACCACCCCGACGTCCAGGTTATGCATCTAAGCGCTGATCTGTCTCGTGCTAAGCCGGAGCTGAGGCTGCGGTCAATAAAAAGAGGAGAGGCCTTCTCTGTTGGTTCATTCAGAAATGTGCCGGTAGAGAGGGAAGGGGGAGTAAAAGAATGTTCAATGGCTTCCATAAAAACTACACACCCCATCAGACAGACGATTTTTAAGTGTTTAATTCTAAAGGAGGGATAGGAGTCCTGAATGTGCCTTGATAAGAGAGGAGTTTCCTGTGGAACTCTAGTGCTGTGTGTTGCTGTGATTTGCAGGGCCACAGCAACGGTAAAGGAATGTCTCTGGTGCTGGCTAGTCTGAGTTCTGCTTTCTATACTTCTATCTCAAAGCTTTGTGATACAAAGATCATGTGAGTGGTGTCTAAGGCCCCTTTGGCCTTTTCCTGGTTGTAGAAAGATGTTACTGTAAGGAACCCTCAAAGTCTGTGTGACTTTTCTACTCTTTGCTGTAACTATTTTTGACCCAACCTTATAATAATACTGTGTTTCAACGTGTTTTGTGCTCTGTAAACTTAGTTCTTTGTTTTCCCAAACATCACCCTCTCTCCCTTTGGTACAAGGGCTTGTACATAGCGTGTTGATCTGAAGAAATCTGTCATGGTGCAATCTCGAAATGTTTGGGAAATCAAGGACGCCTCACTAGGCAAAAAAAACAGCTTGTGAAACTGTCAGAGAGAGGATTCATTTTAGAGTCCAAAGTGCTTTTTACACAACCTGTAAAGGCCCAATTCACTATCAAAGCATCACTGGAGGAATAGTTATATCAAGTAGACTCGGACAAAACACTAAAGCTCCTCCTGAAAACCATCACTTTGAATTGTTATTGAATATTCATTTTGGATATTTTGCCACAGCTCCCTCAGACGACTTAAATATGCAACACAGAGATGGCTGACCACCACCTCCCGATTCTCTCTCTGACCGCTTCATTGTCTCTGATACAATCACCTCAAGAACTCAACTACTGTCAGACTGGATTTGTACTCTTTTACATGACACTCTATACTATATGCTCTGGTCTAACTGTATTTTTACTACTGCATGTGCATGCCAATAACAATTTATATAAGTGTGCTCTGTTTGTGCTGTGCTGGCCATGGTGTGGGGGAAGAGCAGAAGACTTTCAGTTTGAGTGAAACAACTGATTATGTAATACCTGATAAGGTGGGTAGTGTTACTGCTTTGCTTGGAATGTTCCACAGTATGACATTAAAGGTATATACAGCTCTGGAAAATGACCACTGTAAAATGATCAGTGTTTCTGAGTTTACTACTTATAGGTATGTGTTTGGGCAAAAGGAACATTTTTGTTTGAGTCTATAAACTACTGACAACATTTCCCGCAAATTCCAAATAAAAATATTATCGTTTAGAGCATTTATTTGCAGAAAATGATAAATGGTCAAAATAACAAAAAAGATACATGTTTTTAGACCCCAAACAATGCAAAGAAACAAGATCAAATTCATTTTAAAACAACATAATACTAATGTTTACACTTAAGAAGAGTTCAGAAATCAATATTTGGTGCAATAACCCTTATTTTTAATCACAGCTTTCATGCGTCTTGGCATGCTCTCCACAAGTCTTTCACATTGTTCTTGGGTGACTTTATTCCACTCCTGGTGCAAGAACTGAAGCAGCTCAGCTTTGTGTTTGTGTTGGAATTCAACAGACGCTGGAATGGAATGGCTGTAATACATGTAGAGATGCTGATTTCAGAAAATAATGCAGTGGTCTCTTATTTTTTTTCCAGAGCTGTATATTGCATTTATTCATTTACAGATGTTATTACTGATAAAAACAACAACATTGTGAGCTATTCTGAGCAAGATCTGACCAGTAACTGCTCATCTTCATATAGACGGAGAATGCCATACCGTAAAACATTTCAGGCGAAGCAATAACATCTCCATGGAGACAAGCTGGTTACAGCAGACCCTCTTCCTGAAAAGTAGCATAGTGCACCTTAAAGTTTGATCAATTAAATTAGACAAGTAAAACATTTCAGTAATAGGGTGAAATGGGGCTCTCCTGTATCATGAACCAATTTGCCCACCGTGGAGGGTTAGACTTCTCCACCCTCGTAGTGTGGGTTTGCAGTTGCGTCATCCTGGGAGATTCTTGGATGAGGCTTTTTGGAAGATGGATGACAACTGTACTCCGTTGGGCGCTATGCCAAACCGGAGTTATAGAGAAGTACAGTTTAGTTGTTCTTCTTTCTGCTTCATCCCTGACACTCCTATAGCCTTAATAAAACACCCTGGGAGCTTTAAAACCATGGGATATTTTTCATTCGATCAGGACCAAAATCACATGATACTTGTTAAACATGATATAAAACTGTGTAGACCTTTACTGCCTTCCCTTTAATTGTTACGGGGCAGCACAATTCTGAAGGCAGATGACGCTTGGGACAGTTATTTTTGAAACACAGAGATCCACACATTTACTGCTCTTAACCCAGTCATGGCCAAAACAGTATGTGGCGTTTTTCTATCCTTTTCAAGCCTCTAAATGTAAATGTTTGATGTGTTTTTGAGCTGTAAACTAAAAACTCCACTTGTGTTTGTTGACAGTGCATTAGTGGGCCTATATAACTCCAACAGGGATAGTAGTTTTGAGTATCGACATACAGAAAAAGCCATGCTCAGGTGGATCGTGTAAGAGTAAAGAAAGTTTTATATTTTTATGTAGCGTTTATCTCAACTCAGTGAAGGAGAAAAAGATAGTGTGTCTGGTGGTATGAGGCGCTGGCAACATTGGAGATGCTAACAAAGAAGCTGCATCAAAATGGCATTGGTTACATCTTTAAAGTAACGTTATTTTACAATCTGAGCCTTCTTTCGGTAATAAAACAAGTCGTTTGACTCACCCATAGCACGTTGGTGTCATTTGGAGCTGTTTGGTAAAAGTTATGTTGTAGCGTATCCGTTAGCGTGAGTACTCGGGGCATTACTTTGCGGTCTCCAAATAACACAAACTTTAGCACTTTTCAAATCATAGAAGCCCGATGTCTTAATCTACGATTTCGTTTGAAGCAAAAGTGGCCTGTAATCCGAGATTTATCCATAGTTTTCAGCTTTGCGTTTCATGTTTGGGTCCCGGGAGCTGAGAGCACAGTCCGCGCATGCGCACTGGCGTCCTCATCTACTCGAAACTATGGCTAAATCTCGGATTACAGGCCACTTTTGCTTCAAACGAAATCGTATGATCTATGATTTGAAAAGTGCTAAAGTTTGTGTTATTTGGAGACCGCAAAGTAATGCCCCGAGTACTCACGCTAACGGATACGCTACAACATAACTTTTACCAAACAGCTCCAAATGACACCAACGTGCTATGGGTGAGTCAAACGACTTGTTTTATTACCGAAAGAAGGCTCAGATTGTAAAATAACGTTACTTTTCCTTTAAATGAAAAAAAAGGATCTGGATTTGAAACAGAAATCTTATAGTTTGAGAGTAAATGCTCCATATAAAAAGCAACAAAATATCGCAACTTGAGTCTAAAGTATTATTAATATACACTAAAACATACAAAACCAATAAAAATATAGTAAAGTATATATGATTTATCAGATGTGTATGGCAAAATGCACAATACTTCAAATATAAATAATAAAAACTTCATATATGTTCTCTTATACAGTATGTATGTTCTGTACAGTGAAACTCAGTTGACTCAGCTTCTTTGTTGGCGACCCAGTCTACTTTCTATATGCATTGACTCCACAGTGACCACGCCAGACCTTAGTTGTGTCAAATAGTTTAAAAAGTGAATACTATCAAAATCTATTTAATAGGAAACTTTACAATTCTAACACATCCATTGAACAGTCTTAAGTCATCTCCTATAAACGACACCAAGGCTCTCTATAGTCATCATTTTGCTTGGGCTCCATAAAATTTTACAACACCAGTGCACTCAAGTATCTCCTCCATCTCGTCTAAGAGGAAAACTCCATACAAACCCTATCTTTACAACTACTACTGTATTTATGTAGTCTCTGAGATGGTTTAAAGCTAGATTGTGTGCCCGATGGGAATCCCTCATCTGGGCCATCAGTAGTATGTTTTATTTTACAAGCTTTGTGTTGGCCATAGGATGATTGTGAATTTCAGATCAAAATAAGTGTGCATGTATGGTAAATTAGACCAGACCCTTTTGGGAATGCAATAGCTGTTTACGAGTCCTTTTCTGCTATCTCGATCCACATTTTACGCATGCAACATTCATGCCATCCTGAATCATTAATCAGCAAAGATTTATTAAGAAACTAGCTACAAAGTGTTTCCGTTTGTGTGGTATTTTTCAGATGGGGGGATAACATGCACAAGTCCCCATACTAGGATAGTCAGAAGAGCTTGCATCATGCAGTATGCCCCACTGTTGAAACATATGTCGATGCGGCTTTGGGGGGCAGTCCTGGTGATAATGTGGAATACTCTCTGGAGGGGACTGTTTTTAGGTTTGTAGCAAGTGAGAAAGATGATGGAGAGTGTGTTTGTATGGCCGCCCGCCTGAGGTATGTCCCATCTGTTCAATGTAGCGTTCACACCTCTCGTCTTCTCCCATGTCTCTGTATGAGAAGAGAAAGAGAATAAGACTGTGTGTGTGTGTGTGTCTACAGAAGCATGATCAAGCCATGGCTGCACTCGGGAAAGTGTGTTTCAAAGTGCTAGCTGTCATACCTCATACATTATCAATATGAGGCAGATACACCCAGGCTTTCCACAGATAGTTCAAGGCTTAGTAGTCTTAATACTGTCTGGGTCTACTTCATGATTTGTCAGTTTCTTGTGTAACAGTCTGTTAAAGAAAAAGAAAAAAAAGAAAAAAAGTCTCTTTGTTACTTTATTGGCACAATTCAATATAAATTTCAGTGTAGTCAACCAAGTTCCAGTTGAAGATTGACTAACATTTTGTGACTATATTGACCCCTTGTTGCTATAATTAATAATAATGAATACATAATTTGCTTCATTAGATAGTATTGATCTTCTTTGGATTTCCACAACAAAAGCAACACTTTGTCCCTTGTTGTTAAAGGTACACTGTGTAACTTTTCTGAGGGACCATCTTACCTCCATGGAAATGCACATTGCCTTATGGAATTAAACATATCTATTTTGCATTTATTTATTTATTTTGTTTATTTAAGTCATAAAGTATAAAAAGAGTGTGATAGCAATACAAAATATTGAATGAAAAGGAGCAGAAAGAAGAGTAATCTTATGACATCTGCCCCCCCTTCCCTTTTCCAGACATTAACATCAATAGTGACTATAAAACATTTCATCAATACATTCCATTTCAATCACAATAATTAATCAATTGTAATCAGAAAGCTTCATTTTTAAGTGCAACAATTTTGTTTTAAATGTCATTATTGCAATTTATTCAGTAAACAGGTTTTAGAGCTCAAACATACATTGAAAAACATGCATTTGTATAGTGAGCTGGTACTTCTCTCCACAGATCTGACTTGTAACTTGGCTTGGTGACAGCATCAGGTTGTCTCTACTGAGATAGATCAGTTTAATGCCAAACTCTGGAACATTCTAGGCTAAGCAAAGGCATCTCAAGCAGGTGGCTGATGCGCTATCAGAAAAGTTACACAGTACAACTTCAAATGTCCTTTTGTTTTGGACTATAATACATTTGAAAGTTACAGCCAAACTATTAAGACATTTTATTTGAGCTAATGTTTTACTCCCATAGATTTTACCCCTCTGTAGCTATGGCAACCTTTGTCACAGCACTACTCCTGCACACTCCATCTGCACCTGTGTTGTAAAAGCATATTCCAGAGCTTTCATTCTAACGGCGTATGGGGGATGACTGTATATATGAGCTCACACAAGTTGTTGTTTTAGCGCTGTGCGGGGAGCTGTTTACTGAGGCGTTGAATAATTGATGAGGGCAATGAGGAGCGGCATCTGTGACCTGAGAGAAAATTGTGGCATTTTTGCAAAGTCAGTAGCTTTTCCTTCACTGTGAGGATATACTGTTGTTTATAGGAATAGGTTAAAGCTATACTTCTCCGTCCAATGATGAAAATAAGCTACTTTCCCAAAATGTTGTGTATGTGTTCACTCTGTAATATTGAAGGAGAGTTTTAGTGTCTTCAAGGATATATACAGACACAACCCAAGCCATGTTCAAGCTGAATGTCCGCCTCCTACACCTTGCAATAGCTAACATGGTCTGCTTCATCAGAATACACACAAACATAGGTGCGTCACAAAAAAGATGAAATCAAACGTGAATGAGTCAAACAAACTGAAATTCTGTCTAAAAAGAAGTGATCATTTACAAAAAATAAAAGAAAACATTAGGGCAAAACACAATGCAAAAATCGATAAATAATTGATAGTTGGGATGCACTGATCCAATACTGGTATCGGATATCGGCGCCAATACTGAACAATTTTATGGATCAGATTATTGGTTTCCAAATGTCGGTTCAGTCGATATACTGGTTGGAAATATAAATTGATATAAATATAAAGTTGCTCTGCAGTTACTTGACAGATACGTAGCAGCTACATAACACATTTGGATCAATTTTGTCAGATTTTATTTGAGTTTAAATCAGTACATACCTAATTAATAGTAATAAATATGGAATTGAATAAGTTTACCATGTGATATACTTTTTTGAGATGCAACTGTCCCGGTGTCAGTCAAAACCCACTCTTCTTAACAAAGAACTTGCAATATTTGTCTCTATCACAAATATATCTATAGGCTATGAATGCACCAGTGATGCTTATTTCTTTCTTTTCCACAGTATTATCAAATAAATATTACGATATAAGGATTTTTCTTGCTTGGGAAAAATCGTTGCACACTGACTGTTAACTCCTGGTTATTACTTTTTTCTTCTCTGAAACTATGTGTGTACAAACTGCCATTGTTTCCTGTTGTAAAAATGATGTTTCCTGATCCTTTTGTTCTGGTGCTGTTGTTGATGTACAGTTTTAGACCTAGCTCCAGTTTTCAAGATAGATCTGGAGATATTTGGTTGAACTGAACTGAAAATAAAGACTTTTTTGGCAGCTGTTTGTTAGCCGCTTGTGTCATTGTGTCTTTTCTTCATCTCTGCTTCACTGATCATGAATTATCTCTTTTTTTTTTTCACATTCGCAAACTCTGAGGATTTCTTATCATAAGTTCAGCCATGTGATGCAATTACAGGACTTGTTATGAATGCAGTTTGGGTGCAATTCGCGATCACTAGAGCAAAAAGGCAAGTTAACTTATTCACAGTTTTTGTACATTTATGAGGAGGGACCATGCAAAGGAGTAGCTTTTTATAATTTGCCTTAGACTTGGATTCACGTTAGAGTAGGACAAAAAGTACTGCTGTCACCAAAGCATAGCATTATTTAACTAATTATATTTATATACAGCTTGGGGGAAAAAATAAGAGACCACTCCATTATTTTCTGAAATCAGCATCTCTACATGTATTACAGCCATTCCATTCCAGCGTCTGTTGAATTCCAACACAAACACAAAGCTGAGCTACTTCAGTTCTTGCACCAGGAGTGGAATAAAGTCACCCAAGAACAATGTGAAAGACTGGGACTAAACCAGATCTGAACCAAGACTAAACCAGGACTAAACTAGGATTAAACCAGATCTGAACCAGGAGTAAACCAGGGATAAACCAGGATTAACCAGGTTAAAACAGGGACTAAATAAGGTCTAAACTAGGACTAAACCCGGTCTGAACCAAGACTAAACCAGGTCTAAACTAGGACTAAACCCGGTCTGAACCAAGACTAAACCAGGTCTAAACTAGGACTAAACCCGGTCTGAACCAAGACTAAACCAGGTCTAAACTAGGACCCAAGAACAATGTGAAAGACTTGTGGAGAGCATGCCAAGACACATGAAAGCTGTGATTAAAAATAAGGGTTATTGCACCAAATATTGATTTCTGAACTCTTCTTAAGTGTAAACATTAGTATTATGTTGTTTTAAAATGAATTTGATCTTGTTTCTTTGCATTGTTTGAGGTCTGAAAACATGCATCTTTTTTGTTATTTTGACCAGTTGCCATTTTCTGCAAATAAATGCTCTAAATGATAATATTTTATTTGGAATTTGGGGGAAATGGTGTCAGTAGTTTATAGACTCAAACAAAAATGTTCCTTTTGCCCAAACACATAGTAAAATCAGAAAAACTGATAATTCTACAGTGGTCTCTTTTTTTCCAGAGCTGTATATTGTGTATGGTATTAAACTAATCTGTCTGTTTTATTTACTGCTCAAAAATATCTTTAAAAAAAACTTTTCTAACTGTGAGTACCCCCTCCAGAAATCTAACCTCTAATTTGGCTTGCAAGTCTCCATGGAGATTCATAAATTATGGGAACATCTCCAGGGAGACAAGCAGATGACGGACCTTCCAGCAGTTACAGTTACACAGTGCACCTTTAATAAAAATAATGTAATTTGTTGTTTTGTCTCATTTCTGCTCCCGTGGGGGCTGGTTGAGCATACCACTGTCAATCCCAAAGCGCACCACAAAATTATAAATATGCAAATTATCTATGTATATACGGAGCTGGATTATACATAGATTTGGGATTTACTCAGTGACACTAAAATACAGTATGTTGGCTGTGAGTCACACTAGCTTTGTTTGCGAAACTCAATTACCTGCAAAAACAAAGGCTTTTCATTCATGGTCTATAATAATTCTTTAGAAACTACATTTGCACTGTAAGAACTATAAATTTATAACAAAACACATTTCTGAATATATTCTACATTACAGTAAAAGAATGCACAAGCTTTAAAAAATAAAATAAAATAAAAAATAAATGAAAAAAATACTGGTTTTACTCAACTTACTGAGCTTGTAATTGAAAACAACATCCCAGGGCCTGTTCTTGGCTGCCCTCCTGTGTTCAATTTGTGAGCTGCAGCCTGCAACTTTTAATCCGTTTTTATGCAAATTTTGTATCAGAGGATGATGTAATCTATTGAAGAATACACACATAATATTAAATAATGAAGATGAGACAATGAGATTATGATTTATATATGTTTAATTGGTGTATAATTCACATATTGTCTATTATATAAGCATTTCCATATACCATACAGCTTCATATGTCGTTACCTATTATTTACTTATTGTTCATTTTACTTCAGAATGATTTAATACAGAAATGTACTGTGAAATCAAAAGTAGTATTTTTTAGAAAACAGACAACAATTTGTTTAGATGGCTCCTATTTGAGCTGTTGGATTGACCTGTATTGTTCTGCACAGTATTTAATTGGTCAGTTAGTCAAAGCTACATCATAATGGGCTCATATTGATCTCTTGGTTCAATAAAAGAATTCATTCTCAATAGACAAGCATGGCCAGTTAGAGTATTATATTACAGTCTATCTCTGAACGGTTAGGGAATCTTCATTGGCCTGCCCTGTTGCCATGATGGTGGGAGTTTCTGTAGGTGTTACCTCCCTGAAAGAAACAATGAAGAGTTGTTCAAATATTGACTGTGGAGGAGACATATTTATTTCCCTCGCTCCTGGTCAAGGCTCAGGCCCCTTGTGTTTGCTCTGCTCCTGTGTTCTGCTGATGCGACTGGTTTCCTGGTTCTAGCTCGGCGTGGGACCACCTTTCTGTCACTCTCTCGTCAAGGGAAAAACATGGCCACTTTTCAAACCAGATTTTATTCCCAGCCTTATGTGTTAAAGTGCAACACTATATATGACACAGTGAAAGACAAAGTACATTCATACTTTGGACACAATGTTAAGACATTTAAATGGTGCAGAATTATGGTTAGGTTGTAATAACACTTTATGACAACACAAAACAAGTGTTAGGTATTTTAGAACATTACAACATTATCAGCGCCTGCCATGTATGCCTTTACCAAAACTGTGTTGAACTGTGTATAACACTTTTAAAAGGTGCTCTATGCAACTTCTTTGGTGGGGTGTCCACTACCTGTGTGGTTCAATATCATGGCATTAAATTTACAGTATCTAAAGTGTTATTAATTTCACAAGATTTTTCATTTCCTCTCAACAAATCTGCCCTATAGCCTGTAATCTGGTGGCGTCACATGCTAGTCTTCATGGAGAAAGCAATACGATTTTTATGGAAACAAGTGAGCAAACCAGAAAAGTTACATAGTACACCTTTAACTAAAATGGACCTTCACTATCAGGAATCATCCTTACACCAGACTACATGGAAGTATAGCTGAACTTTTTCTTCCTTGTCATTTTTGAATAAAAGTAAACAATTCCTGTCAAAAATATAGGGACAAAACGTTGGCATTAACATTGACAAAGGAGAGAATACAACATACATAATGGCACACAGCTCCCATCAGACACATTCAGTCCACTCTGATGTTTAGGAAGAGTCATTTGGCCTCCATCACAAAGGACACTGGCACACACTGGAGAAAAGAGAGCACTTGTGGGCCGTCTAGGGGTCAAAGGTCGAGTGGATAGGGTGGTGGGTCACGGGGTTGGAGACAGGTCTCAGTGCATTGGCGTCTCCCCTACAGTTGTGGGTTCAGGCTGACTCGACAAAGACTCTGTAGTTGCACCGCTGCTGTCCAGGTTGGCTGGTTCAGTGGGCGAAGCAGTGGGAGTCATTTTAGTCTGGAAAAAGAAACATTCAAAACATTGGTCTCTGTGTTGTAGTTCTTCCGGTAAATATCTGGTACATATTGTTCATACATACTGTATTTATTCACTTATATATAGCACACCTGTATACACGTTCATAGCTTATCATATATATGATAAAAGGAGAAATTAAATTTGTCAACTGGACAATATATCATATATACTAATAGCTCTACTGTATACTTGTTTATAATACATCTGTTTATATCCCCTACATAGATTAACAACTTAGTACTCCCACATGTTCACATTGCCCTATTTATTTGTACACAATTCACTACAACCATACTGTCTGTATACTGTCCATATTGTATATACTGTATATATTGCACTTGCTGCTCCTTGCACTTCTGATTAGATGCTAAACCGCATTTCGTTACCTGTATATATACATGTGTAATGACAATAAAGTTGAATCTAATCTAATCTAATCAAACTTATTTTAAACACAGAATTTGGGGGAATTTCACCTTACGATTTTTGTAATTTTTAGGTTCTAAACTTTTTATCTGGCAATAAATCAAAAGAGTTGATACATTTCAGATTTCCGCTACAGAATTCAGCAGAGGTTTCTCACATACAGACTACATCCTTCACTGACTATGCCTTAATCTATTCTCTAGTGTAGTATTTAGTGTAATGATGTACAAAGAAGTAAGTCTTTATTTATAGAGCACTTTTCATACAATAAATGCAACACAAATGGCCTTTCTTTTTCAAATAATACAATTATATCAGTTATAACAAAATCTATGTATGAGTCTGAACTTCCTGTTATATAATGCAACATTCTGAGGACTTTTTTCCCCCCATTCAAAACATAATAAACATATACTGTAGACTATATCTGTGATGGGTAATGTTAAATAATTGCTTTTATGTATCTGTTGGTTATTGCTGGAACATAATTTATCATGTATCAAATATCAAAATAAACATATCATTATTATTATTATAAGATTGGTTTTATTATAAGATAGTTTTAAATTGTTCAGTATGGCAACAGTCACCATGCTGATTGAACTATTTAATATTTTCTTTTTACCATACAAAGCTGACCCTGTATATTAATAATGCATTACTTATTACTTGCATTAATTACTGGTTAACCTTTGTGTGTCATGATGGACATTTACCATATAAAGGCAAAGGAAGCAAAGGAATCTACCTTATAAGAGATGACCAGGACCCACACAATGGAACAAATGTAAGAAATTTCCTGTATACATTCCTGTTGCATACTTGCTGTTATCTGGCGTCATGCACAGCCAAAAAGTCTCCTCACCACTTCACATTAACGCAGTACATAATGCTGTTGGTTACCTTCATAGTCTCCACTTTTTCCTCAAAGGACTTGAATCCTGCCGTGTTCCTGGGGACACAAACGCAGACATATTCACACAGATGTATTGCTGGCAGGGATTTATAAAGGGAAAAAGGAAAACGCATTGGTAGCAATTGTGTCTTTTCAGGTCACGTTGTAACCCGATCCACGCCAGATACCCTACGCTTTTACACTTTTGAGGTGAGTTCATTCTTTTCCTGTGAATTGAAAATGTCCCATGAGGTGTGTCTGGAACTCAAAAGCTACCTGAGGTTCACAGAAAATACAACACAGCCACTGAAGATACTTGAAGTTAAGCAAAGTGTCCTTAAGGAACCATTTCTGAAATTGGGCGTTATCTTGTTTTGTGGAGCTAGATTTTTGCAAGAGAAGTGTGACCTTGACAAAGTGGGGGTCTGGCGGTGAGAGATTATGAACACTGCTCCGTCACTGATAGCTGCTAATGTAGCTACAGCCTGTGACACGGTGTGGTTTATATGGGCTGTTTTCCCCTAGCTTAAAATATATGCTTATAAAAATAAACATATATTAACTTAGTATTTGGAAATGTTTAGTATCTGCAACACTGTTAAAAATACACATTCATTCTTTTCTTGTTTATGTCACACAACTTACTTTCTAGATTAGAGACAACTACAAGTACAGTTCTTGAAAAAAATAAGAGACTACTGCAAAATGATCTCTTTTTTTCAGATTTTACTACTTATAGGTATGTGTTTGGGCAAAAGGAACATTTTTGTTTGAGTCTATAAACTACTGACAACATTTCCCCCAAATTCCAAATAAAAATATTATCGTTTAGAGCATTTATTTGCAGAAAATGACAAATGGTCAAAATAACAAAAAAGATACATGTTTTCAGACCTCAAACAATGCAAAGAAACAAGATCAAATTCATTTTATAACAACATAATACTAATGTTTACACTTAAGAAGAGTTCAGAAATCAATATTTGGTGCAATAACCCTTATTTTTAATCACAGCTTTCATGCGTCTTGGCATGCTCTCCACAAGTCTTTCACATTGTTCTTGGGTGACTTTATTCCACTTCTGGTGCAAGAACTGAAGTAGCTCAGCTTTGTGTTTGTGTTGGAATTCAACAGACGCTGGAATGGAATGGCTGTAATACATGTAGAGATGCTGATTTCAGAAAAAAATGCAGTGTTCTCTTTTTTTTTCTTTTTCCAGAGCTGTATTTAGGTTGCACAGTTGCCCCTTTACTATACTTTAGTAATGGGTTTCAGTTTTCTGTTACAAGCAACGTTTTGAAGGCTTATTTCCCATTTAAGGAATATAATATTTGATTTTTATTTGTTAATCTCTATTTCAATGGTTCTTTTCATTATTCTGAAACATATGGATAAATATAGCCCACTTTACAATATTTTCCCTTACAAAAGTAGTAAAAATATTAATAACCAATAATTGTACTTAAGTAAATAATGTATTTGCTGGATGTAAAATTTGCTTTTACATTTTAGGGTAATCTGGGTGGGATCATAGGATAAGCACAGATCATAACTCATTGTTAAAAGCATGAGCACAAAGTAGGAAAACTTACCTCATCACTGGCATACTAGCTGAGTGTTGTATTGAGCGCATGCTATCCGAATGCATTATGGAGAAGAAAGAGGGGTTAGTGAAAGATAAAGAGACAGAGAAGGCAGACAAATTCATGGTCCGTGTGTGCGCCCTTATTTATTTTACCACACATTAAATGAGTGGAAATAAATCCTACTTCATCCCATTAAGATCGACTGTGTAGTAACTCAGTGGGTGTGTGTTAATCCTGTGTATTATGAGGGAAATCTTGTCGTCAAATACAGGCACGCAGCAGAAGAATATATGCACACACACACACACGTTTAAACCATTTGACCCTGCACTCCAGCCCGCCCCCATCTCAGCCCCCCGCACAGGCCTGGCACAGCCTCATGGTACGTGAGGGTGCATTTCTCAGCACACTGCAGCTTTCAGGGGCCTAATAATCTTGTTTGCAGCTCAGTAATCCAGAGAGAAGGAGGATGACAGGAGAAAAGACAGATTAGGACCTGGGGGTTAGGAGGGGGTTTGGGGTCAACACGGGGCATGTCCCAAAGTGAACAGTCAGTTATGGGTGTCTCAAAATCCTTATAATACAGAGCTCTTTACAGTTATTCATAGGCAACTGTAAATGTACGAATACAGGACTAGACTGCTATTAAGGTATGATGATTTAAGTGCTTAATTTAATGTTTGGTTGTTCTCAGCCTTTTGATTATCATAGGAAAAAATATTACTACAGTCATACAATTTTCTAAAAATATAAAACATACTATTGATCAAGAGACGTGTTTCTTATTTCCTCACCTTTCTACATTTGGTGCAAGAACTGCATAATAACAAGTAACTGTCATGGTTGTGAAGTTCAGATGACAGGCTGAGTTTGAGGTTGGAGCTGCACCTTTTTACTCCACATTTGGAAGTCTGAGTCCTGTCATTTCATGTATTCCCTGTCAGTGAGTGCATCCTGACAGATAAGAGGGAAGAGGGGAGTTTGATGATACAGAACATATATTCCCTTAGTATCTCTCCCTTCGACATGTGTCAGGTGTGGCAAGGGCTCACCTGACATCCTCGAGTTTGCGGCTGATGGCGGAGCCCACAGTGGAGAAGGCGGCGGTGGCCTTCAGACCAGCCTGGGACAGAGTTTCTGACGTCCGTCTGTAGCTGGAACAGACACAAGAGGAGGATATGAGCTCCATGGAAACAGACGTGAGATCAAAGAGGAGCGGCATCAGGCTCTGTAGCCAACGTCACTGTCTTCATTCATTTTAACATGCCCTCAAGGAACTGCTCATTTCCTGCAAGCATGTGAATCTGTTTTACAGTAGACACAGGCAACTTATCCAGTTCACTGACATCCTTTGTCTCAGATACAAAGAATTTGCAGGCAAAAGTACAGACTTGTGCCTATGTTGATGTTTTAATAACTTAAAGACAGGACAAACACTTATGACAATAGTTTAATGGGTGTACATACGCAGTGGAGGTGGTGACGTCCTGCCAGGTTTTACTGATGTTCTGCTTGAGTTCATTGAGAGGTGTAATTCCCAACTTCCTCTTTATGTCTGCTACCTGCTTCTCTTTGGCTGCCAACACCTGTGACAGAGTCTGGATCTCATCTTCAACCTATGGACATAAAGGTCAGCTATATTGCACAGTCGATATAAAAAATACTGTCATAATTGAAAACATAGCAACTGTTGTCAAACTTATATTTTCATGACTTGTTCTGATGAGTGTTTTTTAAACTCCTCAAATCAGCCAGCCCAACTACAGCAGCAACAGTTACACTGACAACATATTGTGGATCACTTCTCAAATAAAAGAAACATCATAATAAGCATTTTGGTGACATATTTTTACAGTTTTTACAATTAGGTGGGCACATTTGATACATCCTCCTCCATCTCTATGTGATGTTATTATTGACTGATTTCATTAAGTCAGACTAGTGGAACTCATGACCATTCCATTCCCCTTGACCTTTGACCTGACCTTGAGCAGCTCCTCCTGTAGCTCCTGCCTTTCCTCCTCTGTCATGGCGGGTGGCGGGGCTGGCGACTCAACACTGGTCACTGCATCTTCTCCCACTTCAGGAGCAGAGTCTGTGAGCAGCTGGGAACCTACAAGAGAGGAGACCACAAAAGAACTCAAATATATCCTGGGATGGCCATGTTTGAAACTGATTTTTTGTAGATTAGCCTATCCTCTAAGTGCTGACACAAGATAAAGTCGACTGTCAAACAAGATCTGTCACACTATAAGGGGGTGTTTAAGGGTTAGGGGCTATCAGAAGCAGAACCACAAAAGTAAGGATGCTCAAGGATGCTGTTTGATGCGAGGTGTGCATCACAGGGGACCTGCTTTTTATCTTCCAACAAAGCAGCCAACATGCACCTTCCCTATCTCTCATACATCTTACTTCTAGCAGCACAGTAGGACCAGCGCATCAATAATACACACAAGTTTTCTTGATGGAGACATCTTGAACTTGACAGCGTGAGAGCTAAAGGGTTGTAAAGATCTGTCACTCAAATGGAGAAAAGAGGAAATGAAAACGTGTTCTCTGAAGTTGTTTTTATTCAGTATGATCAGATCTGGGTTTAAAAAGGACTAAAAAAAAATCACTGGTGAAAATAAGAGGCAAAGATGTAAAAAAAAAAAAGGAAATAGAAGAGGTGAATGAAAAACAATGAGAGGAAGCAGGTCAGAGGAACTGTTGAAAAATACATCTCACGCGTGGTTCACTGTCAGCTATAGGTAAACAAACACACTGACACTGGACCAACCTTGTGGAGAAAACAAACTCATTATTTAAGTGAACTCAGTGACCTCAGCACAGTTTCTACTGCAGAAATGTTGAAGGCCAGATCATGAAAGTAAAATAATTAATTAAATAGTGTAATATGGGCCCTTTAAAAGAAAAAGATTATTATAAAGGTTGTGGATGTATAAAATTAATAGGAAAGAGGGAAAAAAAAGCTCCAGCAGTCTTGCCTGGAAGAATCCATGACTCATCGCTGTACCAGCGGATGAGTCTGGTAACGCTTGATCCACAGAATGCGCTGCGGTTGCGCGTAGACAGACAGCTAAGTGAACCAATCAGAGATTGCGCCATCTTGATTCAAAACTGAGGAGGAACTTCCGCTGCCTAAGAGTGACTTTGCGGGCAAAGGCGGGTGCACTGACGTCACCATCTTTGAACGAATCAGAATCGCGGAGTCCGTTGTTAACCGGGGGAGCAAGGGTGGAGCGAGGGTGTCCAAATGGTATCGCGCTGTATAGGAAATACAGAGAGATATCATTTGGCTGGCCAGGTAACCAGCAGTCCACAATCTGTACACAAAGGTAAAGCGTTAAAACTGTATTGCACAGCTGACTGTATATCCATGGCATTAGTCTGACTTGTCATAAGATGTATCTTTCCACTTCTTTCCAAATCCTTGGCATCCATTTTCTTTCATGTCAAAACAAAATAGTTGCAACATTTCAAAACATTTTAACTGAGACAGATGGGCATTTTGTGACGGCAAAAATAGCTATTCACAAGACATGGACTTTTCTCTCCAACAAAAAAATATATATTTTAGATCCAATTGTGTGAAGAACTCCAAACAGACAAGTATTTGAGTCTAAAAATCAGATAATTTGCGAGCTGGGCCCAGGCATTAGCGCTCTGTATGATAATTAATGTCATGGGAATAACAAGAGTTGATTAGGCAACACAAGTATTTATCTGTCAGTACACACTCAAGTGAGACATCCCACTGGAAATCAATGACTGTAATTTTACTGAGAAAACTCAAGATGTGCAGTATAAGAATCTGTGGGAGAAATACAAAGAAAACTGGTTTCCTTGAAAACACATAGTCCCTGTGAGTGGTTACAAAAGAATGGGCACAACTATGAGAGCTGCTCTTCTTGACTTACATGTGCCCTCTACTCCCATTACTGTAGAGCAGCAAATGCACCGATGCCATTCTGCAGAGTGCAAGATACAGGGCACCCACAGTCTGACATACAAAACTGACAGTAAAGGTCCTGTACCCAGTTAATTGCCATGTGTTTGAGCAAAATGTGTCTTCCCCCAGTCTAAGCGGCTCTTGGGGTCAAAATAAGTCTAGTGTGCGCTGTCTGCATCTAATTAGAGATGGTTTTATTGTCACATAATCAGGACGTGCACGTTAGCATACTAGTTGCTGTTAGTTTTACCATCGTGGTAAATCATTCAGAATGCTCAGAATGCATAAGATAGTGAGAAATAAACTTTGGACTACTGCAGACCATTTAAAATGATCTTCTGATTTTCACATTTTTGCTCTTCAGTAAAAATCAGGTACAGTGCCTTTAAGTTTATGTTTCAAATCGTTAGCATGACAAGATGTTCACGTTGTAGGTAATAAACTTGAATATTAAAACCACTTAAAGCTAATACGTCTAACTTCTTAACCAGCAAACCATGAGAAGACTGTCAAATTGTAACAGCTAATTAAAATGTAAAGCAGCAGGCTACACAAACGGGTACATCGTGAACATGCCTGAAAGCTAACTGCAACATAATTATCATGGTGCAAAATCCAAAAGACAATGTAGGTCGAGGGTCAAACAACTTGTAAGGATCTGTGAGTCTTCTAGTATGCCTTGTACTGCTTTATCATATTTGGATAGGAATATGTTAAATGCCACATAATAACATATAATACACATAATAATCTCACATAAGCAATGCAGTAATATAAGTAAAACTTAACTATAGTGTGAATAATACATAATAGCGTATAGAAAAGCTATAAAAAGCTACTAAACTACTATCATTATATAACATTTATAATCGGTTTTGGAATGATGTGCACTGTTACTATAGCAACTGACAATTTAAAACAAACTATTATATCTTATGAATGGTAAAAGGTCCTCAAATGATCACCTATAACAGGAAGCTAAAACCCATGAATACTTGATTATAAAGCTATGATAGAAATTGAATGTTAAATATAATAGTCTTAATGACTGCTGACAATATTGAAACAGAGCAGATCCAACCATACTTGTGGACACTTTTAATATTTAATGTTTTAATGTTTATTGTTGAAGTTATTGTCACTTGTCATTGTCAAAGATCAAAGTCAGCTTTATTGTCAATTCTGCCATATGTGTTCAACATACAGTGAATCGAAATTTTGTTTCTCTCTGGCCAGGTAGTGCAAAAAGACAGTGTACAAAATACAATATGAAGACAAAACACAACAAAAACTATCTAAGACAGAGATCTAAAGTTAAAACTAAAGTCTACGGTCTTGTTTTTGTTGTTTTTGCTGTGGTGTCACCTGCCTCGGGACTACAGATGGAAATTAGGATTTTTGCTATAATCTGGCGTATTTACACTGCAGTGTTGATGTTCATTAATATGCACTGTCCCTATTAAATAAAGAATAAAAACATAATATGTAATACATCAGGTCAGCAACTCTTTCTCTACACCTAAAACAGCAAAATTACCAGTAAGTGACAAGAAGGCAAAAATGATCGGATGACAAAAATGAAAATTAAATTAAACAGCTGTCACTCCCTCCCCTTCCTCCTCTTTAAAGCACGCCAACCAAAGCTGGTGCCAGCCGTGCCCTCTCTCTCCTCAGCCTTACCTCTGCTCTTGGATGCAGGAGAGCTGGGTGGCGTGTCACTGTAGGCCGGGGACAGATACAGGTAACTGGTGTTGACTCCTTGCTCAAAGTCAAAGGGAGACTGGTACTCCTCTAGTGGCTCCATTCCTACTGCTGTCACTGCCAATAAGACCAATACACACCGCCTACTAAACCACAGCTACCTCTGCACCCCCGTCACTGTCCTGATTGACTTCATGTGATCCACTCCTCTGTATTGCCTGTCTCACTGTAACTACATAGACACTTTTGTGCTCAAGAGGTCACACACATCTTTCTCTATATGTTAATAAGTAACCATTGCCTTGAATCAGCTATCCCAAAGGTTGCTCCCATCCCGTCTATACAAACTGTGCTGCTGATATTGCGTGCACCAATTTCCCAGGTCGCTATATCAACTCCCTCCCTCTTTGCTTTCTTCCGCCATCACCAGCGTGTCATTCAAGAAGAGAAAAGGGTCCCATTTGGCCAGATCATTCACGTGACAATAGAGATGGGCCAGAAGGGGGCGAGGAGGGAGAGATGAAAAGCGCTGTAATCTGTGGTGTCCCAGATTACAGCCAAGCAATAATCCACAAGAGGCAGCAGTAGCAGTAATACCAGTCAGTCAGAATGGAGGAGAGAGGATGCCCCAAGCTAAAAGGGCTGTGTAAGGGAAAGTGGGCTTTGGTGCTCAAACATGCATGGGTAATTTGTAGTTGTGGAAAGTTTAACAATATATCTTTAAGACTACATCACAAAAATATTAGGAACCAAACTTAAATGATAACAAAACCTATGATTTTGCAATATTAAAAACTCTATCTTTCTATCTATCTATAAAAAGATCCTATATTACACAAAATGGATTCTTGTGAGCTTTAAATCATGTTATAATGCTCTTACCTCCTCAAAACCAAGAGTTGTGTTTTGTTTCATTCACACATGTTGGAGTAATTCTTTATTAATAATAATAAAACCCAAAACTCTGCAAAACTCAAAATGCTCTGTTGCACCTTGTGATGTCATGAAGTTTTCTGTTTAACAGCTACCTTTTTTCCTTTAGTTGGGCAATTACAGGGTTGAAATCATCCAAATGATTCTAGTGAAGGCATATGGAGTTTAAAAATGCAGTGGAGCACTTTCCGTATTACCGCATGACATCACAAGGTGGGACAGAGAACTCAGCCTAAATATATTTGTGACGAGTAAACAACATAATAACATACATCAGAAAATAGTTTATATGGGCCCATATCTAGAACGGTTACAATATCCTGTTACAAGGCTTTGTTCCCAAATGCATTATTGTGTGGAAACAATATGTTAAAATACAAAAGGAGGACCTACAGTGACTGTGTTCCCTTTTTGCACTCTGTGTGTACCTTCCATAAACTGTATATCTAAAATATAGCGTTACAGCCTTATATACAGCCTTATACAGTCTCTCTACAAAATGCCATGAAATATTATACTAAGACATTTGGACATTTACTTTAATGTCTAATCCACACATTTATGAGTATGTGATTATATTTCTATTCATATTTATGAACACATCTCCTGTAAGATCTTTAAAATAATAATAATAATAATAATAATAATAATATACATCAGCGTCTCTTTGATTAAGGATTTCCACATTTATTTAATAAACTTAAACACACCAAGACTAGATCTGAAACAACATTTTAAGCTCTTAAGCTGTTGCTCTAAAAGTGTAAAAGATGCTAAACTGCCTCCTGCAGCCCTGACTCATAACAAACCCTCAGTGTGCACTCTATGGAAAATGTCTGTAAATATATTGTTTATGTTCACAAAAACAATAATTAAAAAAAGTTTTAATAACAAAGAAATCACGATCATGATTGATCAATTTGAGATAAAGTTAGTAATAAAAAATGTTGCCATATTGCACAGCCAATTATTTTATTTTGAAATTTAAAGCTCAATATCCACTGAGGTCACAACACTCATTTTGAAGAGCTTAATAACCCACAGCACGACTTTAATTACATAATATCCATGGCACACTGTGTCACATGATAGTCTAAGACAAGAATCATGAGACACAGAGGACTGTCCATCCGCCACAGAGTTCCCATCCTGCATGGGACAAAGAACAGCTTCTGCTTGGTCAGGACAATATATTAAAAGGTTATCTTAGCTTTAAGTTTAATGTAGATAGAGCAGGCAACTGTACAACACCTAAACATGTGGCTATAAAATGCTGGTATATTTATAACAAATATGCACCTTCAAAAACAACAAGCAAGTTACAGACAAGAGAACAAAGCACCAAGGCAAGGCCAGTCTAAGAGCGAGACAACAGCACAGCCAGAAACAGGAATGATTTTATTAGACATCCAAACAGAGCAGCACCACGCGGTGGATGGAGGGAACACAGCCAGTGAAAAAAGAACACAAGCCGTTTTGAAAAGAACTCTTATGTATTATGTTTTTTTTTTGTTTTTTTTTTTTTTGTTGAATCATTAAAAAACAACTAGACTCTTTTCCTGCTTGATGGATGCTTGATCATTTTTAGTTCACTTTTCTCTCTTTGCAGTGTAACATCTACTGTAGGTGGTATGACTCTTTATAAGATTTGATTTGGCCCTGAATATTCTTGTGTTTGCAGCCCAAACAACATACAGGACCAGGCTGTGTTTCGAACAGTCTGTGACTCCTTCTGACCTCAGCTGAATGATACCACTTATGTGGAAATCTAATTTCAGCAAAAAGTTGTCCACTTCTGATCAATCTTGTTACAGGCAAATCAGCATGGAATGATTAAGGATTTCATTTCCCAAAATCTTATCTGAGTTAGAGTGAATTTTCATATAAAATGTATGAATCCTAACTCTTACTTCAAATGCTATGCAAGCAGACAGTGAGTCTAGAATAGTTTGGGAAAACATCAGAAACGCAGTTCAAGTTAATCATATTACTTGCAAAATTAACTGATCAGAACACTGTGTTCACAATAACAGATTCAATTTTTTTTTTTTTATTTACACTACTTACACTGAGCACTTTCTCCCTAAACTATTATACCAGTTTGTTAAGACATAAAGTCAAATGTAAATCAATAAGTGTTGGAATGTGAGGACAGAGCTCTTCAATCAGGGGCTCAAAGAGGAACTGTGCTCATGGGACATGGGGCCCCTCTCTGCTCTGATTAAGACTCTGTTTTTCTGCCTAATCACAAGAGTAAACTGTCAGACTGATGACATCTGTTGACAAGACCGGGCTGCTAGGTCCTTTACTGTTACAAGTAACGCCTGTTCACCTCAAGATATGAAACTATGTAAAGTTGGGTAATCAAAAAATTACAAGCAATCACCCAGGCGGAGGCAGAAAGATGTTTCTTTTAGCATTATTTCTTTTAGCATTATAACTTTCTAATTTTCAGAAATTCACCGATGAATGGAAAAGATTAAAACTGAGAGGGAAGTGGTGTCATGACTGTGCAGCATGACAGGAAATGTGTGTATCAGGCAGAGGAGTTTAAAAGAATCACCTTCAATTTGACCTTTAATTCCCAAAGTGTGTAAAACAAACAAAACTACAATGTTAGAATAGGTTTATAACCTTTGCTCAATAATAGACTGCAGTAGGTGTGGGCTTGAAGAACTGGAACAGCAGGGGCGTATCATACAGGCCTACAAGCTGTCAGGTGCACAACATTTCAAGTACTTTAGAAGAAGTCAACTTTTTCAATTTAGAGCCCCGCTAAAGGCTATAGCTAAGCCCATGACAACAGAAACAGGCTACAGCCTAAACGTGTGCCTCTTTATGATTGCTCAATAGCTTAGACTTCCTCATATCTGCCACTTATTTAAGATGCCGTACCTTCTTATTATAAACGTATTTTCTTCATAAAAGTAAGCTAGACTTTGCATCACAAAACCTACACCAGTCACGCTTGAGTTCCATATGGTCTCCCTCCCAATGCATAAAGTTTGGTAACTTTTAAACTAAAGTTATTTTAATCAGTGGAAAAAATAAATAAATAAAAATCATGCATTAGTGGATTACCTTTATCTGCATCCTCCATGGTGCAGCTGAAAGAAGTTTTTGTAGTTTCTGTGAAGTTTATGACCAGGGCGCAGGTAGTCCTTTTACTGCGACAGATCTTCCTGTTCACAGCTCGTGGCCCTGGTTGCCAGGCAGCTCGACGTGAGGGGTGGGGTCTAGTGTGACGTCATTACGTTGCAGTGTAAACACAAGCGAGCACGTGGATCAAGTTTTACCTGATCATCCACAGCACAAGCGAATGACAAACCTTTCAGTCAGTTCAGTCGTGATTACTAATAGTAGCATATATTGTAATCTATTGTTATCAATTACTCAGAAAATACCTTCTGGGTTGTTGGCTCAATTGGTTTTAAGTGTTAAAAATGCAGTTATGCAAATTAATATTGTACATTCGTGTGTAAATAGTCTAATTTAAAGCACATTTAGGTTACTTCTAGTGGTATTAATGTCGCAATTTGAATATAATTCTCTGTCATACATAATGCCTATTTCTTTGCGTAATTGCATCTTACATATTTTGTTATTGCATGGTTGAGATACAGCCTAGTGTTGTATTAATACTTCTGTATTATTGTGAGCTGTTCACTGAGTATTCAATCAATAAAAGGCAACTATTTCAACATTTTGCAAGTATGTCACAAACACAAACATTTCCCACCATAACAGGAAAGGCTGCCATCTACTGGATTTACTGTAAATTAATACGAACATTCACACTAGCCCACATTTTAGTCATTTGTATTATGTTTTCGGATTTATTTATATTACAGATTATATACTATTTGATGATTTGTAAAAGTGGCAGACTTAGCCTATTAGCAATGTTTTTAAATTATTACCAAAGTTATTTTGTGGCAAGACAAAAACTAAACAAAATGGGATAAAACAAGTTTATAAGGAAGGGATGGTGTAGCAGACCTTCTAACAAATTTAAAAGGAATTGTTCAGCTTTGCCATTTTATATGTCTTAATATGTATTATAAAAATACAAACTCCTATCACAACACATTTGGTGCTGTTGATGTATTATAGCTTTTAGCTTACTGTCACGGAAGCCCCGATTTATTAAAGCCCCGTGTTACATGGGGAGCAGTCGGTGTAATGGCCATAATACAAGGAAACGGCTACAGATGAAGGGCATACGGGAAATGGGTGCAGCTTTTGCACACACAAGCCCAGATGAACAGCACCCCCATCTTCCTTTAAAGCCGCCCCCTCCCTCCGCCCCAGCCCCCTGTCCCTGGTCGAGGTGCATTGTGGGGAAGAAAGTCGCTGCCATTCGACCTCTGCGGGGCCTGCGCGGACGCAGCGAGAACCCTCAAATTCATTATGCCTTTAAAACCTTTATTTATTTCCGCATAACCTACTTACTCTCGCCGGGAGGGCCACAGCGGAGAAACGACACGACGACTGGCCATCTCTTTCGGCAAATACATACTTTACAGTTTAAACATTTGTTTTGCAGGAGCGTAGTGTTTGGAAAGTGCAGTTTGACATTTATTTTAGGCGAAAATGTCTGGGGAAAGAAACCGCAGGTCGCTGGCTTTCCGAGGAGGTGGAATGGCCGCGTTTGCGGGGTCCAGTATCGGTAACAGCTGGGAGGCCCCGGCCTGTCAAGATCGACGTTTGAACGGGACCAGGCCGGATCAAGAGGAGGACGGGGATCTGGGGACGAAAGGACCGTCACAGAAGAGAGTGGAGGGAGACAGCACGGAGCCCGAAGCAGAGGAGGAAGAAGAGGACCCGGAAGGGGGCAGCTGGGTCCAAGAAGACGGTCACCGTGAGACGGAGGACGGGTCCGGGGAGGGGGCTAGCTGGACAGCGGGGAACGGTCCCAGCAGCGCCGACAGCCTGGAGACGGGAAGCGGGAGCGAGTCCAGGAAATCTGGGGTCGAGATGAGACCGCAGACACTGCTCCAGAAACACGCACTGTTTCACGCGTCATGGCTGCAAGAATTCCCCTGGCTAAAATTCTGTCAAGAAACGGGACTTATGTCGTGTTCCTGGTGCCACAACATTGGCACTAAAAACAGCGACGAGCTTGTCAAAGGCAGCCGCAACTACAAGCGGGCCCTGCTGCTCAGGCATCACCTGTCTTCAGAGCACGGCAGGAATGACCCCACCAAACAGGTACATTTAGCCTTTTTACACTGACTCGTTGACTTAAAGCATATTACATCGTTACTACCATCGAGTATTGCGTCTGTGTAAATAGTTAATTCTTGTCGCGTGTATTTTTTGGTCTGTGTGTTCCTCTGAAACCCCAACATAAGCGAAAATAGACTACCTAAGCCCCACAATCCCTTCTCTGGGCTAATTAGCTTTCTCAACCCTGCTAACTTAAGCTAACCAATAGCTTAGCCGACTAGCCGCTTGTAGCTCTGCTGAGTATGAAGGTACAGGTAGAGCGGTGGAAAGGCTAATGTGTAACAGAGTCAGTGAATAAAACACACACCCTGAGGGTTTTCTGTTAGAGTGGCAGTTTTTTCTTTTCTGTTTGTTTTTGACTGCTGCTCCAATAGGCTAAACATGTCCATATTAACCACATAATGTTGTCACTGCGTGTTTGACACCTGCCATCTATTGAATCATCTGTACTGTTCTGTTCAGTATCTCTTATTTTACTACCCTCTCTCTAATAATGAGAAATGTTTTTTTTTTCTTTCCTGTCTTTCTGACTGTACAGTATTTTTAAATCTGATCAGCAGTTGTCCAGAGGTTGAAAGCTCGCAAGAGGTCACACAATGGCAAGGGCTTGACCCTAACAGCCTTTGGGGAACCCCACCCCTCTCCCAACCCCCCGCCTGTTTGCCTGTGACTGTGCTCTGTAGGCTCGCAGTCCGAACTGACCTCTGCCTCGTACCCCCCCCCCCCCCCCTTCCCCTCCCTTTGGGGCAGCTAAATTAGAGGCATTGTGTTAGATGACCCCCCAAAATCCATACATGGTGTCACTTGCAAGGCTGGACAAGAGGAGGGGAGTAAATTATGTTGCCTGGAGCTTGACAGCTTGCCAAGCCCAGATGCAGCGTTCTTCAATAGGCTTGAATCAGGGAAATGGATGTCAGTAATAGGATGTCACGGCATCACCTGACTTGGGACCCTGGGTGTTTCTGTATTAATGGGCCCTATTGTTTTCCCTTTGGGTCATATCTCATGATTAGAACCCCATCCTATGCTAGACGCAATCTATGCTTACCACTGTTTCACCTAATTCACTATCATGCGATTAGCCACCAATTCATTCTTGATGTTGTACCCTATAATGGAGCTATTATGGCCTGTAATACAGTCTCTTAGTTGACCATTTGTATTGCAACATAGAAGTCAGTTGTTATCATGTAATAGTGTGTGTATCTGAATTATTAGTATCAAAGGGCAAGTCATACTTCAGTTTACATTTTATTGAAATGGTCCCAGCTCGATCGTGTCAATGGACTAAAACTGTCATTTCTATTAAGTGTGACTGCTATCTGACTGTGATTTCTGAGTGAAGGGGATTGGCACACTACATTTAGTTCCTTTCTTGCTACACGCGATCACTAATCAGTATGACTTAGTGATGCACTAACTTGAACACGTCTCTTAATTGGTAAGGAGAGCAGTGGGAGTGGATTAGGGGCTTGGTGTGACTTTTCCCTAGCAACAAGGACCCCAGACACTGAGCTGAGAGGTTACCAGGGCCAAGGTGTTGTGTACCTAACGATAAACGAAGCCCCAAAACTATTATCACAGAATTTCATCAGACCTATTGCTGCAAGTAATATTTTCCTCACAATACGTAGGGTGCAACTTCACAAATGCAGAAAGTACATATTATAGGGGGCAATTAGAGTGTTACGAGGCAATGTCTTGTTCTTTTCACCCATTCCTAACATTAGTCAGGCCTGTGCTGCATTCGTTAAAGCTAACTCGATTAGCTTTAGCACACCAGGGCAGCTGTGGTGAATGTGGGTCTCTGCTCGGAGAAGGGGGCCGTTGTCCTAAATTCTTGAGACGTCCTATTCTGACTCTCTTCCCAAACTGCTGCTGAAATGAATAAGATGAGCGAAGGTTATCACAATCTGTATCAGCTCCAATACGACCCCATGTTAATAATACAAGTGAAATCATTGTACAGTAACATGATTCTCCAATCGTAACCACAGATGACATCTTTGTTCGTCTTTAATGCATACACTGTATTGTAATTACATATTTATGCCAACCCATGCAGTCATTTCTGTTGCCGCTTTACTTCCAGTTTCTCTGCTTTGTCTTGTGTTTTTTGTAGAAATAAGCTTGTTTGACTTAGGTTTCAGATAACACAAAGGTTGCAGATACCCACAATCTTCCCATCTTTTCAGTTGCGTAGTACAAACACATTAAGGGCCAGTCCCCCCGAAAGGAAAGAGGACCCGCCCTGTAGTGTTTGCTGCCTGTGAGATATACGGCGCGTTTATTGGGGGGCACAGGTCAGTGGAACAGGGCGGGGTGCTCCAGAGGGAGAATTGTCCCTTGGTTTTGGGCCCCCCTTGTGTCTCCTCTGTCACAGCATTGTTGAGAGGCTGGGACAGTCTCGGCTTAGTCCTCCCACACCTTAGGCCACAGGCACACTGTGGTATTGTTCCGGCCATGGGGACAGACTGGTTGGGTGAGGGTGGGATACTGTAGATGGGCTCGCAGTGGAGATGGCCTGGAGGCAGGGCTGGTCATGGGACTGTTTAAATGGTGAGTATGTGGAGAGGGGGGTGCAGGGAGCTAGGCAACATGTGTGCATACAAGGTAAACAACAAGTGTCTTCACTGTGTCATTATGTGGACCAGGACAGAGCTGTGTCGCATGACCTAAGGAGCGGCTACACCACTCACCACCCTAAGATGCCAGTGATTTGAAAAATGTGTCAATTACTCTATAACAGTATATTATTGATATTGGGTATGACTATAGTCATTTTTAATATGGTTTGCACACATATTTTAACAGCAAAATTACAAATAAAAGTATATTCCATTCTATTCCAAAATTGCTAAGACTCGTCTTGAGGTTAATATTGTCCCCATATTGTCTCTTGGCGCTGCCTCTGGAGCCTCATACAGCAGGTTTGGTGCAGACGGCATCTGCTGTGCAGGTTCCAGCTGCACTCACACGTGGCACATCTGGAGAAAGGATGAGGCTGCTTCAGTACCAGGCCGTCCACAGAGCACACAGAAGGCACACCTCTCCAGCCCTCCTCTTTGCTTTGTAAAGAATCTTAGAATCAGATTTGTTACAGTCAAGTCATAATTTTACTTGCATGTATAGTCATAATATAAAGTACAAGGGTCTGTCTTGATGGTGTCGGTTTTGTTTCACTAAATTGTCTTTTAGATTGTGACTGTGTTTCTGCTTGACTGCCAAAAATGGGCACATTGACACAGTGTGGCCCTCACTAAAATAAATCTGACTTTGTTGTTTTCAGTTCAAAGCTTACATTTAAATGAAATGATCCAAAGCAATGAAAGCACCACTCAAACCCTGACAGTCCATCTTTAAACCCATTCCTCCCGTTGTGTCCACGGTGATGTATTCTGGTGCCCTCTTCACCTGACCACCTCCTCCAGAGGCTTTGAAGTGTATATCATGGTCTCATTTGTATCTCTCCATGCTCAGCTCAGCCACAGCAGCACTCTTTCTCTGACTGTGTAATAGGAGCGAGTGGTGAGTGCACAGGCCTTTCACAAAGACCTACAGTGAGTGGACAATGAGCCTGGGGGAGAACACGCAGCATTGTCAGGCTAAAATGGGGTGACCCGCTGCCTCTCGCTCTCCCCTTGCTCCACATCCTCCTCCTCCAACACTCTTCTTCTCGCTCAAGGTCTCCCTCGCCTCTCACTGGCTTCTTTGTACTCGTTTTATCAGTGTTCTTTTTAACCTTTCACATTGTAACTATATTCTGTTTGTTCTGTTGTAATTTTTGTCACATACAGGCTCTTTTTAAGAGTCAAGTCAAAGCTTTGAGAATTGATTTTTTTACCTTTGTGCCAGTATTTGTATTTTACATCTATGGACACATCCTGCCTCTATGTGGCAATAAAGGACCAGTTCATAATGGTTTGTGCTCATATTGGGATAAATGTTCTGGGCAAGGCCAGTCTACTGGTCTGATAAAGTACAGATTGGGAGTCATAACAAGCAGAGATAAGTTGGTGAACACATAGACTGGTGCCATAGTGAATGTTAGATGGATGTCTGCAGTGTCAGAGCCACATGTTTCATCAGAGCCTTAATCATTTGTCAAACACATTTGATGTAGGGCTCTGGTCTATTATAGAGATGTTATTCTCTGCCCCATGTGGAGCACACAATGTGGTGCAGGACTGAATGTAGGTCTCTGAGGGCGAAGGCTGCTGTGTTCATATCCCCCTCTTATCTCATCTTGATTCTGTGTCTCTATATTCCATCTCATCCCTGGCCCTTGCTCTGGTCCAGCTGTGGCAAAGGCCGATAAGCCCCACTACTATCCTCTGTGCGGGCAGCACAGAGCTGCAGTGTGCAGTGGGGGCGGGGGCTGGAGGGGACCTCAGAGAAATGGATTTAATCTGAATTAGTGGGCCTGAAACCCCAGCTGTGTACATGTGGGCTGGTTTGTGCGTAGCAGAGATGAAGAGTGGGGGCAAAAATGCAGGGCTCGAGCAATGTGAATTATTCTGGATTAGGACATCTGCTGTGCAATTCTAAAATGAGCCAGAGATGTATGCTACTGCTGTGCAGAGCATAAGCTCTGAGGCTGACTTCCACACACTCAGAGGCACATAATTTTGACATGTCCATCATGCATGCTCCTCACAATTTGCTCTGATTTAAATCTGATAGTTTTAGTAAACAAACGTACCCATGGATTTCTTCTGCTGTGTACCAGGCCCACTCTTGCATTACAGGGTCTTTCTCCACCAACTGCCTACCACCCTGTGGTCAGCTGAAGGAGATGCTTCTTTTAACATGCATCATAAGTGTGTGCTAAGTGGTAGTGGTCACTACAATACCAGTTGAACTATATAGACTTAGACAAACTTTATTGATCTACAAGTGAAATTATATGGACACTTTACTTCACACATCTCAATATAATATAATAACAAAGAGCAAAAAATTAATTGTATAATGTATATTGACGCATTATTGGCCCATTAATTGCATCAAAGTATGTGATTATCAGATCAGACTTGGTACGTGTGCTTGACATCTGAAAGTCTGCTGTTAAACCTCCTCACACAGAGCAGTGTGTAATCCTACACAGAGAGGTAATGAGTCCTTTGTGCTTCCACATCCCCCATCGTCCTAGAAGTTGTCAGACCAGTTTGGGCCAGTGACAGGTGCACCCTGCATGTGTCAGTTTATTCAAAATGTTTTCTTCTCTCTTTGACAGGAGCCAGTGCGCACCTCCGAAAACACCAGCCCTTCCACTAACTGCTCAGAGGAAGACTATCGCGCCAAGCCCAATGAGAATTCCTACTGTTACCAGTTGCTGCAGGAGCTGGACAAACAGCGAAAGAGCGGTATTCTGTGTGACGTTAGCATCGTGGTGTCAGGCCAGGTCTTCAGAGCTCATAAGAACATCCTAGTGGCCGGGAGCCGCTACTTCAAGACCCTGTACTGTCTGACCAAGAGCGAGGCTCAGGACCACACCACAGTCACTCATTTGGATGTGGCTGCAGTACAGGGCTTCTCTGTCATCCTCGATTTCCTCTACTCTGGAAACTTGCTGCTCACAAGCCAAAACGTCATAGAGGTCATGTCAGTGGCCAGTTACCTCCAGATGACTGAGGTGGTCCAGTCATGCCGAGCGTTCATCAAAGATGCCCTGAACATCAGCATTAAGCAAGAGGCCCCAGACTCTGTTGTGGTGGACTATAACAAGAGGCAGACCGTGGCCAAAGAGGGACAAAGGGGGCTGGACCGCAAGCCAAGCAACTTCTGGGCCACAAGCATCCTGTCCAAGCTGTCAATCAAGGCGAGCAACAGTCAGGGCAAAGAAGTGGCGGAGGACTTGGGCAGCCAAGTGAAGGAGGAGCCCAGTGATGTGGAGGTGAGTCTGGGAGAGGGCTGTGCCCTGGTGACCCCCGGAGCCCCTGGCAGCTGGGCCAACCAAAGCTCACCCAACTCTGCAGAAGCCAGTGAGGGCCGGGCAGGTGGCAGCCAGATGCAGGTTTTCGTCTGGAACGAGCCACCCGCAGGGGGCGCCGCAGCAGCTCCTGCTGCAGTGAAGAGGGAACCAGCTGATGGAGTGGCAGGCAGCGGGCGCAGGAAAAAACAGACCACCACACGGCGATTTGTGTACAACTTTCCCCCTGAGCCTGAAGAAGGCTTTGACGAAGGCATGTTTGTCCAGCCGTCGGCCTCATACCCTCGAGAGGATCTGTCCTCCCTTTCAGAAAACGCAGGTAAGAATTAATTCTGTTCTGTACTATACAAGAGGTGCCTCAGGAGGAGCCTGCATCTCAAATCTGGTGTCTGTTTTTTCACATTAAGCTCTGTCAAACAAAGTCTAATGCTGCATTGCTGTGCGTGCAAAGAAACTGAAGAAATGTTATTAATTGGATCATCGGTGTAAAATGTGCCTTTTCAGCAGTTTGGATGCCTGCTCAATCCAGTGTTTTGTTCTTAATTTTATAACTATCCAATCCTTGTGTTCTTTCACAGGAGTCATTACATCTTACATCTCTGTCCGCACTGCTCAGTGCTCTTTACTCTGGGCCCATTAGGCTCAGCTCCTCATAATGATATCTCTGCTGTATTAAGTGGAGTGCAGGGGAGGCGGGGGAGTGAGAGGGCGCTCTAATGCAGGATAATGAAGAAAGGGGAGACCGTTCTCCCTCAGGCCTCTCCCTAAAAGCAGCCCAATGCTCTTAGTGCCTCTGCTCCTCTGCACCAGTGTAACGTGTGCATATAGTCATCCACGCATTACTATAGCTCAGAGTGTTACTCTCCTACTCCTACTCTCTCCTACTCCTACTCTCCATGTCACGGGACTTGTGTGTCTTAAAATGTTAATGTTCGTTACATTTCCAAATATAGAAATGGTTTATACTGGACAGTGGACACTAAGTCATAGTAAAAGGGTTGGAGGCAGGTGTTTAACTCTAAATGGTAGTTTTAGCTTCAGTAGATCTTGTTATTGCAGACTGAAAACGGTTCTCAACTGTAAACAAAGATAATCCATGTTTTATGCTCAATAACTGACTATAAAAGTTATGTTTGATGCATTAGTGAAATTGCATAACTTGAGATAAATAAATATTTATTTAAATATAATTTGTTGAAAAGATAACATTTTTGAAACATTGCAGTTTGCTACTCCGCAATGTAACCTCCCCTGTAAAAGTCATTAAATAGTTTGGCAGAAATGAGAAACTATTTCTTAGACACTTCTGGTCCAGTGAGATGTCACGTATTTAGTTAAACTGTGAGTGATTCCACCATGGTAGTGCATGTTGTCCCATTACTCTGTGCTAGGCCAGGCTCTGCTCTTGTAGCCAGTAAATAGTTGGTTTCTCTCCAAACAGATGCTGTGTGCCTGCTTTGAGAGAGGGCAGAGCAGGTACATGGTATTTGCATATAGACTGTCTGTTCAACCGCACACGTGAACAATACACCCCCAGTCAGGAGAGGCACAGAGCCTTTCCCTAATGCACAGAGGCCGTCTCACCATTACACACACACTCACACACACTCACACACACACACATGCACACATGCACATAGGGGCTCACACATGGGGACACAGGGGAGACGCACACGGACACATACACACACGCGAACACTCTCGCATGCAGGGACACACACACACACAGGGGCTCATACATGGGGACACGGGCGACACACACATGGACACACGCACGCGCACACACACACATAGGGGCTTACATATGGGGACACAGGGGAGACACACACGGACACACACACTCTCACATGCAGGGACACGCGCGCACACACATGCACATAGGGGCTCACACATGGGGACACAGCGGACACATACACGGACACACACAGACACACACACATGGACACACAGACACACTCACACACATAGGGGCTCACACATGGGGACACACACACGGACACACAGACATACACACGCACTCTCACTCTCACATGCAGGGACAAACACACACACATACACATAGGGGCTCACACATGGGGACACAGGGGACACACACACACACACACACACACATAGGGGCTCACGCATGGGGACACAGGGGACACACACACATAGGGGCTCACACATGGGGACACAGGGGACACACACACGGACACACACACACACACACATAGGGGCTCACGCATGGGGACACAGGGGACACACACACATAGGGGCTCACACATGGGGACACAGGGGACACAAACACGGACACACACACACACACACATAGGGGCTCACACGTGGGGATGCAGGGGACACACACACACACACACACCTAGGGGCTCACACATGGGGACACAGGGGACACACACACGGAGAAACACACACACACACGGACACTCTCACTCTCACATGCAGGGACACACACATACACATAGGGGCTCACACAGGGGGACACAGGACACACACACACACAGACTTCTGATGCTTAGGAATAACTGAAATATCTTGATCATATCGTCATATGTCTCGCAGTGATATCTTGGGCCATTACAATATATTGAATTGCAAGTCTCTTTGCTTAAATCAATAGTTATGGTGCAATAATAGGGGGGACCTGCATAGAACACGATCCTTTGGTCTGTTTCAGTGCAGACTACATGAAGAAATGGCTGTTATTAAACCCTTTTAAATCTTACGTCTTTCGATTGTGTGGATTATTGTTTGTTGGCCTCTACTAAATATCTCAAATATCGTACTGTGAGATGCATTTTGTGAGCTATCATACCAAGAGATTTAGCTATCGTTACATCCCTACTGATGCTGCAGAAAGTGCAGCTCCAGCTGACTGTGAGCGTGCCTGTAAGTCGAGCTCAGGCTGCCCTGGTTGGATTAACCCCTCTGAAGCGTACACCTCAGTTTTTTACTGTAGGCAGAGGGTGGGGTTGGGCTGTTTACTCTTGTTGTTAGCGTCCATTGTCTCATTTGTGTGTGCTGAAGGGGTTAGTTAATGTACACAGGGCGTTGTGAGGTGTCCAACCCCCAACTATCAACTGCCTCTCATCTTTCTTTTCTGTTTGTTCCCTCCCTCTTTTTCAGAACTGGCCAATCAGATACAATACAGCATCATCCAAGACATACAGCCAGGGGAAACATGGGAGAATGGTGAGAGACTGCACTTTACTCAACATCTGAGCAACACATTGTAAACAATGATTTAATGAAGCAATGCAGGACACTATGGCTGTATGTTTGTTGTAATTATTAATAATGCAGCAGTTTATAGAGTGCTTTTCTGGAAGCTTTAGAGCATTATTCATTCACGCCACACTCACGGTAAGATACTATTGTAGCCACAGCTGCCCCAGGGCAGACTGACGGAAGCAAGGCTTCCAATCTGCGCCTTCGGCCCCTCCAACCACCACCATCACTCACACACACTCCACTTTCATACTAGGCAGTGTGGGTGAAGTGCCTTGTCTAAGGACACAACAACCCTTTTTGCCACCCCATTGTGGCACCTTATTTTCTGAGCAGACTCCCATCCAAGTACCGGTACTGCCGGGCTTTGCTTTGCTTCTGAGATCTGATTGAATGAGGCTTTGACAAGCTGAGTGTTAGCATTTCGATATGAAAGCTGAATCTGAAAGCCTCATGAACGTTGGAAGACCTTGGTTCAACCAGTTCTGGGGTAACAGAACTGTAATCTGACCTCGAGTGTAGTCTGAATTCAGTCTGTATGTAAATACACATGTTTAAACCCCTATTAGTGAATCCACAGGTGACCTGCTTCTCATCAGCCCTCTTCCCCATAGCAACCGTCCTGACGACGCTTGTGTTGTTCCTGTTTCTTAAACAAAAGGCCAGGGCTTGTTCCCCTCTCCACAGGCAAACAAGCTCTCGTCTCTTCTCAAAATCAATATTTTGTTTGTTGGAAAACTACCAGCTGTCCTCTACAGCTTGTTGGCATAAATATCCAAATGGAATGGTTGTTAATCAGTTACTAATTCTGAATGGATATAACCAATGATGTAACCAACACTATTTAGGCTCTGATGTAAACATATATTAGACTGTTTAAAGAAGTTGGCCTCTATGATTGTGGCTGATCAACATGCTAAACCCCCTCTACTTTGTTTTTCTTAGGTGAGTCGTCACATCTAGCCCTCAATAAGCTCAAGTGCCCCCACTGTAACTACATCGCTAAGCACCGGCGCACGCTCAAGAGGCACCTGATCATCCACTCAGGTGTACGCTCCTTCAGCTGTGACATCTGTGGCAAACTCTTTACCCGCCGCGAGCACGTCAAGAGACATTCCCTGGTGAGACTCTGTGTTTTTGAAGGCTACAGTGCTGCTGTGGGCTGTACAATCTGTACAGTCTGAGACATGTTTTACTTGGTTACATTCAAGTTGGTAGAGATTCACGTACATTAAACAAAGCATGGCAAAAGGAGAACTTTAATTTGTCAACTGGACAAAAGTTTATTTGGTCGAATACGTTTCACCGCTCATCCAAGCTGCTTCTTCAGTTCTGGTCAGAGTGCTGGTGGACACTGCCTATATCTGCTGAAGGGAGGAGCTAACTACAAATTATTAAACAAAGCAAACAAAAACACTGTACAAGTAGCTCATAATTCCATGCTTAAAGTCAAATCAACTCCATAATAATTGAAAAATAAACATTTGTCATCAAATGCGGATTTGTTGTGTATTTTGGAGCAGAGTTTATTCTCTGTTTTGCTCGTATGAGTAAGATGAGCTCACATGACACAGGGCTCATGTACTGAAGTCATGCGTATGCAGGTGCATGTACATGAGCATCTGTGTCGTGCTCTGACCAAAATCTTAAGTGGACATTTTATCATTTAACTGGACATCCAATTTTGAGTGTTGTCATGTAATATTTGTCATCAAGATAATTTTCAAACTGGACTTGTATATTTTCTAAATATTGTGGTCAATCACTGTCTAACTCCTTCCTCTCTCCTCCTCCAGGTGCACAAGAAGGACAAGAAGTACAAGTGCATGGTGTGTAAGAAGATCTTCATGCTAGCGGCGAGTGTGGGCATCCAGCACGGCTCACGACGATACGGCGTGTGCGTGGACTGTGACACTCAGCAGGCCACACAGGACGGTCTGGAAGCCATGGAGGCCATGGAGTTCTCCCGCGACGAAGACTTTGACGGAGAGGATGACCTGGAGGGGGAGGAGCCTACTGACAATGACCAATCAAACTGGGGCAACGCTGGTGCTGCCCTAGACGAGGACTAGTTTTAGTAAGCTTAATGACAGAGATAAGTTGATGTTTAATATATGTATACAAAAACTAGCTGTAAACAATCAACTCCAAAGTGCTATCAAACCTTGAGGTAATGTAATTGTGCAAGAAAATGACAAAGATATGGATTTAAAAAGCTTTGGGTAGAGATGTACAGATAATATTATTGAGATGTATCCAACTCTGGGCCCAACGTCCATAAGAGAAAGAATCAAAAGACAAATTCTAAACAAATCAGGTTTATTATGGTGATGTATTTTGTATTTTATTTCCTTTTTTATTCTGAATTGGGTTGGGTGCTGATGTAGTTTTTGAGTTGGGTTAGGCCAATCATCTAAAAGAGAGACATGTTAATTATTTAATTTATGAAGAGGTTTTTATGGTCTTATCAAATGCTATTATTTGTATGTGTGTGTTTGTGTGTAGCAGGGCAGTGTGCTCCTGCTCTAAGTCTATCGCTCTGTGCTTGTACAACTGCAGAGTGTGTTATCGCTGAGAGGCAGATTTGCTCTGTAGATGTCTATGTTTAAATGCGCTAAATGTTATTATATTATTTCTATTTTACTTTTCTTTCCCTGCACAAATCTTGGAACCAAAAAATCTGTTTTGTGACTCTAATGATTCCCAGCCATATTTATAATTAATTTAAGAGGGCTGTGATCTTGTGCCAAACAGACCGCACACCAAGATTTTGCAGGAGATTAAAAAACTACTGAATACGCTTAAAGAAAGAAAACGTGTATAAAAAGAGTGGACAAGGGGAAATGTTATTGCTAGCTTTATACAAATCACGGCGTCACAGTAACACTTTATTAAACAAAAGCATTTGACTTTCACTTAAAGCTTGAATTTTTGCCAAATGATGAAACGTTTGGTGCTGTATTGCTTGTCGCAGAATACTGGACCTATAGACTATATATGAGGAGACTCAGTTATATGTAATGTAATCCGCTTCTACTATTGACACTGTTTGCTACAGCGACTATCAGGTATGCCTCGCCATTGTTTTTAAGCTTTTATTTAATGCACACACACGGACACATACCATTTTTAAGTCTACCGGCAGTACTTATAATAGAGGACCTAACACCATCAGTTTCTTTGGTACTGAATTGTTATATTTTGAATCACTTGAAAGTTGCTTGTAAAAAAAGGGGGAGCCTGATGTCTTTCCATTTTCAAAGAACTCCATGTTAAAAACCAAAACTGTTATTATAATTTGTTGAATTTTGATTTGCTGTACGTCTGCCAGGTAGAAACACACTTTGTTCCATGTAAAGTGAATGGCGCCTCATAGACATGCACTTACTTTTGAGAGAATAATTTTGTATTTTATTTTATTTTCCTCCCCCCAAAGCGGGTCTGAAAGGAACTATATGAAACTGTTGTGTGTCTTTCTTCCAAATGCGCAACTTTTTTGTTCATTTTTTTGTTATTTAACATTTTATATATATATTGACTCCAAAATGCAATCAAGACTGTTAATAATTTCTATTTGTCCAACCAAAATTTTGTCTTTTTTTTTTTTTTAATTATTGTTCTAATGTATAAGAAAAAGCCAGGTTGCATAGTGTAGAGATTTTTCGCTTGTGTCTAATTGTTCAGATTTGTCAATGTTTTTATGCTACAGAATCATTCACTTTACTTAGACAATGTTTTTAATGATTTTTCCACAGATCTTTCCTGTTTCCTTTGGTTAAGCACATATTTTGTAGAGAGAATAAGGATTGTTTGCGGGTTTAATGTGGAACAGCAGTATCTGTTCTTATGCAGTGGTGGATGTACTAAGTGCTAATGCTACATAACGTGTGACTTCCCTTTACTCTCAGTGGAAGACGTCTTCATCGTGACACTTTTACCTTCAAATCACTGTGGGCTTATAGGCTTATATTATAAAAAAATATATATATATGTTGAGACTATAAGAGAAAAATATATATATATATGAAGATACTATTATTTAACTAGTGAGTTTAAAGGCACGCTTTGGCTCCACAAATCTGTCAAGTTTAAGTTGTATCTCCACGCCGCGTGCTTGTTGACCACGCCATCCTGTTCTGTTTGTTCGTTTCATACTATTACCATCCTACTGATTTCACTGTAATGAATGAAAACTCGAAAGTACCATGTATCATTTTACAATTTAATGCTGTATTTGTTATACGGACAAAGAAAAAAACTCAAAACACTACAGATGTAAAAGCAGAGGTTTTTCCCCGGCTGTATTTTTTTACGCTGTTTTTTCGCAGATAAAAGGTTGTATTTTTCAATTTTCTGAAACAAACAGTGATGCAAAATGTCGGGCCTTACCTCAGTGCCCTCCGAACACAGATTCAGGTTACTCTTTTTATGTTTTTATTGAAGGTTTTCAAAGATGGAACTACATTCTCCTTTTTTCTGTCTGAATTGTACTACTGTTCCTCTATACTACATTTTAAGAATAAAACTTTGATATTGCTTTAAAATTCTTGTCAGCCTTTTCATTTTTAACTACCACCCATCACTACTACTGCAAGGTCTATTTATTAAGGATTTAATTATAGTTGCTCCCTATATCCTTATCTTCTAACAAATGTGTCAAATTCCATGAAGTTTTGTTTTTGTTAATTATTTCTTGCCAACTACAGAATGATTGTTAGAGTGCGTTATCTGATCTGAAGGCAGTTGGATCTCAGCTCCCACAGCTGAATACTGTTGTTGTGTCCTTGGGCAGGACACTTAACCTGCATTAACCTGCCTATTGTCTGCGTATGCAGGAGGGTAAATGTGTATGAACGAGTGAGTGGTACCTTCATGTCAATTTGAGTACCCTGAAGGTACAAAAGCGCTGTATAAATGAGACCTTTTAACATTTTACTTGTAGACCTACACAACTGAGTAGCCTATTTTTTATTTTTTTAACATTTTTCTCCTACACACACATTATATATATATATATATATATATATATATATATATATATATAATGTGTGTGTGTGTGTGTGTGTGTGTGTGTGTGTGTGTGTGTGTGTGTGTGTGTGTGTGTGTGTGTGTGTGTGTGTGTGTAGGAACACAGTGTATATATATATATATACACTGTTTTTCAAAAGGTTTAACCTGGGGCTGTGTAACTTTAGTGTGTGCAACCTTAGTGTGTTAGTGTGATGAATTGTTTTGACTGACACTCTCACAGTGCTGCCATCTGTTGGTCAGACTGGAAATATATTTAAGTTTTTGACCCTTTGTTGACACCAGAGGGCGCTGTTTACAAACTCTTTGACCACCACAATCATAAGGAAGGACGTTGTGACGCTGCAGTATTTTAGTGCTTAGTTTTTTTTTTTTTAGTTCTTTTGTTTTGTCTCTTTTGTCTGTCTTTGTGTTTGGTTTTTTTTGTTTTGGGTTTTTTTTTTCCGTTTTTTTTTTTTTGTCAGGCAAACCTGATGGCCACGAATATATTTTGCCTGTATATTTTTTATGTAATTATATGTGTATTTATTTATTTATTTATTTATTTATTTATTTATTTATTTATTTATTTATTTATTGTAAATCTATAAAATGAACAGGTCCAAAATGGAATTGCTTGACTCATGTATTCTCATTAGTTGCTTGATTTCTTTAAAATATTTCTATAAAATGTTCTTAAAACCTAAGCTTGAAGTTCTTAAGGCAGAAATGACCGCTTCACTTGTCATAAAATTATGCTACATTTTATTAACCTAAATAATGCTCAACATGTCAGTGTGAGGGTTTGCCTTTTTTGAGCTCAGTGGTCATTTGAGTCCACTCCTCATGAGGTGTGTCTATCTGCAGTCAGCATCAGGATTCCTCTAATGTCGAGCACAGACTGAGACCAATGGAGAATGCATTAAGAGAGATTAAGAACAGTCACTGATGTGTGCCACTGTGTTCTGTGAGTCAACACCAACTATACAAGCCTTGGAGGTGGTTTAGAATATCCAACGCTAAGTTTTGAAATCACAATGTTTGAATAGGTTTTGTCTCATATTCCAATTACTTTCATAATTTTGAAGTTTGATGTAGAGGGTTATATTCCTTCTGTTGAATCTTAAGTGAATGAAAAAGTGATTGCTGTAGCGTGTTTGGTGTTGGCTGTTGAGCTCAGTGAATTATACAGGGACACTTTTTGTCATTTCACTTTTCAACTTCTGGAGCTTTAATCAGGGGGTTGATGAGTTTCCATTGCTGTAGTATTACATAAATAATCAACAAGTCACTAAGATAGACTTGATTGTCCCTATAGGAAAACTAGTGGACAACACTGAGACAACCCTAAAATAGGGCTCAGGAGGCGATACCTGAACCCTGCAAAGGTGGCACTCCTCAGAATAGCTAGACTTAAATAAACACAAACATTATTGTTTTTTCTCATGGGCCCTGTTCTTCTTTACAGGTTCACCCTGAGCACATGAGGGTGAATGGAGCCATAAAGAGGAAATCATATGTTCTGTTTTGGTGGAGGATCGGTGATATGTTCAAATAAAATGCACAAACATTCTGGCTGGACGAGGGCATCCTGAGTGTAAAAAGCCATCAGGCTGAACTCCTGATGGCTGAGATATTCTATTTGACCTAATTCAAATATCTCACATTATGTTTATACTCTGTTGCACCTTGTGATGTCATGTAGTGGTAATTTTCAAGCAGCTTTTACCTTCTGTACAGTAAAGATTGGCAATCCCATGGCTGAAATTATCTAAATGATTCTACTGAAGGTGTATGAAATCTAAAAACACTGTGGAGCACTTCCTGTATTACTACATGACATCACAAGGTGGAAGAGAGTGTTTTCTGTTTGAGAGAAAAACTCAGCCTAACTATGCAGGGTTTGTGTGTTAAACATGTGTGAATGAAACAAAACACAACTCCAGGCATGTTTTTGATGAGGAAACATTATACTGTATCATTGAACAGAAAATAGTCTAATAAGGGCCCGTTAAACATTATCAGTGAAGTGTATTTGGTTAAAAGTAGGTAAATGTAATATTAAAACTTTACTTGACATGCTCTTGGTGTGTTTGAATAGGCTTCATAGATATATTCTTCTCCCAGTGTATGTGTGTATGTGAATATGTGTGTGCTGGAGCCTCCTTCCCCATTCACCGCTGCTTTTGTGCTGGTGTCTGTCACTGGTGTTGTCCGCTGGCAGGCCCCCATTGTGTTCAACCACTGCTCCTTATTGACACAGGACCCTTGGCGCTCCGTGTTCCCATGGCCCCCCAGCCGCGGCGGACGGAAGGCTGAAACTCAAGCCTCGAACCTGGGGAGAGTTTGTTTGCACTCCCCCCTATCCTTCCCCTCCTGGTGCTCCTGGGGT